>VXBJ01001264.1:458352-539806 GCA_013400055.1 Nycticryphes semicollaris
GAGGGAGGGGGAGTCCGCGGGGTTGGGGGCGCGTCCCGGATGGTTTGGGGGTGCCTTACCCGGTGGAGACCCATCGTCCCTCCAGGCGGGGGGGCAGCCGCGCCGCGATCCCGCCGCCGTCCCGCAGGTGGCGGAGCTGCTGCCGGCACCGCGGCTCCCAGCGCAGCGGCGGCTCCGCGGCCGCGCAAGCTGCGGGGGCGGGGGAGAGAGATAGAGAGAGAGGGAGAGAAGGGGGGTGTCAGCAGCGCGGGACAGCGCGGAGGTTGCCTCCCCCTCGCCCCGGGGGCTCTGCTGGGGCCGGCTGCGGAGGGTTCCGCGCCCCGGCACATCCCGGCGGAGGGCCGCGGAGCCGGGCTGGGGGGTGCGGGGCCCGGCGGGCACCTACAGCCCCGCTCGGACCCGCCATGGGCGTTCCTCGAGGGCTTCACTGGCTCAGAAAGCCTTTGAATGGGCATCACCCCAAAACCTCCTCTGTCTGCTCTGACCAGAAGGGGTGGTCGGAGCAGGACGCCCCCAAGGGCTCGCAGAGCAGCAGGCTCTTAGCCACGGACACAGGTCTTTTGTTTCACTGCTTTCCAACGTGAGTCTCATCTGCAACCAACTGGTTTTTAGATGAAATCTTCAAATAAAACTGAGCGCTCTTTGTTCGTGTTCTCTCTCTCAAGGTATTGTTGCAGCAGTAACTGAAACGGGGAATTACAGCATGGGAACGTTAGACTCGCCTGTCGCCTGCCATAAGGACAGTAATCCTGTCACTTACCTCATTTCCCATAACAACGGATGTTATTGGCTTAGGGAATGTGTGAACACTCAGCTAAATCCTGAAGACCTTTGCATGCACACACATATATGTACATATATTCCTGTCTATTACTCACTCTTTACTTAAGCAAACTTTTGTGTCACTCATCGTGACTTTGCTTCAGTCAGAAAGGTGGGATTTGCCTCTTTACAACCGCACGGAACAGAACACGTTCCCTCCCACCCCACTCCCCCCCCCGGGTTCTGCTCTCACACAGCCCCGGGTCTGGGGGTGCCGGGTCCCTCAGCCGGGCCCTTGGGTCCAGCCCAGCCCTGATGGGGTTTACAAGCCCAGCCAGGGACCCTCGATCGAGCCCCACTTTGCCTCGTGGTGTGCTGGAAATTTTCAGACACTGTTGGTGTGCACACAAGATGCCTGTCAGCGGGAAGAAAGCCCCAGCACATCACCCGTTACTTTCCCACAGAGCGCAGATGCTGACTGCTCCCACAGCCCATGCCTGGGTCACGGGGATCCAGACACTGAGTCACATCTGCTCCTCAGCCCCTGTGTGCACAGACGTGCTTCTCTGCAGCCTGAACCACCCTGTGATCCTCACAGGGAGATCTCCCTTCACTGGGGAGGGAAACCCAACTCATCCGTCTGTGCCAGGGAGAAGGGACAGCCGAGCTGGTGACAGGCCTGAGCCCGGTCGGAGGGTGCCATCACCTTCTGAACACCAAGAAGTGTGTGCAGCTGAAGCGAGCGCACACGGATCTGCTGCAAACCATGGGCAAGGCTCGAGCTGCTGAGCAAGGTCAGCAAAATTCCCTGGCTCCCAAGTTCAGGAAATAAGACAAATATAAACACTCCGGGGGAGATTCACAGCTGGGGTCTACCAGGGAGGCTCCCCCAGTTCCCACAGCCAATTTGTTCCGAGACAGGAGCCTCTCAACCCTGGCATCAACACGTCCTACACACGCAGGGTTAAACCCTCTTATGCATCCCCAGCATCCAAGTTTGCCACAAATACAAGCCTGAGACCAAGCCAAATAGGAACTGGGTAATTAAACGTCTGCTGTGCAAGTCAGAGGCTCCTGAGCGTGTGGCAAAGCACTCCAACAGTATTTTATTACTAACCTAGTAATATATAACTTAGGATGGACAAATCTGGAGTCACTTCTCTATGGCAGCTGCCATTCCCAAAGGCTTTGCCGGTCACAGTAACAGGGTTCCTGCAATGTACATGCGTAGATTTAAGCACAAAGACTTGAAACTACCCCAAAGGGAATGAACAGAGGCGAGTGACGCCCTGGTGAGGCAGGAGAAGAGTAAGGGAAGCAGCCTCCAGGCCCAAAGGCCAGGGAAACCAGCCCTGGGTTTGTGTTACCTCACCGTGCTCTGGAGTGCGAGAACCAGCTGGAAAGGCACGTTATTAGTGTTAAGGGCTCTTTTTTGGAGCAGACTCACAACCGTACTGTTTTTATCATCTTTGGTAAGCAAGGGCAGCCAGCTCCTTCACCACTGCTTGCACTAGTGCCTCCTAAAAAGCAGCTCCCATGAGTCCTCATATAGAAAGGAGAAAATACAAATGCTGTTGCTCTTAGTTAAACCTTTAATTGGGAGCTGCAGCGTCCGTACAGGCTGCCCTAGAGGCTGTTACTAGAGGCTGTTTCCTCAGCTGCCTCTGTGCCTCCATCCTGGTTCTGCCAGAGCCCAGGCCATGCTCTGGCCTCGGGCAGATTTAGTCCCGTGGGCTCCTTTTAATCCTCTTTTTTTTTTCCTCAGCTGCCAAATGCACCAAGTTTCATCTGAGTGACCTATCAGGAGGCCTAATTACAGGTAAAGCTTTTGGAGAGCCTTCAGTGCAAGGACAGGCTGAACTGAATTACACTTAAATGTAAAATCATTATCCTAGAGAATATGGTAAACTAAAAAATAACTGTATTTGTATTAGAGGTAATAGACTCTAAGGGTCAAATTTGCTCTTGCTCATAACCACAGAAAGACTCCAGAGGTGATGGTGTAGTCTATGGCTACGCCGAAAAAACAGCACAGAATATAGCCCCATCTCAACTCGCTAACTGCCTCTGCGTGTGTTTATTGCAGCAGAAGCTTCAGCATTTGACTAAACCCTTATTGCTACTTTTGGCAGAAACACTAAAAGTCTACATTGTTTGAGAGCACAGACACTTTGGCAATGCAGTCATTACATTTTGACACATCCAATAGAAAAGGGCATTTTTATAATCAGGATGAAACGCCATGATGGAAAAAAAAAAAAAAAAGAAAGAAAGGAAAAAGCCCCCATAATGTAAATATTTGACATGATGGGAATTCCTAGGGATTTTGCCTTACTTAACTGTACACAAGACTCCAAGCTGGATGTATCCTCAAACCAAAAGCTATTGGCTTGTGTCCAAATTTTGTGGCCGCTTTTCTCTCTCAAATACTCCAGCCCAGCCCAAACAGATCCAAACATCCTTGTAGGCTGGAAAAGTTCAATTCCAGACCTAAAATCTGTAGCTAGGACACATCTCCGTTCCAAGAGCAGCATAAAGTGGCTGTCACTCATGTGTCACTCTGTGACTCAGCCCCTGGTGAAGCACATCAGAGCAGCTCCTCTCCCCATCTTCAGAGACACAAATTAACTGCTCCATAGAGCTCTTGGGCAGGAGGAAGGAATTATTCACAATTCATCTTCAAGACAAAAATACCCATTCATAGGAAAATCTAAAAAGAATCCCCAACTGTGATCTCCTCCACGCACTCGTTATCCCGCCTGTCTGTACCGATTAACCACAAGCCTTTCCAGAGAGCTCCCCAGAACAGCACTAGACAAAACAGGATCTTTTTCCAGCTTTCCGGTGCCTTCTGCATCCAAAGCGCCGGCCCGAGGTCCCGGTGCAATGGGGCTGCACAGGCAGGGATGCCAGGAACTGGGAACAGCAGCTGATGCTGGAACCAGCAGGAACTGGACCAAGCCTGGAGACAGCAGCAGGGAACACTGACCAGCTACTCCACACACTGACCTGTGCAAGCACTTCCAGAAAAATCAGTCCCACAGCACCAGACGATAGAAAGGCAGAACTGGAAATTCTTTGCAAAGTAGATTTTTGGTAAAACTAAGAGGAAAGATTCCTAGGCCAGGGCCAAGCCTGCAAAGGAGAGCCTGGCAGTGGGGCTGTGCTCCCTAACGCCGTGTGCTCCAGAGACAGACCCACCTCGCACTTTCAAAGGAAAAAAACCACCAACCAGGACAGAAATACTGTAATATGCCTTGTTGGAAACAAATCTTGTTTGTGTTCCTCCAAGCAGATTGACTTTGGAAAAAAGCAATGTTGAGTCACACATCTGTTTCTTTGCAAATGGAGGAGAAAATGCACAGATTAGAGAGTTTGCACCAAATGAGTTACTGTGGATCAACTCTTCTCCAGAGCTAGATTGCTTAATCTGTTACGTGTTATTGCCTCCTATGGCCAGAATTTATTATTCCCATTTATAATTCTAATGTTTCAGTTAGTCACCCATTCACAGGGATAAGATCAGTGCCTGAAGTCATGGAGCATTACACATTTCTGCATTTAGAGATGACATAAAACCTTTGATATCTTCTGAGGAATGTTCAGACTGGAATGAAACAGACGGTAAGAAATAGATCAATATATTCTGCAAAAGCGAATTACACTTATCCACACAGACTTCACTAACAGAGCAAAATAGTGTTTCTTTAGCGTTTTTCTCTCCTGAGAGCACACAGAATGGATTTTGGGTTAGCCACCAAAGGCATGAGAACTCTGCTAAAAGCAAAGAAAATGTTTGTATTTAGCAAATAATTTTTTCTTGCATTTGTGTGGAGATTAAGCTAGTGGTGTTTTTAATTCACTCAGAATAAACCTTTCCCAAGAGAACAATTCTGTGGGAAGAGACACATTCTACATTATAATATTATAAAGTTTATAAACCTCACATATAACCCACTGGGGGTGGAAAACTGTATCACAGCAGAACTTTTCATTTTGCGTATCGGCAAACTGAAGCCAGTTCAGGATGGGACTTAAGCACATGCTTAAGTCTAATTGGTTTCAGTGAAACTTAAGCATGTGCTTGAAATTAAGCCAGTGCATGAGCATTTTTCCTGATTAGTAATGCCTCCCTGAACTGAAGCCAGAATGTGGTCAAGTGGCTGAGGATGCCAGCGCTTTCACTGGAGCACTGTCTGGCTTCTGGAAAAGTATTTCTATTATTCATCCCTTCTCTTGTTTGTCTGTAAAAGGGGTATAATTCCATATAGCTGTTTCACCAGTCTGACGCTCAGTTCATGCTATTTGTAAAAATTTTTTGAATTCACTAGACATTTCCCTGCTATAAAGGACGGCCCAATAAATACACCACGTCAGCTACCACTGCAGAGCATCACCACGAGCTTCCTGTGCAAATACAGCATCAGTGATGAGATGCTGCACATCCTAAGGGAGAACTCAGCTAACTCCAAATTCCCAAGCAGCTCAGGGTTTCAGAGACATTGTCAAAACACGGTTTCTCTACATACTTTGGACACACTGGGCAGCAGGTTCAGACACCACATCCTAGGGCTTTAGCCTGGCTTTATTCTGAGGCTGTGACCATTGCCTCATTGGTCTCGTGTCCACAATTATAACAGCAAAGCTCTTGGGGTGAGTTGGCTGCAGGTTTTTAAGGCACTTGGGAATCAGACGAGTCCCAGGGCTGCCCTGCACCCACTCAGCACCCTCATGTGCCCCTCCCCAGGTGTGAGCCTGGGGAGAGGGAGAGTTAAGGAGGAGAGGTAAGAACCAAGGAGGTAACTGCTATGTGCCTTCTTGCTTTCGGCATTGGCAAGCACTGAAAAAACCAAATGGGTTCAGGCTACACATCCTGCTTGTTTTAAACTCCCCTTGGTTGGGAGATAGGAGAGACCACAGTGAGATGATCTCTAATCCCCTGGGTATGTAGATAACATGAGATTGGTGAGAACACATGGGGGAAAGCCAAAAATGAGAGCAAACCAACTCAGACCAAGCTGCACAACACTCCGGGGTACCACCATGATTCAGATAAATTCTAACTGGAATTCATATTCTTACCAAATGTGAAGTATTACCTCTATCTTCCTCAATTCAGATGAGACGGAAACTCATTAGAAAATACAGCACATGGTTTTGAAATTAATGGCACACTGTCATTTTGAATGTACAGAGCAGTTTTGGCCATTCCCTTGAACCCTTGCACAGACATGGTATTAGTGGCTATCGTGGCCATTTTTAAGAGTGATGGCTAAGCATATTTTTTCCCGGAGTGCTTTGAAGAGCGGAACCAGTAATCAGGCCATGGTTTGGCTATAAAATGCCAACCTCAATCTGAACGTCTAAATCACTCCCATGGACCATAAGCGCAGAGAGGACCACCCACCACATCCATTAACATAAATACAGCACTTACCCAAAGCAAAATGAGCAACTGGAACTGGTGGGAGTCGAGTGCAAAACAACAAAAAATGATGAGGGGGTGGGAGGGATTGAGTTACGAAGCAAGATTAAAAGGGCACGTAGCCTGGTCGATGGACAGCCAGGGTGAGATAGACATGATAACATCCTATAAATATTCACAAAGCACAAACACCAAGGAAGGGAAGGAATTCGTCCCAGTGAATAAAGAGGTTCTGTTGGGAGTGAATGAAGAGAGGAAAAAAATGTGGCTTGTGTATCAGGGTGAACCTCTTGAGGCCCAATGGAGTGGGCAGCGTAAGCCCACTCGCTTGGCAGGGTTCTGAGGGGCTGAAGCCAGCATTAGAGCGGGGAACAGCCCACGCTTGGCGGGGAGTCAGGGGGATGCTCTGAGCAGCCCCTCAGTCCCTGCTGCTGAGGGACCATCCCCATCCCCGCTCCCACGGGACACAGCTCTCCCCGCGTACACACAATGTTCGCCCATTGGCACCGCCACTGGCCCTGCGCTGGAGGAGACACAGGGGCTGGGGACAGGAAGGTGTTTAGGTGCACATCGACAGCAGTGACTGCAAGAGGCACTGACCTGCCGGGCACAGCGGGGATCCCGCTCCGTCCCTGCATCACCAGGCACTCACCGCTGAAAATCCGAGTCCAGGAAATTAGATTATAAACCCACTAAAGCAAGAACAATCCTTCTGTCCTCTCCTTACTTAGCACCTAACACAACAGGACTCTTGGCGCTGCTGAAACAATACTGTTTATAGTAATAAAAATAGGATCTAATAGGATCTAATAGTCTGGGGCTGCTTGGCTCCGCGAAGCCAAGGATGAGAAGGGCGTTCAAAAGCAGCTGTAGCGGGAGGCATCCTCAGAAAAAAAGCTCTGCAGAAAAGTGGTAAACTGATATGTAGCCCACACCAGAAATAAGCACACATGTTTGACTTAGAATCACAAGTGACCACAGAAAAAGGTTACTTGTTCAGCTGAAGCACAGAATTAAAGTTACTTCTAACATGTGTTTTGGGGTCTGGGTGTGGTTTCTAGATAGCCTGAAATTTCAGTCTACTGTTTTGCCTGTCAACATTCGCCAAATTCTGATGTGTTCCAGTTCTCTTAAATGCTGCTGACAGATGCTAAAATCAAAGTTGACATTCAACCTACACGCTGCATAATCTAATAACGGGACTCACGCTACTCAAAACTAACAAAACCTAAGAGCTTTTTTTCAGCCAAACTTTGCTGTCATTTATATTTTCATCTCTCTTTTCCAGGGAGTCTGACTCGGAAAAATGATTTCTTTTCTCTCTGAAAAGCTTTGAAAATAAAGTGTCATTGTTTTTTTTGTATCGACATGGGCACAGAGATGCTTAAAAGCCATAACCTGTCAGTGCCCAACTGCTGTGGATGTAGCAAGAGTGTGAACAGGGTGAATCCAACCGTCTCCATGGGGAGCGTGGTGCATCCACCGATCTCAGAGCGCAGGGTGACCGCCCACGTCCAAGGATCTCTGTGCCTGACTTACAGACTTACACAAGGCCAAAATGTCACACGTTCATCAATGTTTCTTACTAACTCAGCAGAAATTGTAGGGGACTTTTCCAGTGATCCACCAAAGGGGTACACCCATTATTTTAAAAACTACACTCAAGCAAATCTCTTCAGACGTTTCTCCTGTTGACGTGTGTCCCATCACACCAGCTGTAAGTGGGGAGCTGCTGCTGCTGCACCATCCCAGTGTCTCTCTAACCATGCCACAGGAGCTGAGCTCCACTGCAGCACTCTCAGCTTCAGCTGACCTCAAACTGTGATGATTTAATAAGCTATTCACTGGAAATGAGAAAACATCAGCATGAAAGACATGATTATCACACCATCATCCTGCAAAACCTCAAAAAGAGTGATGGATTTCAACCCTTTTATCACTTAACGCTCTGGAGCTTTGGCATTTCAAACAGGCATCAGAGTTTCTTTCCCAATGCACAGAAACAGAACTTTCCTAATTTTGCATTTTAGAGCATGCGACCTTTTGAAAATCTTAAAGAAAATAAAATTACAGATTGCAGAGTAGTAACCTCTCAGGTCTTACACAACTTAAGCTAGGTACAGAAGGAGCTGTTCTATGAATCCCATTTTCAGTTTCTGGCAGTGCTGCCAGCCTGCAGAAGAAGGGTACACATTAAAGTTCCCACATTCCCACTGTCAGTGCCCTAGTGTTACTGTATCTGAGATGCACCATCTTAAAATCATGAAGTTAGGAATTCTCTGTTTTCATAGCTTTATCTTCCTCAGCAAATAAACAAGACAAGCAAAGGAACTGCGTAACAGCACTGCAGAGGTGCTTCCTAATTCTGAGGTTGATTTTAGCAGTGATGGTATCTCACGCACAAAAGCGCTGTCTTTATAGATGACATGTGTGATGTTGTGGGGAAACACAGGATGCCATTGAAAGCAAAACCTCTTTCCAAACTTTGTTCTGCCAGATGCAGCCTCCCCTAGCATTGGATTCCAGCTTTGGTTTTCTTCATAGCAATTTTTGGCTTTTGAAAATCTCCTTACTCAACAATTTGTGCTTATGGGGAAAATATAGAAACCACACGATATTTTTTCACTTGTGCTTTTTTTACATCTCTGCCCTGGTTTTATCTATATCCATATAGTTTGAAACATGGCTAACCTATAATTATGGAAAGAACAAATAGAGTCATACCACACGATCTGGTATAATACATTAGTTGTCAATTTTTTGGCCAGCTTGAGAAATGAAGAATAAAATCCACCAACTTGGTAAAAATAAATTAGCTAAGTAAACATTGCCCAAATGCATATCTGAACCAACAACAATAATGTTCATTTAATAATCAGCACATATATTTGCATGTGCAAATACGCACACGCACCTCTCTACATTGAATGTACTACTATCATTTATGGGATTCTTTTGCTAATCTCTTAACTGAATGCAATTGCTGATCTTATCTCACCCCAACACTGTAATTTTCAACGTAAAAAATAAGAATAGATCTTTTATGTCAAAGCCATGTTGGAGGAACTACACATGAAAAATATCAGCACGGTGCTATTGGAATGCAAAGACTTCAATGAAAGCTTAGGTAAATCTCAGCAAGTCTCTGGGGACATTTCCAGGAACGAGTGATTCTTTGCTGGAGGAGACTCCAAAATCAGATCCAGTTACCTAACTAAAGTGCTTTTTCAACTAATTATGCACTGGTGTCACGCTCATGCTGGTGTTTGGGTTTATGCAAAATACAGCATGCCAGCCTTGCTCACAGTGAAGTCACTGGCAAACCTCGCTTTGATTTTAATGAGCTCTGGACCTGACTTAGCTATTTAAATATATGTTTTAAGGTCCAGCTTCTGTTCTTACTGAAGTCAATGGAAATTCTCTCACTGACATCAGATGGAAGAAGCACAGGGTTGAAATTAGATTTAAGAAGGAAGTATTCTAATTAGACTTAAGTGAATAACCTTACATAACACAGTGTAGCTGATCTCTGAGCACAGCAACTTGAGAAAGAAAATATGTATTTCTTAACCTGTTAAGCCTTATCTTCAGGGAACAACATATGACAAAGATGCCACATAAGGAGAAGAGAGAAGTAACCCTACGGAAGCACCTTGCTTAGAGATTTCTTTCTGCAGTCTGGTCTTTCACTCTTAATGCAGGTAATGTCCAACAGCTGTCACTAATTATTCTTTCGTAATGATCACTAAACGAAGCCCTGAGCTGGAGAGACAAGTCAGCATGGTATTTTGCTGCCCAAAACCTCAGATGAGTAAACTAAGTGGACGCTGGCAGCAGGAACCCAGGTGTCTGGATTTCCAGTGCCCAGACTGCAGGGGGGTGTCCGGGCACCCACCCACCTTCCCTTCACCTGCCCATTCTGCTCAGGGGCACAGAGTCTCAGCTGGGGGCCCCCCTTGCTTTTCCTAGGGAAAAGACTCTCTCCAAGGATGGAGAAGCCTCAGGCTCTGCTCCCTGTCCTAAACAGACATTATTTTGCCTTTTTTTTCACAGCACAGTTGTCTTTGTTCTCTCATGTAGTCCCTTAAGCCAGAACCATTTCTTCTGAAATTGTTCCAAGAACTGTGGGGTTGAGGGATGCCTTTCTGAAAAGGAGCCGCAAAGACACGGCCCGCGCTGCTCTGCGGGTCCGTCCGAGCAGCTGGGGCTTGGTGACACGTCCCCCGAGCAGGAGACGACCTGTGAAGTTGTCCCTTGGCGGGGCAGGTGCTGGATCCTCCCAGGGATAATTCCTAATTCCCAGTGAAACCACTCTGAGCCCTCCTGGATCTAAACCAAGCCCCAGCGCTCTCCGTGCCCTGCGCTCCCGGCAGCAGCGGGGAAAGTCCCGCAGGGGATGGGGGTGACAGCGACCCCCAGCACTCCGGGAGCCTCGGGCGGGGGGGCAGAGCCTGATCTCCAGCCCGACACCGCCCTGGGCAGCCCCCACCGGGCTCCAGCCCTGCTGGCGGCTCCACCAGCCGCTGCGGAGCGGGGACAGAGAAGGCTGCAAGGAAGCCCCTTCGGCGGTGGGTGGTTGCCCCCTCCCTTCGGCAGCATCCCCGGGGTTCCGGGCTCCCTCCGGGGCAAACGGCGGCGGGCGGTGCGGGACAGCGCGGACGCTCCGCCCGAGCACCGTGGGTGCGCTGAGCGGGGAACCCTCCCTGGACCGGGTGGGCACCAAGGGGACAGCAGGGCAGGGGGCGAGCCGGTGGGGCTCCGGCGACTTCCTGCCCCCCGCCAGCAGGGCCCAGGGCGGCGGGGACACTCGGGGGACCCCCGAGCCAGCCCCACGGAGAGCCGCCTTGCAGCCTCTCCGCGCACTTCTTGGAGCCCTTGCACCCTCCTGGCCCTTCCTTCGCACTCTCCGCACAGTCCCCTTGCAGCCTCCTCCTGCCCCTCCGCACCGCCCGGGGGAGGAGGGGGGTGGCGGGGAGCCCTCTGAGGGGCCGACCCCGACTCCGGCACCCGCTCCCGCTCCCCTCCACCCGCCCCGGAGCGGAGCGGCCGCCGGTGCCACCTACCTAGGAGCAGCCCGGCGAGGCACCAGCACCGGAGCATGGTGGCCGCTGTGTTTCCTCGCCCGGCGGCGGCAGGAGGGGCGGACGGCCGCCGGTGCCCGCGGGGCTCAGCGGGGCGGCGCGGCCATGGGCCGCCTGCGGCGCTCCGGTACCCGCGGCGGCAGGACCCGGCCTCGTCCCGCGGAAGGGTGGGGGTGGTCCGGAGCGGTGTCTCTGTCCAGCCCCGCGTCTGGCGAACGGAGGGAGTGGGGGGAAGTAAAATATGTCTTTTTTAAAAACCCCACCAGAACCCAGCCCGCCCTCGCCGTGGAGAGCGTCCCCCCGACTGCTGATGGCTCTAATGGAGCTTGGCAGCCACAGGTTCGAGTTGCCAGAAGAGGTGGAGACTCCACCGCCTGCGCCCCACATGCGGCCGCACCGCACACGCGGGGGAGGTGGCAGAGGCGGAGGAGGAGAAGGAGGAGGAGGAAGAGGAGGAAGGCTGCCCCGCCGCGACGGCCGGCCGGCGGCACCCCGCCATGGGGCTGGCACCCCTGCCGTGGGGCCATCACTTTGGCGTCAGGGCCCACCGCTTCTCCCGCAGGGCCTGGCCCCAAAGGCCTCTTCGTCCATGGGGTGCCATGGCCGCGGTGGGCTGCTCTGTGCTGCAGAGGCCCCACAGCACACCAGGGCGGGTGTCACCCCATGGCAGTGGGGCTGTCCCAGCTCCCCAGAGCTGTGGGACTCTGGCGGGCTCTCCTCGCTGTGGCTCATCCCCACTACCAGGCACTCCCGCTATGGCTCCCTCAGACCCCACAGCCCTCCTTCATCTTCACCCGCTGCTGCTGGAACCGTCAAGGGACACCAGTGTGTCCCCTGTGGAGCCTAAAGCCTTAAAAATACCCTCAACATCCCACGCTGAAAAAGTACAGGGCTCTTTGAAGGCAACTCCAAAGTGTGGCTGCCGAGGGTCCTTGTGCCAGCCATTTCCCTTCCCTCTCCATGACCCGAAGGACAGAACCACGGCCAATAAAGAGCCTCTGGCCCTGTAGCACAGAGCTGTGGCCCAGAGCTAAGCACAAATCCAAACTCGGGCATGGCTAGGACAAAACAACGCTTCTCCTTGTCTGTGTTGGTGACCCGCGCTGTTCCCTGCCCTCGGGACGCAGTGCAGGGCTGGCTGTGGGGATGTGCGGGTGGGGCGTCTGTGGGGCAGCGAGGGAGGGGGCGGCTGCCCCGCTCTGACCCCTGACGGGGCCACCAACTCACCCTGGGGCTGGCGCTGGGGGCTGAAGCTCAGTGCATTTCTCCAGATTGAAAAACTAGGTTCAGTTTGTGCGAATGAGGCAAAGAAATCAAAATACACGCACACCCCCAGAACCCGGCAAGCTCACTTTTTCTAGTGAAACTGCCTGTTTTGTTGGGTAAAAGGAAGCTTTAGGGGAGAAAAAGCTCGTCTCCAAGTCCACAGAGGTAACCCTGCTGAGTGCTGTGCGGAGAAGAACAGGCCTGGTTCTGCAGGCACGTATTTGCTGAGCAGCAGGCTTCAGTGTGCTGGGGTGAGGTCTCAGTGCAGCCGGTTTATTGCTGTGTCAAAAATAACACATAACATCTTTAATGCAAAGGGGGACAAACTTATGTGTCATGGGTGCATAAAGAATTAAAGTTTAATGATAGTTGCCAAGATTAAAATAACAAAGTCCATTTGTAATGCAGGCACTCCTTTTTCTAGCTGATGTCTTTATGTCTTTTTTGTTTCTCAAATTCCCCAAACCAGTCATTCTCGGTAAATGGCCAAACCACTGTAGTTTCATTATATTTATGAATACATAAATTGTCAAATGTATAAGCAAAACAATTGTCCCTTATAATGATGCTAGAGAGAAAGGAATTATTTTGCAAGAAGTTGGCCTTACAAAGCAGGACAAACTCTTTTCAGGCTCAGTGCAGGGAAACCCAGAAGGATGATGGTACAGGTAATCTCCTACTGGTAACAATCTCAATTTTTGGCTGTGCACCTCTTAAATGGCACTTCTAATGTCTAATGCTAATCTTCTTCATTTCTTCTGCAGTATTTTGAGAGCATTTTTTTTGAGGGAGGGAGAAAAAACAAAGCAATTTCAGAGTACTTTCACACAGGTGTTGGAAAATGTTAATAATCCTATGTAAATGGATAAATGTATGGGGTGTTGGACTAGATGATCTCTAGAGGTCCCTTCCAACTCTGACAATTCCGTGATTCCGTAAATTATTCTGAGCTTTTAACGTGTATCAGACCAATGGGGCACAGTGATAGATTTCTTTCCTAAGGCCTCTTTCCTCCCTGCAGCTCCCGAGGGGCCTTTTCACAGTATCCAAGTCCCGAGTGCGGTTTCTGTGGAGGAATTCCTGCTGCCACCCTTGGATGGTGGAGCCGCTGGAGCCCAGCAGCACGGCTTTTCCCAGCAGAAGAAACGCCGGCAGGAGTCCAATGGGCCATTGAGTCTTCCAGCCTGGACTATGGCCGGGGCATCAGGCTTCAATTCCCAGCTCAAGTAAAAATTGCTGGGTAATCTTCAGCGCCTGCAGAGGACCAGCAATGTAAAAATGCCTATAATTTTTAATATCAAATAATTACAGAATACCTGCTGGGCAAAGCTTGTGGAGGGGGACAAATGACTGCAAATAGGCTGTAGTTCCAGCAGAACTGTGAGGCCCGATTTATGCATTCAAAGTGAATATAGGCTGTTCCTATTCTGATTCAGGAGCACTGTACTCACAAATCCTGACAAACACAACTGCAGGGTAGCTGGGAACCAGCCCAAGGTGTTTTCACATTAGCTACGCTTCACTTGCCTGGCACCTTGTGTAATGTTCATTCCTGTGCAAAGCAGGTACAGAATACTTGAGCTCAGAATTGTGCACTCCTGTCAGCGGGACAAGGCAACGCGTTGCCTACTCCCCGAAGGCCAAATATTTTCTCTTCCCCTTGCCAGACTAGCAGGGATAGGCAGCCACACATGAAGGCAGCAGGCCAGGAAACCAAAGATTAATAAACCAACAGCTCTGAAATTACTGTTTGTCTGAAGAAAGGGGTCCTCCCACGAGATACTTGGGTCCCCAGAAAGTCATGTCCATAAGCCACAGCAGCTCTGCTTCTGAACTTCAGTCTCTGAGAGGTAATTCCAAGGGATACAATGTCTGCAGAGCTCAAAATACTGGGTGACCTGAAAATGCTGAGTATGTGCATTTACAACTAATGTTTACCCTGTAGAACCACTGACCCTTTATTTCAGTTTCAGGGCTGTAATTTCTGGAGCTATGGGAATGTATATGCCCTAACTGCTTTCTAGGGTAGCCTGTATGTTTAGGCACAAGACTACTGCAAAAATGGTAGTGAATGTACAATATTAAAAAAAAAGAACAAACATCTTTGTTAACATGCAGATTCTGTTTATCCAGATATTTTCAACTGGATGGGTCACCTGTAAACTGGTGTTCTGCATTGGCACAGAGCTTGAAGGTAGAGCTACATCCTTCTCAATGCCTGTGAATGACTTCCAGCCTGAGGCTTCTTTTGGCAAGTCTCAGCCAAGAGCAGATGCAATTGAATGATAAATCCTTGTTTTGGGGGGCTTGTGGGAGGAGAAGGGCTAGGCATCCCTCATGGCAAGAGCTTCACTGAATCTCACTGGGAAACTCTGGAGGGAGCTATATACATTTAACACTTTTTGACTCACCAACAGATGAACCATGATGCAGAGTTGGCAGGTGGGGACAGAAAAAAAAAATATTAAAAAGCTATAAAAAATAAACAAGCCTGGAAAGGATTCTTGAATTTCTCAGGAAAAAAAAAAAAAAAAACAGAAACAAAAAAAAAGAACAATAAATCACACACTAAAGTGCAGATTTTATTTCTTTCACTTTAAAATAAAACAGTTAATAGGTGCAGAAGATTCTTCACCGGAAACACAACGCACAGAGCCTTTATTCATTAACTCTCATAACACAGCCAGAGGAAGACAGCGTTGTCTTCCCCTCAGGGACAGAGGGGCCGGGGCTGGTATGATTTGTTCAGACACGTAATTGGTGTCACCAGAGCCTGTTTCAGGCCATCTCCCACCCACGGCGTGCAGTGACAAGTGCCCTATTTCTTGTGGCTGTCTGTCAGCCACCATGGGGAGCACCTTCTGATGGTGGAGCAGGAAGGGAAACATCACCTTCCTCTAGCCTCTTACTTTGCGCTGTTGTTTGAGTAGCAGCACTAAAAAAAATATTGCAGAGTCATAGGATGCATACCCAGTGCACTTCACAGAGTAACAATAGGAAAATGAGAATAAAACTTCCAGGGTATGTGACTCGGGGATGCATTTATATGCTAAGAAGCACAGAAGTATTATTTACATGCTTAGCTGGGGTTTGTCCTTTCTGGAGAAGTCTGGACTGCTACCTGTTATACTTGGCTCGTGACGATTTAAATAGGAATTTATAGACCCTAAACCATCTGCAAAATGTCCCAGTTCTTCAAGGCCAATGTAAATGCAATGAAAGGGGAAAACCACAGAACGAAAAGGTTAACAAGGTTTCTCCATACCTCCCCCTTGGCACATTTTATAATTAACTTTATAATGTCTGAGAGCAAAGGTTTGAAGCAGATAAAGCTGCCACATCCTTGGAGATAATTGTGATGGTTTGTGTAGCACATTACACCAGAAACAGCTTTGTCTGGGTTCCCTGCACTGCCAGTTGTTAGGAACACGTGTGCTGCAGGGCACTGTGGAGCTCTGGCTTCACATCTCCACATGAAAGCAGCTTGCTGTGATTTTTATCATCATGCTAATCAGGAACGTGCATTAATTCAAGGTCCCTTTTGGGGCTAGAGGAAGACGAAAGAATAAAAAATGAGCCAGCTTTCTATCTTGTGCAAGGTGCCACTGTTTTCCAAAGTGTGAAGGAATTAAGCGTGTCATTAGTTTTTACAGACACTGGAGGAGAGATCTGTCTGCACGCTGCAGCAGGCCCACAGGCCACGGAACCTGCTTCTGCCCCTGGACTCTATCAGCATTAAAGAAATTTACAATTTAAATAGATCTTGAAACTCTAGCCCAGGTTTTCATATGAATGACAGATCCTTCCTGCCCTCAGTCTACCACATTTCTCCAAGCCTGAAAGCTGACGCTTCCTTCTTAACAGCAAAAAGTGGGAAAGACGTTTGTGGTCTGGTGGTTACACCATGGGGTTGGGAAGCAGAAGAAGTGTTGTTTCACTTTGGAGCCAAGTTTCTTGTTCACCATGGACTTGATCCTGCCAGATACTGAGCACCCATTGATTTTTCAAGGCCAAGCCCTCACACAATTCATGTGAGTCCAAGTTCTTGTTCCAAAGCAAAATCTGGGCCTGTATTCAAAAAAGCTGGTGCTGATTCTGTGGTTATGCTGCTTCCTTCACAACCCCAGCAGCCCAGCATTCATTTCCATTCTCCCTTATAGTGACATGAGAGCTGGGACAGTCCTACAGTCCTACTCTAACACTTGACACCTCCAAGACCCCAATTTCTAATTAAAATTTCATTTTACCCCTCTCTGGGGCTTAGCTTTTTTCAGGTTAGTGGGAGGTCCTGTTCTCTTCTGTTTCTGCCCATACCCAGGAAGGGAAAAGAATAACAATATGGAAAGAAATTGCCTTTATTCTTATGAATTGCTCTGACTTTTGCTAGAGGAGAAGCTACTATAGACAGAGATGTAGTCTGTGCTGAGGTGGTTTCTTCAGGGCAGCGTGTGGCTTAGAAAGCAAGCGAGCATAATCATAGATCCAGTTTGTTTGCTGGGCACATAATAAAACTTCCTCAAGGTTTATTAGTGTTTACACATTAAGATTGTAGGAATTTAGGTGCTAATGTCTTATAAACACCTTAGACGCGTGATTTTATATGTGTTTTCCACAGGCCTTGTGGTGACTGTGAGCTCATTCTAAGGTTTTGCAAAAATTATAACCAAGAAAAGCAGGTCCATTGTCAGCGACTCCATCAGGATCCATGAATCCTAAAAGACTGGAAACCACCACTGAGATCAATGGATGGGTTATTTAGATTGGACATGGCTCCTTTTTTGTATCCTTATATGTAATCCAATTTTCAGTGTAAGATTTCAGTGTAAGAAATGCCAGTTGCACCACTGCGTGCAGAAATCTGTGTGGATCTGGCTGACTGCAAAGGTCTGTGGCTCCAGGCATGGCCTCTGCCATTCTGCAAAGACAGAGAAAATACGAGAGAACTTGGGCCATCAACAGAGGAAGGTATAATAACCGTATCTTTGTTCAGTGACTATAGTAACCATAAGCAGCTGTTAAAACAGATGGGAGTGTGTTAAAAATCCAAGCCTTTCTGTGGTCCCTAGTCCAGTGCTGTTACAATAAGGCTTGTTTTCTCCTCGTTAAAACTATCATTTGCTCTCTATGTTTAGGAAGACACTTGTTCTCACACATAATGATATCAGCAAAGATAAATTACAAAGGCCACCAGCCCAACTCCCGCTACTGTGAGGAACGCCTGGTGAATCGTGGCAGCAGTGTCTGCCCCGGGAGCGATGTCCATGTGCACCTGAGACCTGTCCCCTGCGTGGAGCATCCTACAGCGCGCGAGAACAGTCTCTGCAGGGTCTGCAAACAGCAGCAGAGACCAGTGCCCTCATCAGGACAGCACTTAGTTGCTTATTTAATTCTTGCTCTACCCAAAATGTTTTATGGAGATGAACTTCAGTTCAAGGCTTACATGTGTACGATCCTTATATGCCCCAAGCATTATTCATCCACGTGCACTTTTTCTGATTCATATACGTGCACTCTCCCTGCCACTGTTCAAACCTATCACAGAGTGTTTTCAAAGCTTTATTATTTTTTTTCAAGGTAGAAGGAAACAAAAGGATAAGGGATATCTTCTGAGTCCCTTGGATTATCTAGCACACTTTGATCTCCGAGTGCCCCGTGGGCACCTGGCTGTTCATAGAATCACAGAACGGTTTGGATTGGAAAGATCATCTGTTCCACCCCTTGTTCCTTGTCCTGGCTGGTATGTCTGGTTGCACAGACCCTCCCCACTGCCCCAGAGCAGCCACTAATGGCCCCAAACCACTGACCTATTAACCAAACAAACTCTCCTAAATATTGCCATGTGTAAGTGTACTACTATTTTTCTAATTGCTAAAAACATGTCTTTCCTGCATTCAATAGTCTCCAGTAGAGATTGCTAACATCTGGGTGTTTAGCACAATGGAGGCTTTAAACTTAAAGGAACGTTGTCCAGGTCAGCCAGTGAATTTGGCCATGTGTATTTTTTTATAGATGATTCTTTTCATGTTACCCGTATTACATTTGAAACCGTGAATCAATTACTCTCCTGAGGATTACGTCAGCAGAGAGCACTGTTCATTATAAAGAGAATAGACCTGGGAGGAGATGGATGTAACCTCTGACGGGCGATGATGGATGGGAGCTGCTTCTTGAATGGACGTATGGCCTTGGACTGGGGGAAGGAGGGTTGGAGGAGCAAAGCCTATTGTGGTGGTTTCTGATGTGGTTCCACGGGATAGCTGTGAGCCTTATGACTCAAAAAGTCCCAATCCTTCCCAGCTATTTAGAGATCACCGTATGGAGAGTAGACTGTGTTTTCCCTGTGGCTTCAGCAGTGAGGGAGTCCATCTTACATATGGCTGTAATAATTTTGAAAACCTAATTTTATTTTCCACCACTAATTGCAAGAGGCTTTTCCCTCCTGCTTTTTCTTGCCATGGAGGAGAAGTAATTTTTATTCTAGTTTCTAGACAGCTTCAATTCCTGCAATTGTGAACTGGTTTGCTGTTACAGCATTTGTATTTTAAGCAGGAAAAACAGATGTCTAGACTCAGTAGTGTTGGGGAGAGAGATTTCTTTGGTGTTTGAACTATAAATATGGCAAATTTCCCATTGTCTTATGTTTTGTAAAGCTTTGTTTTTACAAAAGTATCTAATCTCAAATCAAACCACATCTCTGTTTAGTTATACCAGTCCTTTGGAGCCAATACTATCACATCAGTGATAGTTTAGGTATTCCAAAAATAAGATCATTATAAATCTGAGCTCTGTCCCCATATGTCCTAGAACCTTAGGGATAAAGCAGAGACACTCCCCATTTCCAGAAGCAAGATTTAAACCTCAGTATCTCGGTGAGTTGCATGTGTGCTGTAAACAATGGTGTGTTGGGCTCGAGGGTCAAGCTTTGGCAGAACAAGGTGGGTTGTGTGACTTTGGGTGCTTGTGTGGCTTTCCCTTTTTCTGCATCACCCCGCAGCATTGGGTGCACAGCTGCAGGGGTGCAGAGGAGTCTCAGCTACAGGAGTGCTGTCCTCCCTGTCGTGATGCGACATTAGGAGCCAATGTGCTGTGGGACGGAGGGGAGACAGGGACCAGGACCCCAGAGAGTGTCCGTCCTGAGTCGCAGCGATAGCAGGGGACCTTTGATCCTCCAAGAACAGAAAGTGCAATTGATTCTTCTCACTGAGAGGCACGACTGGTGTTACATTTCCTGAGCTGGACAGGGGTGGTCCAGATGTCCCTGACAGATTTTTGCATAAGCACTTTACATTTTTGTTTTTCTAGCTGTTTGCTCTTCTCCCCTAGTTTAAAAAAAAGCCTTCATATATGGTTGCTGCTGTTGAAATCACTGCCCTAAAAAAGGAGTTACATCAGCCCTTGGCCTTCAATAGTTTATTGGATCTCTGGTTGCTAGTGGGGAAAATAGACAAAATTAGGCAGACAGGAAAAACAGTGGGACAGTTATTTATGTGGATTTGGGGTCATTTTTTTTTTTCAAACAAGTTGAGAGTTTCAAAGAAGTATAGCCATATGCTGGAAAAAGTATGCCAAGTTTTACCCAGTCTACTCACAAGTCAAATAATTGGACCTATGAACCGATTATTCAACTGTACCGGAACATTATTGTCTATGGACCAGATTCCAGATTATTCAGACGATCTGTAAAGGGTCAAAATGTAATAAAAATGTTACGATTCTGTCTCCATCATTATTCTCCTGCGTGTTTACGTGTCCACTCCGTGCTGCTGTGAGCGCAGAGGTGCCGGTGCTGCCTGGGGACAGCTGCGAGGGTCCCTGTGGAGGAGACACAGAGACCCCGGGGCAGGTCTGAGACATGGGGCCCTTCACTGCTCAGCAGAGAAATGGGAATGGCCTCGGCACATTTACAGCACACCAGCGGGGAAAGGCTGCTGCTGGAGCACAGCACCTTCTCTCTGTGAGTACCTGGTGCAGTGTGGTCCCCAAAAGCATCTTTGTTTATGAAAGACGATGCAAGAACACAGGCCACAGGAGTAGCTCTTTTCCTGCTTTAGCCAGTAAAAATCTCAGAGACTTAAGGCGTTTGATCTAAAAGCGTGGCCTGAAAGTGATGCTGGTCCTCCTCAAGCTAAACTTGCAGGATCACAAGGTTAGTGTCAGATAATTGTAGTAATAAATAATGTATTAATACAGATCATTATAAGTAGAATTTGAATCTCACGGTTTATCACATTTGAATTCCTTCTGTCCTTTAACATCTAAGGAAGCACAAAATGCTGATTATACAGATATTAGTCCACTTTTCCCACCATGCTCAATCCACTGAGTTCCTTGGAAGGTCTGCCGTTTGCTGCAGTGGGCAGTGGTCACTCGTATGCCTGAAAAGCACTTACTGCCCTGATAATGAAAATAAGCTAAAATAGTTTCTGAACCACTTCTGAGTTGGCTTCTGGAATATCCAACATAAGTTTTCATTCTCTTATTTCTTGATTAATGCATTGAACATCAACTTTTTTTTTGCTACATCTAAAATTTAATCAAGGAGAAATGACCCCCCAATGGGCATTTTAATCTTGTTTCTATGTTTTTAAAGGAAATTAAATGTTAATTGCTGCTAGGTAAATTCATCTAAAACAGCGATTTTCAATTCACCCCACAAACAGTAAGAAAATAAAGATAATTGTGTGGCATTTCCTGCTGAATAAAGGGAGCAAGGACTTTTTCCCCCAAATAATATTTTTAAAATAAAGTATTTTTAAAGATTACTGTTATTGTATATTTTAAAATGTCTGTTACTTTCAAATGCCCAGCTAAGCCGACGGCAGTAATTGTTAGGAAAATATTTCTCTCCCTGTCTCCGAGGTGACTGTGTAAGAACTATGGCTTTGTTTAAGGAGAGATTTAAAAAGTAACAAGGAACTGCCATTGCATACTCAATAGCAGTCTGAAAATACAAAGCCCAGCTGCACTCCTGTGCTCAGTGTGTGACACGGGTGCTGCTCCGGTGTGCGCAGCCAGGCTCTGTCACAGGGAACAGCCAGCAGCCCCTTATCGACTCGACAGCCCAGACCCTCCATTTGGGGATCCCACCACTCGCCCTTCCATTGTGACCCGGGACTGGCCTCCAGACGTCCTGACTGCACCACCCCAGGAAGATGGGACCTTCAAAAGATGCCACTACCCTGAAATCAAGGCATCCCAAAACAAACAGATTGGGACCCACATGTGGATTTCCAGCAGTGCTACCCACAGCCATCCAAATTCTAGTACTGAGCTCTTGCATTGCTAAAGAATGGAACCTTAAAAATAGCTTTTGACTAAAATCTCTATAAGATTTACCACTAAAACCAGCTCTGTAAGCAGCAAGCAAAGCCCTCATGGCTTCAGATATTACTTTTTGATCTTTTTGACAGAAGTGTTGGCATTATTCTATGAAGCAAAGAAGAAGCTGTGAAGACAACACCTTCTCTACATCATTGCCATCTTAAGAAAAAGAAAAAACAAATTGACAGAAGTGTCTCTATTATATAACCTACACATTAACAGGTGGAAAAACAGCAACATAATTTAGCTTTTGATGCAGAAATGTCTTCCTTGGAGCCAAGGAAATTCACTCTGGTGTTTAATCTGAACAGTTGCCAATTTTCTGTCTGTAAAGGGAATCCAGTGGAAACTCTGGGGGAGAAAGAATTACAGATAAATGCCACTTTTAGTGCAGAAGCTTTGTCTAAGCAGATTTCGTAGGGGCTGGCAGAGCACAGCTGTGGGCACCGCTCTCAACCAGCAGCAGCATTGCCTGGTGTGGGAGTGTTGGCCAGAATACGAGGGTGACTTGCCCGGGGTATAAAATTATCATTATCAGCTAAGACTTTAGCACAATCAGAAGGTCAGGTCCTGCAAACTCTCTCTCTCTCACACACACACTCAGTGCTGCTGTCTTGGCCATGTTCTGTGCTGAAAGTTTCAGCGACGCTCTGCAGCCACCCCACCACATGGTCCCTGACCAAAACTGATAATCCTTTCTGTTTGGCTCTGGAGACAGTCAGAGAATCCACCTACCTCACCCCTGAAAGTTTCCTACTTTGAAGAAAGGTTGGATTGGGGACAGAAAAACCCTAGGATCCTGGGGAGGAAAGTGAAATGTGCAGGGAGACTTGAGAGAGAGGAGGATGGGTTTGCCTTGGGACAATATGCCTATTTAAAATCCAGAGGCGGGCAAAATTAATATTTTTTTCCAAGTTTCACAAAAGTTGTTTTATTAATAGGAAACCCTGAGATGTTCAAAGGAGGCAAGGAGTTAAGCTGCCAGTGTCATTGAATTTTATTGATAGAGGTATTTCTTAGGCTTTTTTAAAACCCCAGCTTTAATATGTTGCTTCATGCAAGACTAGAAAGTGTGAACACAAACAATAATTACAAGTCTTCTAAGCCCAAGAAAAGTTAGATTAAACCATAGTTCCCCTTTATAGTGATTAGAATGAAGACACTAAAATAGAAGTCTCCTCCTAGAAATTACTTTCCATTTTTTATTGTTAAGCTTATGCACTCAACACACGGCCTGGCTCTGACTCAAAAGCTGCTAAGTGGGGTAAATACAATGTTAAACATGCTAACAAGGATGTTTTCATTCTAATCAATCTCTCTGTTGCTACAGCAAATGTAATTATTTTAATGGAGTGGCAAGATAAATAAGAAACTGAAAGTAATCTGAAAATTTCTCTAACTGCCTGTTAATGGTAGACTTTCCTTCATCTTCCCCTTTGAAAACATTCCAAGAGTATTCAGAACTCGAGTGAAAGATCTCCCTAAATATTACCTAAGAATGACTTTTGTGTTGGCTGCTTTAAATGAAGGAAAAAAGCCAAACCTACAAAACAACTTCTAAATATTACTGCAGTCTTTCCTTTTGCAAAGACCATGAAAAAAACCCACGTTAAGTAAGTAAGATCATAAGTAAGAGAACTTCTCCTTTGTTTGCACCAATAGATAATTTATTAGGCTACTGGAGACCCAGTCTGCCCACTCTGCTGACATGAGGGGGACGGTGCCCCTGAGGGAGTGCAGGAGGCAGAGACCTTCCTGCAGGATGTTGTGAACGCTGCAAAGGACGTGGACACGTCTCCCCAGCTCTTTGCAACTCCTCTCCCTCTATCTACCCCTTTAAAGAGATGCACTTTTCAAGAGTAAGATTTTAAGCCCTCCCTGAAGAGCTGAGCCATTAAAGGGCACAGAAAATCACTGCCTCTGTCAAGTTCAGACCAGTCCTGATTGATAACAAAGCCCTGTTCCTGCTCTGCATCCATAGCTGCCCCAGCATCCCTCCTCTTGCCCATATACATATAAGGAACCCTGGCGCAGGAACGGCTTCTTGTTGCATGTCTGTGAAATCCTTATCATACAGAGAACTTTCTTTTTTTCTTTTTCTTTTTCTTTTTTTTTTTTTTTTTTAACATAAGAATACTGAGCAGAGTGAATACTAAAGTATATGCTGCCCTGGCTGCCCTGGGTCAGCTCTGTGCCTGGTCACCCACCCTGAGCCCTCAGCTGCACACTCACGTTTCCTGTTCAGCTCCTCTTCCACCACCAACACCCATACCCACACATGTGTATCTTAAAGACTCGGAAAACCAGTATGAACCCAGTAAAACCTTTTCGCAGGCAATTGAAATTGAAGAGGAAGTGCTTCCAGTCATCTTAAGTACTCACTTTTCCCTTCTGGCATATTGAGCCAGGTGAGAATCTGCAGAAGGTGCCCTCCAGTGACTCTACTGTTATTTGCTGAGTGTTGGAGAGAAAAAGCCATTCTTTTGCATTATTGTGTAATTTGGGTTCCTGCACACATCTATGAATGCTGAAAATAAAAGTGGATTCCGATGATGAAATCTTAACCCAAATTGCTGTACTACTCTAATATTTCCCAATTATAGAAAAAGCAATGTTTAATTTGGAAAGAGGAGGTACCAGTTACCTGATGAGTTATGGGGATTTAATTACAGACCAAAATTCTAGTTAAATCGGTATTACATAAAGTGTGATTAAAACTGCTTAGGATTTAATAACCTGGTCTTCCTGCAGTTTTCAGTTCTCCTATTTATTGAGAAAAGTGATCTCTTTGCTTCATGGACACAAGATCAGTGTCAGGGATTTAGGAACTGGACATAAAAAGGAGAGGATGAGCAAATGAGATGACAGAGGAGCCACTGTCCTCAATAAACCATGGTCAAGAGAAATGTCACTGCACTCTCTTTGCTCTGTTTTCCAGACCACACTTTGTTCCTAGAAACTTCCCTTTCATCTATCAGACAATCTACCGAGCAAAGCACTTGACCATGAAGTGCTTTTGTGGCAAGAAAGGTCTGCACAAAATGTTATCCTTCCGGTAGAAAGCTCTTAGCAGGCTACCTTGCTCCCCCTGCTTCTGGCCTGGGTGATGGAGCCAGGGGGGTGATGGCAGGTCGCCACTGGCCCCCTTTCTAGGTGTGCCACCACCTCTAGAATCAGCATGGGCCATGCATTTTTCATTTTCTTTTCATGTCCGAGCATGAGAGCTCTGCCCTGAAATCTGCCCCCGGTATTTCCAAAGTTTGGGAAAGTGCAGCTCGGAACCTGGGCTCTGGAGGTGGCCCCTCTGCTGGGGCTGGCAGAGGTGACTGCTTGCCATGTGCCAGACACAGGGACCCAGTGGCACAGGCCGGGTCGTGCAGAGCTTTCATGGGCTGACAGAGACCATAAATAGGGGGTGAGCCCAAGTCAGCGCAAGCCGTAAGCTCCTGCTGCTGTGAAGAATCTCTCCCTCTTCCTAAAGCACATCCCTGGCTGGTCCGTAGGGCAGAGGCCGGGGAAGGCGCAGTGCTTGTGCCGGCTGTCCCAGGCGTGGGATAAATGTGCTGCCAGAGCCCTACAGCTCTATCTGCCTGCTGTCTGGGGGTTGCATGATTCAACATCAGTTTATGAGCTGCTTCTGGAACCAGATGGTTGCAAGGCAATGAAACAAATGCCAGCTCCATATAAATGTCAAATGTTGAGACCATTACATGTCAACATGCAGAGGGTGTGCAGCCAGCAGCGCTGCGGAGCACAGAGACAGAGGCAGGCGGCGAAGAAACACAGAGTTCGGGAAAACTCTGATTCTAGTAGAGATACTTAGTGAAAATAAATCAGCTCCTTATAACGAAAATATGACCAGGTCTCCATGTCATGAGATAGCCTGCAATATATGTCATGAAAGTGAATCCTGTCAGATTTAATTACCTTTTTTCTTGAAGCTTTAAACAGAGCTGGCTTCAGAATGAAGGCAGCTCCTTATTAAAAGCTAAATATAAAAGATGAGATTACTAACCACTGGGAATTTACCAACAGAGACAGTATCTAATCCTGAGCAATATCCTGTGCAATCGTGCAATATCTGTGATAACTGTAGCATTCCAGAGAATTATGTTTTGGCATTAATTAGTCTTCTTAATTAGTGTAGTGAGACAGAACCTAACTGTTCTGTCTAAGGCCCTTGCGGTGTTGGAGAGCACACCTGAGTGGGTTACATCAGCGGGGAAGATGCACAACTTTATTCCAGGTCAAAGTATTCTGCCCAGTAGTTCTGCCATTTTATGCCAAATCCCTTGGACTTGAGCAGGGACAGATTTTGGACTTTGGCTGGTGCCTATATGTTCTGGCAGAGATAAGTGCAATTTTATAATGAACATTTCAAAATCTTTCCAAACAAACCCAGTAATAAAAGAATTTACCCACTGTCAGAAATGAGGTATTTAGATGGTTTGTGATGAGTACAACCTTTTCTAATAAGAGTTGTATGTATTTTCTTTTGAGCTGCACTTCATCCACTTGCTAGAAATCCAGGAAACATTTGAATCAAGTTAGGACCGAAGGGTGCAAAAGCTGAAATGTGGTTATCATCATGTCATGCACAAGGCAAAGGCTCAGGCAGAATCCGCTCCCTCCAGAATGTTCCCATCAATATTATGGGTGTGAGAAGGAGCCCACAGCCATCTGGCCTTTATTAGATGTATTTTCAAGCTTGATGTACATGAGGAAGAAATCTAAGAGACAGTCTGTTGTGGTCAAAGATTTGCCTCAAATGCCCAGCCCCTGGATGAGTGATCCCAGGAAACAACCTGTAGTGAATGTAACGTGGCATTTTGCACCAAGGTGCTGCTGTGATGGTGTTTTAAAATGTCGTTTATTATTGTCTCCCTTTTTAAAATGAATCTGTACATACCATCCATTTCAGAGCCTTTATACCTGCAAAACTTACCAAGAACAGGTAAGATGGATATGTAACATAAATCAGAACTAATCCAACAGAGACTGTTAAAATAAAGGTGCTTTTTCTTACCAAACTGAAACATTTTGATGTGACTAAAATGAAACAGTAAAAGGAGAACTACTGCTATTGACTACTTTAAATGAGATTTCACTTTAATCCATGAGATTCTGCAAAATGTCCCTGACTAGTTTTCCCTGGCTGTTCTCGGAGCTGTGATCTATTAATTTTTATTCCCCATATTTTCACACCCAGCAGACTAGGCTGCTCTCTACTGCTATGAGCTACTATAACTTTGCATTTCCTACCAGAGCTGTGCTGCAGGGCTGGCTCTTGCCAGCTCAACGGTTAGCGCAGGGAGGAGAAGAGCCAGGCTTTGGTCTTCCATCTGGTTTGGGTTTGTGATCTTCAGCTTCAGGTTCTTGGCTGCGAAGTGAGAGCCAATGTGTACAATTTTCTTCATCCAGATGTTAAATTTTCTTTGAAATGCTCAGCTGAAAAGTCAAGAAATGAGGATGACTTCTGTGTCATTCACTCTGGTACAACAAAGAAGAGGGAGAGTCCACATGGCTGTGTGTCGTGCTGGCATGAGGTGACACCCCTGAGCCTTGCATCACCTTTTCCCTGGTACCTGACCTTCTCCCAAGGAGCAGACGCCAACCCAGCGTTCAAGTGCAGCACCTCTCACAGCCAGAAGGACAGAGCCAGTTTTGGGACATAGAAAGCAAAAAGAAGCTCCCATTCTCTCTGGAAGGGAAGGTACCTTTCTGGAAGGTGACCTTCTGTTTCTTCTTCCTCCAAGGACAAGCAGATAAAAGCAGCCAGAGTCACAGAAACCACCAGTTATTTCCATGGAAGATTATTGCAGAAACTTTTCATACTCACAAAAATGAAGACACGGGACTGAAGATTTTTCAGTTCTCGGAAAGGTAGGACCCTAGTGAGAAGAGAGCTCTTCTCCTTAGAATAATACCACTAACTGAAAATGCCTCCACTGAAAACCAGCAGTGACAGGATCCCTCCTGAGCCACCCACGTTAGGGGTCTACCCTGCCTCTTCACTGCCTGGAGGAACCCCCAGAGTGAAGGTGCCCTGGGGCCAGTGTGGGGATGGGGACAGCCATGCTGGGTGTGCTCAGGGCAGCATGGCAGGTGGAGGAACTTTGTCACCCTGCCCCTGTCACTGCTGATAAATTCTCCTCGCTTTGTCCTTGTGCTCAGCAAAAGGCTTTTCATGTTGCCAGCGCTGTTCATTTTACCTCCATCGCCACTCTCCTCATTTCTCTGCCCACAGAAAGCAGAAAGCTGGCCAGAGGAGAGCCAGCAGTGGCCTGAGCTGTGTCAGACACCTCCCTTCACTGCAGGGAGGATTTTGTGATGCCCCAGACAGATACTGGAGACAAGACAGCAATTATATGCTTCGTTATCTGCCAGAGAGAGAGGCAAAGAAGGTGATAAAACGAAGAGGAGGGGTGGGAAGCAGTCTGTGGCCATCGCTGGTGAGGAGATGAGTGAGGAGGCTCCTGGGTGGCCTCAGGCAGCTGCCAGCCCCAGGTCCTGGCTCTCCGAGAGCGGCAGGGCTTGTGTCCCCTCAGCCCAGCTACACGCATGGAAGGGACCCAGGAGACTGCTAAGCACCAGCTGGGGGAAAAGATTTTCTTTATTTTTTAAAGTAAGTGAAGTCAGTTAATGTAGAGGCCAATTCCCTTCAATCTGCCAGGAAAAAGCCCGAAGAGAAAATAGTGGGGACAGGGACGGAGACAGTTGTCCTGGCCTGCAGGCTACGGACACGGTGGCTGCTCCGTGCTGTAAGGAATTGAAAGGCTTTTCCATTAGTTTTGTGTCCTCAGTGCTTTGCCACTGCCCTTTCTGAAGGAGAAGGGGTCGAACTGTCTTCCCATCATAGCATGAGTCAGCCTGTGGAGCCTGGGAAGCTCTGCTTTATCCCATTCTCCTGGAGTCTGGTAGATCCCCATCAGCTCCCTGTGGTTTGATGAATTCAGCATTGCAAGACAGCCTCAGCCATGAGTCACTGATGTACCCCAGCAGCACCAGGCCAGCGCCGTGCCTGGGTGTCTCCAGCATGGATTCCCATGGGAGAAACCCATGGATGCGATCCCCGAGCAAGGCCTTGCTTAGCAGGCGCTCGCTGGCAGGAGTTGTATCCCTGGAGGGGATGGGGCTGACTCATGCTCAGAATTTTATCACAGCATTTGGGATGGGCAGTGTTTCTGCTCTGAGTCACACCGAGTCGTTCTTCTTTACCACTGGAAAGATGCTACCGTGGGGTTTCAGCTGCATGCTGCAGTGCTGAAGACCTCAAGAAGTTATCATGGGGCCTTTATGGAGGTCACCTTGTTCTCAGGAGTATCACAGTTCCTTCACTGCTGCCGCTGTTCCCATGGCATGCTCCAGGTTTTGCACAGAAAATGCTCAGAGCGGTCAGTTAGCAATTGTAGTAAATATGTAGTTGGAGCTCAACACTCAAGAGCATCCAGAGCCAGTATCACCACCCTCCCAAGTCCTGCTTGCATTTAAAGGTCTCCAGGAGGCCCTTGCTGTCCTTATTACAGTCCTGGGAGCAGACTGAGCCTCCCTTGCTGTCTGTGAGCAGCTGCTCTGGGATGCTGGGGGGACACGGGGCCGCTCAGGAGGATCCCGCTGCCGGCCTGGGAGATCCAGCCAAGAATAACATTACAGTACGTTGTACTGAGTTTGTTTTTCACAAGGTTCTCCTAGCTTCCATGGGCTGGGTGCATGACTCAAAATTAATGGAATGCAATAATTAATTTCACTTGTCAAGTCAGCATTACCCTATCTTCTGTGCTGAAAGTGGTGTTGCATCACACCGGGGCTCAGTTTAGGGTGGAATTCTGGAGGAAATTGTACATGGAGAAATCATGAAGAGGCCTAACCTGTGACTGGATACAGCATATCTAAGAGCATTACTTTTACGTCTGATAGTTTCCTTTTAATTAAATGTCAGCATGCCTAGGAAAAGAGAACTTGAGGTCAGGGTTTTTGGATGGAAAACCAAGTGACCGGGCCACATGTCATGTTTCACAGAAGGAAGAATCAGTTCAAGGGATTTTTTTTCATTCAGGGTGTAGAGATTAGCTGCTTTTCTATGCTTTTTGGGGTAAATCCTTCATGTGCAAATGCCCAAAGGATAAAAGCAAATAGTCTCCTTCCTTCAACAACCCCTAAACTGCACCACTGTGAACACTGCAGGGTGTCAGCTCTGCGGGAGCATCGCTTGATCCCGAATGAGCAATGGTCTGAGGCAAACCCTGGATATGCTCCCCAGTACTGACATTTCCTTGTGCTCCCTTTGCAAACCCCAGCTGGGTCTTCTCCACAGAGAGGACTGAGGCTCAAGCATGAGCTGGACACCTGAGTTCACAAAAAAGTAAAGACTTAAATTAATACCTGGGTCTCAGCAAGTATCCTGCAGATTTCCCAGCCAGGGTGAAGAGGAGAACCTGTAGCCCTGTGGAGCACCATGGCCTCTGAGGAAGTATCGCTTCCCTCTGAGCAGGGGCAGGTAGAGGCTGGAAGGGCTGGAGCTGCATGAGACACTATCACAATTACTGGTGTTGCTGGGTGAATGTTTTCCTTAGTGCTGTGCAAAGTTATATTCTTTGGGGAAAAAAAAAAACAACAACCAACCCAAATCTCGTCAAAAACCACTTAAGACATGAGATGCAGAGAAAGATTAATGATAGGAATGAATATAGTGCAGGTTCTCAGGCTGAGGACACGGTTTGGTTCAGCTGCACTGAAATGCAGGCTCAGACATCTCCTGGAGGGCTCTGGGAACCCACCTTCTGTGCGGCGAGTTCAGGGCACGTCTGTGATTTCTCTCTCTGCAGCATGTGCACGCCACAGCCGGAGAGCAGGCGAGGCACTGGCTTGTGTCACTTGCACACTTCCTCCCGCCTCCAGGACAGATTTAGTCTTTTTTTCTTTTGGCCAAGTCCATCCTTCACTCCCACGAAGGAAAATTATATTCCAGGCTGAGCTGGTTTTTTTCACCTCCCTTTTTGATGAAAATTATTTTGATGAAAATTACTTAGGAGTGAAGAATTATGAAACTCAGACTTGGAAAGGTTATTTTCTTTGAAGAAAACAATCTTACAGCAGTGAGTTTTCTGCACGAATCATTTGCTTGCCTCAGTTGTGGCACTTTGAGTTAAGCCTCTGGGCTCTGACAAACTGGGGAGTCACTGAGGAGGAGACCGGTGTGATCTCTGGTGTCCTGGAAACCACAGGCAGCACCACCTTGCTGTGAGAGCTCCAGCTGATATTTGATATTTTATTAATTATTTCTTTTTTAATAAAATATTTATATGTTGGAAGATCTGTTCCAAATCAAATTCAGCAAAGAGCAATTGCATTTTGAGAAATCGATTCCTTTACTCCCAGTCACTCTGGGGAAAATGCATTAATTGGTCTATTTGGTCCAACTCAAACATAAGTTACTAAGCTGACCATATAACATTGAACAGTCACTAACTTTCTGCTTGGTTTTATGAATTTCTTGTTGTTTAACCACCTATGTTGTAGTGTGGCATATAATTCCTTCCAGGGAAATGCTGTGATCTACTTTATTAAAATCTCTGCATACCTGGGGAATCCAACTTCTTTCAGATAATTTATCAAGGAAATGTGGATTTATTATTTTTTATCATCCTTTTATATTTTGTGATAATTTTGACCCTGATTTAAGATTATTGACATTGAGATTCACCCTCTATAGACCTTAAAATTCCAGGCTGGTGAAAACTGTTTGATCTCTAGGAACTGATTTCAGTCCTTGAAAGATTATCACACGCCATGGGGTCATATTTATTTTATGAGATGATTTTTTCCTAGTGAGATCAGTTAATGGAGCAGCCAGTGTTGCAAAATGTGGAATAAATTTCTAATAATATGCTGCAATACTCAGAAAAGATCTCACCTGCCATTTAGTAGTCAGTAATAGGTGCATTTTAATAGCTTGCATTTTACATATCTCTGATTTCATAACTCCCCTGCTCTACTGTATCTCATATATATATATATGTATATATATAAATAAATAAAATGGTTTCCTGCTTTCTTACTGAACACTGGGGAATTAAAAGTCAACTCTACTTCCTTGAGTTGCTGAAAGATTGCTTTCAGGTGCTATAGGAGCTCTTCCCAGGGTTTGCTATAAATCAAGACAGCATCCACAGAGGCCACTGCATACCCCAAATGTTTGCGTAGCAGCAGGCCAGTTACTTGAAAGACACTAAGGAGCAACCCACACAAACCACAGCTTTATGGTGAAAAAAATCTGGTAAGCACTGAAAATATTATTGTGGTCTTGGAAGATTCTGCTCTGGGTGTTGCCAATATCTGTTACAGAAATCCAGAAAGTTGTTTTTTCCCTTGGCCCTGACATCTGCTTGTACCCAATGCATTGACACAGATTGCTGGCATCAGTTTTCAGCCTTAGTGCTGCAGCACCAAGTGATTTAGTGTCAACCCCACACACTGCCATCAGATCAAGACCTCCTGAAATTTTGCCGCCTGTCACCAGCCATCCCTTGTTTTATCCACCCTCTGGACACACCAGATTTTCAGGAACAAGAGCATGGCAGTTTAAGGGCTGGTGTTAGATGCTGGCTGCAGAACTGTTAAAAACAGTGCACTGGTTCCATATCACACTTAGATCCACAGGAAGCCTTCACCAGCAGCACCAGTAACACCCTCCACCCTCCTGACCCCAGCATCCACCCTGGCATCCACCCGAGGAGGAGGGCTCTCCACATCCTGGGTGCAGGCAGAGCCAAACACTGCTCCTGTTCACACCTTTCTCACTGGTTTGACATTCCAAAAAATATACTTTTCCCCCAAGATGGTTTGAAAAACACTGGCAGGTGCATGATGTGTGTGCATGTTGAGGGGTGGGGAGGGGATGGGGGTGTGTGGATGTTCACACTGTCTAATTTTAGATGTCTAATTCAACTAAGATCTGGCCCTGTTACAAAGTGAGAGACTTGTCTTTCGAGGAGGGTTACTGGGCTCCTGAGCTGGGAGCCTGATACTGGCCATGAGCCGGGCAGCGTGAGCCCGGAGTCAGGCTGTTTGTGCATCCCGGACGAGTTAGCTCCTTCAACTCCCTCTCCACTGTGGAAATACACCCTTCTTATTTTGTCTCAAAAAAGGCTTTATTGGCTTAGCCTTATGCCCCACTTTAACCTCTCCTTCCCATTTGTTATTTGTGAAGAATCAGCCCTGATTAAAACCATCCCCATCCTTTATACTGTGCGATGGCTGTTGCTTCCTCTCTGTGGATTTCTTCCACAGGATTCAGAGTTTCCCCAGCCCAGCACGTAGGAAGCCAGCACGCAGGGCAAGCCAGGGAAGGAGATTTCCTTTGTAGCCTTACTTTAGTTTTCCTTCTGTTTGATTTCCAGGAAAGAGATTTTATGTTGCCTGTTTTTTAATATTTAAAAAAATACTGGGGGCCTGGCTGGCTGGGTCTGGGTACCAGGCAGCCCCGCAAGGCACTTCTTAACTCTTTGTGGTCTTGCACCATATTAGACATTTTAGCAAAAGTTTCCATCTCCTTCGCTTTCACTCACCTTCCCCATCCCACATGAAGTGATTTTGGAGGAACTGCTATTAATTTTCTCCATTAGTTCAATCAGAAATAGTATTCGCTCACATTCTGATCACTGGGATCCCAGAGATTAAAATCGCCAAAACAAAAGGGCATTTGCAACCCCTCAGCTATTTAATGGTAATTATTAAAAATTCCTACCCACCCCCTGGCCTCTCCCCCGGGTTCTGCAGAGGTGAGATTAGACTGGCGATGTCCCAGACACCAGTTCAGTGCCGCCATCCTCATGGCCAGCAGTCGATGGGAGACCACCTCCACCTCAGAACAGCAACCCAATCACACCGTGGTGACCAGCTTGTTATTTTCTGTTCACTTCACATTCTTGTGGTCCCTTGAACCAGCATGTGCATGGCCGTGGGTTTGTCAGACACAGAAGTAATTAAAAGTCTGCTCTTGGCTCTGTGGCTCATGGCACTGAAAAAGTCCTCTCTCCAGCCGCGGCAATATTGCACAAGCCTGAAGAGGCAGGAGCTGTACGCTGGGCATAGTGTATCGGCAACAGTTTCCTGATGCTTTGAGCAATTCCTTTTAAAATTATGCATAGGAAAACCAGGCTGTAACCCTAAGTCATGCCAAAACAATCTCCCCCTTCTAGATTTATAAAGTTTGCCCAGCTTTCTACCACTGCCACCCAGGTGGTACTTCACCCTACTACAGAAAAACACCTATAATTTTATTTCTTTGAAAAACATGTGAAAGTTTTGGCTCAAAGGCTGGGTGGGAAAAAAGTACATTTCTTAGTGGTTTATTGCCCTTAGGAAAACATACTTCAGTTATGAAGTATTCCCCCCTGAAAACTTACTCGACATTTTGTCAAGAAAATAGTAACATTTCTAAAAAAATTAGCCAAACTACTTAATATCATAGTTGTAAAAGAACAATCTACAGAAATGTCAGTGCATGGATGAGGCTAGTGACCTGGACTGGTTTTATTCCACCTTTATGAGTGTGCTCTAGTGATGAGGGCCGATCCTGTGGAGATATACCCACAACAGTTGCTCCTGTAAGAGAGCTCTGCCCATCACTGTGTCACCAAGGTCAGGGCTCAGTGTCTGTGCAAGGCTGGGGGTGAAGGCAGGAGATGTTTGGACACTGTGATAAAGCTCCCAAGGGGTCGGACTGGGTCACTGTAGGTCAAGGCAGGCTCTGGACCCTTTCCAGTGGGGCAGACATGGGCACAGGAGAGCTCTGTGCTGTATCTTGGGATCCTCAAACCACTCCAGATTCCCTGTCCTTCCCCATGCTGGGCTTCAGGACACATGCCATAAGCAGCTCAAAATGGGTACAATGACATGCTCCTGTCAGTGTTCACTTGCATTTTAAAGGAATAAACCTAGCTTAGCTCAAATGCGTTAATTAATTAGTATCTGCCTGTCCACCTACCTGACATCTGTCTCTTTTACCTTGGGTGAAATCCTGGCTGTGCTGAAATCAGTGGAAGTTTTGCTATTCCCTGCTTCTCTCCCGCCTTTCAGTCCTGGAGCAAACACCAGGAAGTAAAACCCGATCTCAGATACCACCACATCAGGTCCCCACAACCGGGCACATCTCAGGTGCCCCTGGGCAGTACCACACCGCACATCCCCACTTGGCTCCCGACTTTCAGGAGCAAGAGAGTTAAATGCTGCATCTGAATAAATCTGAACTGCAGGAAAGTTCAGACCCATGCTGGGATGTGAACTTTATGTCTCGAGCCTATTTCTACTTCTGCTGTAAACAATTTCAGAATGTGATTAGATTTTAGGGGAAACTTGTAATAGAGCTGTAATAAGATATGATGTAATAGGTAATAATAATAATATATAGCAGCTGTTAAGTAAAGCGTTTTCTGTTTATCCCAGAAGAATATGGGGAGTCAGCTGCAACTTCATATTTTGAAAGAGGGAATATTAAACACTAGGACCACGATGTAATGATGTTATTGTAGACGCTAACAGGAAAGCCCAAAGTGTGAGAGTTAAGACCAGAAGAAGATGCATGCAAACAGCTGCTGTGATGTAAATTCCCTCAAGTTTGGTTCATTTTCTTTTATTTAACTCAGAGTTAATACAATGGACTTGTGGATATTGCTTTCAAAATGTTCCAGGCTGCTGAGAACAGTGGGATCTTTGCTCTTGGTTTCCACCACGGTCTGAAAGAACCCACAGGGCGCACCTGAAGAGATGAATGTGAGGTTTCTCCAAACACCTGGAGCAGCATCACTCAGCTTCAGGTGACACCCAGTCCTTGGTTCATGCCTTGGAGAGAAAAGAGGTATAAAGTCAACAGGAGTTAGGACTGGAACATCAACTTCAAAACGAAATTTCCTGGCATTTTCACAGCATGTCATAACTTAAGTGTTAACTAATATTGCTCCGTGTATTTAATCTCTACGTGTTGAAGGAAAAAGGTCTTTCATGGAAAGACTAGAACAGATAAACCTATATTTAGACTTCAATAAACACCTCCCAGGGTCACGTTTCTTAAATTCAGAGGCCAAAAATTGCACAGAGAAAGTGTATGAACACAGGCACAGTAATATTTGACTTGAAAAATTAGCATTTCTGTGTATGATGAACAGACCCCATGATACATTAGGCAATGTATTAAAATAAAACTCTCAGTCGTAGGTCATAACATGAAATGATCTAACTGGGGAGAAAAGGAAACATATTTTTTGGGTTGTTACTCTGGCAGAAGGTTTCCAGGGTGAAGTTGCTGAGCAGCAACACCAGGCAGATGGCGGGGCTGGTTCTGCTGGACACAGCTCCTCTTCTCCACCTGCCCCCAGCAGGCAGCAGTGCCAGACCCTGCCCGCCCTGGGCTCTGACACCAACTCTGCTTCCCACAGCCCTCACTTTGTGTCTGCAGCCCAGGACCAGCCCCAGGTCTCTCCTCCCTGCGGTGGAGGCAGTGGCACCTCTCGGGGTGGGGAGGACCCAGTTCAGCATCTGCATCCACAATGAAACAGAGGTTTTTTTCCTTCCAAACTTTAGGACACGCCAGGATACTTGTGGTGTCAGTGTTAGAGAAGAGAAACAGAACCCAGTGTCCCCTTACACCGGTTTCGGCTGTATTTGGGAACAGCCGTTGCACGAGAGGCACTGCCTACGGCCTGCTCTGAGTAATCCAGCCCTGGTCCAGAGCCCCAGACCCTCTGCCCTGCCAACAAAAGCATGTTAAATAACTTACCAGAAAGCACACTAAAACAGTCTCCTGTCCTTGGTGTTATTTTGGTATTTTGCTGCCTGTGCAATGCTACCACATTGTGCTTGCTGCTCAGCTGTACTTTTAGCATAATAAAACTAGAAAAAGTCATCCTTTCACATGAACCTCAGAAGCTGATTCATTTTCAATATTTGAAGAAGTCCTGGATTCAAATTGGGATTTGATTTTTCTGCAGATTTTTCTGTAAAGCTGAGGGGAATTTTTAATAAGATTTGCAATCTTTACTGTCCTTTAGGAACTGAAGGTCTTTGTGTCACGTCACATGGCCAACTTCAGGGAGAAAAAACAGGTAAGTGTGCTGATGAATCCAGAAGAACTTGAGAGTGATTAACTTCAAACAAAGAAGCTAGACTGTTTTAATGATGAGATTGTTATCTGAGTTGAATGCATTTAAATGTGTATTTTACAGTCCACTGGTCAAGTCATACAAGTACTATTAAACCTCAAAAGAAAAACTGAAGGGTAACAGGTCAGAAACCAGGCACAAGATTTCATGGGTCAGGAACCAGCAGGGCTTTACCCTTGCCCGGGCACCCTGCGAGAGGCTGGGGAGAAACATCCCTGGCTGGGATGGAGGAGGGTCGCCTCGCGAAAGCTGGGATGTCACTCTGGGGCCAACAGTGATGTCACTTGCGAATGCCTGGTGTCACCTCCCAGTGACGCAGCACCTGGTGGGGTGGGCACCAGCTCCGTGGCATTTGGTGACATCTGGGTGGAAGGTCCCAGAGGGAAGATCCCCCGAACCCTGTCATGTCCTCAGCAGAGCAGCTGTGCCGTCCCTGCTGTAACAGCCAACGCTGGTCTCCTGCAATTGTTGTATTTATTTTATGAGTTGTGCTAGGAATGCTGTGTGGCACTCTCTTGGCTGCTCGTGCCTATGATTTACAGTAGTTATAAACATTCCAAAGTATACATGTAAGTTAAATGATACATTAATATTATAAAGTTACAATTCTGGTATAAATGTGTCATCAGTTTGAAAATTCAGTTTTTCCTTTGCCCGGTGTTGTGATTAAGCTGGCTGGAATCAGACCGATGCAAAGGCACCACAGACATGAGTCCAATGTGCCTGTGTGTCCCCAAAGTGAAATGCCAAGAAGACAAGAAGAGAAGGACACCTTGCCAAGCTGAAACAGCTCAGGATATTTAACCGCTTGCAAAATTTTTATCATATTCTTCAATAAATACAGCAAGAGGGGGGAAAGTAATTGAGCCTCATGTCTGTGACAGGAAGGCAAATTAAGCTCCAGGCAATGCCCTCCGAAGCCCTGCTGTCCCCGTGGGTCCATGCCAGCAAAGCTATTTCCTCGGTGCCAGGAGCTGTGGAGCTGGACTCACTGTGGAAGGGCACGTCTGCTCCCTCTTGGACCCGTCCACAGCTTCGACGGGGCCAGACCCACGCCAAGAACTCCTGGTGGCTGCTGACCCCAGTGCTCAATGTCCCCAGGATGTGGGGCAGACACAGCCCCCTGCATCCCTTCGTGGGGCAGAGCATCATCCCCATTGCCCCCCAGCAGCCACGGCACCTCTGGGTGCCCCGTTCCCTTCCTGCCCCACTCACACCACTTCTCTATGAAAAAAAAACATTTACATCTCTAGGAGGAATGACCCATGCTAGGACTTTCACTGGAGTCTGGAGAAGTTTGGAGGCATCAAAGTCTCCTGTACTTGCAGAACATCTGCCACAGCAGCGGGAAACGCAGCAAAATCAGACAATTAGTTCAAGATCACTCAGGAAATCACTATCACCAGGAGGAAGGAAGCCCAGCACTGCAGATCTATACACCAGACTCCACACAGAAACCCCGCTGGCAGGTGTTCTGTGAAATATAATCTGGCTATGCAAATAAGAATAATCACTTACATAATGAATGTAATAGTATCAATTAAGATGAAAGAGGCTATCAAAGGAAAAGGAACTTTGTGGCATTAAAGATTTACAGGATCAGTCTGGAAGGGGGAGATACATTGTTTGGAAGGAGATGAAGTGACTGCACTTGTTATCTCCATCCAGCCACGTACCATTAGGCTGAAGAACCCCTAGGATGCTCATTTTCAGAATAAAATATATCAATTATGTTTTTCTATTGTAAGAAATGTATAAAGAAAGAGCATTCCGAAGTGTGGCTCTTGAGAAACCTCTCTCCCTCCTGTGAGACCCAACTATCAGACCAAACCCCACCGCAGAGACGCTCTGCTTTTCATGGCTGCAATATGAAAATATTTTATGATGTCTCATAACTCAGGCGTGAGGCTCTGATAAGGGTCATGTCAGCCCCCACATTTCACACTGCCTGTAAGGGGAGGGATTGTTCATCCCCTGCGTGGGCTGCAGCCCGCCATCAGAGCCACATTTGAAAACACTCGGCACTGCACGCAGGCTCCAGGGCTGTCCCTGTCACGATACCAAACTGTCACCCTCCTCATTGTCATTCATTTTAGAACATCACATTTTTTGTCTCTGGGTTTGGAGACAAACTGGGTTAAACCCATGCTCAGTGTCCTTCCAGGACCTGATCCTTCCAGGACCTTCCATGATCCATTTTGATCTAAGGTATTTTGTGCATCCCTTTTGCCCTGCGAACGGCGCGTGTGCGGGGCAGGAGCAGCTGGACAGGGCAGAGCCTGGTGTGTCTGTTCCCAGGGTTCCCATCTCTTCTTCATTTTATTGTGTTTTGGTGCATTTGACGTTTCCTTTACAGTCCAAAGCTGACAGACAATTGTGAGAGGGTCTCTGCTCTCAGCAGTAAAAGATAGACTTGTAGACCATACCATTGCACTGGAAATCTTCAATATGCAACAGAACTGAACCTTTGGTTCCTAAGGCAAATGTAAGGAACCTCAAGCATGCATTTAAACATACAAACAGATAAAAATAAAGCAACCTAATGAGTTCTAAGCCAATTTCACAATTATGAGTCACAAAACTAAATTGCTTGGAGTTGGCAGTAACACACAAACTTTTATTTGGGTCTGTGCTCTCTCAATTACATTACTGTATTAGCTCCTTAAATAGCAAAATAAAGAATGACTTAGCATTCAGCAATAAATCCTGTCCTTTTTTCGTGTCCTATGCTGCAGTCGCATAGTTCCAGTGAATATAACTTTTGACAATGACAATAAGTGCAAGATACTGCCCGACTATAAAAATGAGGTGATATTTCAGTAAACTATTTCTCTCTTAATGCAGAGTATTAAATGTCAACCAGAGGCATTAGCCAGTGGTTTAAAGGAGCCTGTTGATGATTTTCAATATTCAAGCGGTGTTTTCCTGCCATGTTTGTGTAGCCCTGGGCAGCTGACAAGCAGTTCTGCAGAGCATAACGGGTGCACTGTCTCACAGCAGAGCCCAGAGAGGGCCAGCGCTGCGGTGGAGGGGACGGGGCTCCGAGCGGGCCAGCACACCTTGTCCAAAGTGTGGAGGTCGCTGTGTTTATCATCAATTCCTGTGTATTCAGGGTCTGTGACCTCCTCCCATGTCCCCAGCTGGCCCATTCCGCCCACGCCCCCGCTCTGCTCCCTACCTCCAATGCTGCCTTTATCCCTGTGCTGGCAGGAGCATGCTACCCACCACACAGCCTCTGATTAATCCCTGTAAACCCAGTTCCCAGCCAGAGCCAACCCCGCGCCCCAGAAAGCGCTGGGGACAGCGGGGGCAGAGGCTGCCTGGCACAGGACCGGGCGGGGGGCTCATTCCTGGTCAGGCACTGCCTTTCTCAAGGCAGAGCAGGCAACCAAGAACTGTGAAAACCCCTCGGAGGTTTTTCCATTGATTAGGGCACTGGTCTAACCTGTATTCTCAGGCTTAAATCACACAAACCCACCTGGATGTGACATGGGTTTCAGCCCTGAGATGTCTCTGTGCAGAGATCCCAACCAAGGGCTGGGTTTTGGGTGTGATTTGAGGCAGGAGGGCAAGTTTCAAGGTGGATGCAGGGAAGAACAGGCTTCCATGAAAACCTTATTCTGAAAAAAACCTGCTGTCTATTGTATTTGGAAGCACATGGGGGGTTAGCCACACAAGCCAAGTGTTATGTTTTCCAGTTGTCCAATAAAATAGATTTACATAGGAGCAAGGAAGAAATAAGGTGTTTTATAAGACTATTCCTAACCTCTGTGAACTAAGACATCTTGATTTAAAACTGCTCAGTGCCCAGCAAGAGGAAATAGTTTAGACTATATGTGAAAAGAGAATAATGGCTCCATCAGGTATTCTGTCAGCTTGTGTAAATAGCCCAGGTTGGTGCAGGAAAGCAGGGTGAATGATCTACTCTCCCAGGAAAGGGCTTCAGTGAGGCATTTAATGAAACTAGAAGAGACTTATTGTTCTATGGGACTTGTATGCCAGTTCCCTGGGGCCCCTTTGAAAATCACGGTCTGAATAGACACAACAGGGAAAATAAAGACTGTATTTACAGGGGAAAAGTTGAGTCCCAATGCATTTACAAGCTCAGTCTAAGGCCTTTCAGAAGTAGGAGCTGAAGCAGAATTTCTTAAAACCTAGTACCTTATCTACAGGAATGTCTTCCCATTCGGTAGAAGCAGCAGAAAATGCACCAGTTAATGGTAACGCTGCACCCTCTGCAAACTCTCGCTGAATTTATTTTTCAGGCTAAGCTCTACATTGCCAAAAGACTTTGAAGCAGAACAAAGTTTTACGAACCCAAAGTCCAAGGTCAATTGAAAATCAGGAATCATTCATGGAAAATTAGCAAATGTGACACATGCAGAGTGAGATCTGCGTTAGGAATGGCCTCCAGCTGGCACGGGCCTGACCTACGGGACAGCTTTACTCTATCTCCAAGGATTACAGCATCATTTTCCCAGGCACGATCCAAACTAAGCAGAAACCCTTTTTGGGGGTCTGCTTTGAGGCTGCCTACTGTGCTGGGATCTGTGAAAATACCAAAGCAAAAACAAGCAGGAGGGTGCGGTTTTTTTTGCTTTGTTGTGTGCAAGGAATGGTGAGAGCTTCCATGTGCTGGGGTGTTGTTCCCAACTCCATAATTCTTCTGTCCAGATGCTCATGCAACTCTGATTCCTGTCAGCTGGAGCTGCTGATGCTGCGGCAGAGGAGCCAACCCCATACCACCAGCCTACACATCTCCAGACTCCGTCTTGCTTCAGGGATACCCAAGCATCACGCCAGGGCTCAGCTCTTCCCCACCTCCATCATCACTCCAGCAATGCTTCCTTCACATGGCTTTTTAACCAAAATCCTGGACAAAATGGATTGGAGTGTTTTTAGGGCCCATGAAAACACCTGAGTGAGCCTCTTCATGCCATGGAAAAATCTCTGGGCTCTGGGGCACCGTCTCTGGCCCTCTGTGCTCCCTCCATAGCAGGGAAGCCCAGATGCTGAGGACAGGAGGAAGCTCCTTGTGCAGACCCCAGGTGAGTGAGGAGGAGCAGGAGCAGGATAGCTGGTGGGCACCACCATCCCCACAGTCTAACAAAGCACATTCTGGATTTTGGTGGGGGAGGGGAGGGTGGTGGGGTTGGAGCCACCTCCAAGTGATTGAAGGTCTCCAGGGTGCACTAGCGGCATTGCAGTGGACTATTAGTCAGCAGACAGAAGTGGTCACCACAAAAGCGAGAGGATTTTTTGAAAGGAAGGCAGAGAGGCCGTTGCGGGGCTGTGGCAGGAGGAGGGTGGAAGGCAGATCTGGGGCAGCTGCGTGGCACGCAGGGCAGAGCCCGGTCCAGTCGTGGGACAGAGGATACTGTGCCTCATGCTCTGTGGGACAGTGATGGGATGGTACCTGGAAAACCAGGGGCGATACATGGGTGGTGTGGCATGGGGAGCTGCTGCAGTCTGCACGCTCCACTGACATCGGCATCTGGGCTCCATGTCAGCAGATGAAAGGCCACACCTCTGGGGAGGACCAATAAAAATGCAAAATGTACTTTGGATGGAAATGTTCACGTGGAAACTAAAGAGGAAACAGACCTGCTGGCAACAGTAGCTGCAGAGCAGTCAAATAAAGCTGAAGAACACAAGGGTCGGGGACTGGGCTACAAAGCAAAGGAGATAACTGCTCCCCTTGTCTGGCCACACCAGGAATTCTGTAATCAGTGTTAACGTAATTTACTTTATAAATTACACTGGGGAAAAGGTTTGAAAGGAAAAAAAGGCCTTGTGATAGGAGAGGTGCTGCTTTTCAGAGGACCAAGCAGTTCTGAGAGAGGCAAAAGGTCATCTCCTCCTACTACAGGATAAAACCACCCGAAGGACTCACCCCAGAGTGTGAAGGAAGAGGTGCTTTGACTTTGGGATGGGTACTGCTGCTTCCCTCAGGCAGGACTGCCTGTGGCTGCTATTTGTGCCCAAGGAAGTGGTGAGAAAATATATTGCCCCAGCACTGCAAAAAGGCAAGACCAACTTTCCCAGAACAAGAGCTGTGGTCCCTACCGAGCACCCGTTCCCAGAGGCACGGGGCTGGCCGTGCCCACAGACCTGTGCCAGCAGGGATGCTCCCACCTCTGCAGGCAGCAGCCCTGTGCTTGGGATGATGAAGTTCAGCAGTAAGCAACAGGGACTGCAGGAGGTAGTCCTGGCGCTGCTGCAAGGGCAGATGTTCTCACAGGTGTCTCCAAATGCAGGGAGGTTGCTGGGGTGAGGGTGGATTCAGACTAACAAGCTCCTGTTCTTTCCTGTGCTCACATCTGGTAATTGCAGGGGCTGCAGTCTCAGCAACAACCGTCCTCTACCTTTTTTCTCTCTCATAAACAGCAAATGGGCTCAAGGATGGGAAGTGCCAAAAGTAATCTTTCAATCTCTTGTTTCCTTAATACGAAAATATGAAAAATGTATTACATTTTTCTAAAAGAAAAAAAAAAGAGACAAAGAAAAATTACTTTGTTTGGAACTAAAAATTAAAAACCCCAATGTCTTCCTTGTGAAGTGAGCTAGGAGTGACTTGGATAAACACATCTATTGACTTCAAATATAGTACTTTTCTTCAGAAGGAATGAATGACACAAAGGGTGTGAGTTCTTTTAAGCAAAGCTGTGTATCTCAGAAAGCTATTTACATTGCCTTCACCTGGATTCACCTTGTTTTTCTCTACAGTATTTATTTTCTTTGCATAATGTTCTTTTTCACAGTAGTCCCTCTGCTACAATTTCACAAAAGGATTTGACAGAATGCAAATTTTATTGTCTGCAGTTTTGCTTAACCTTTCTGTAACTTTTGTTTCCAACAAAATTTTTCTAACTTTTCACATTTTTTTCTTCTTCCTATTTCAGTATGAGCCAAAAATCTTACACTGGAAGACTGAATTTGTGTCTTTTCTGTAATAGAGTTTCTCACCATATTGAACAAAGATCCACTTTGAAGAACCACATGGTGTCAATGTTCATACATTTGATTTATTCATGGACCCGTTGGAGGAGCTTTGCTCTCACCAGGAGGGTGCCCATCCACAGTAATAACTGCGGGGCTGCTCCTCCCCTCCAGCCTCAGTGTGCCGGGGATTATTACTCCTTTATGGGGTCTTACCTCACCTCCCTGGAGTCAGGAGATGTGTGGGATGTGGCCAATGGCCTCATTACTCTGAGGAAGAACTTGCTAAAATACATGATGGAGGGAGCTCAAAGTGTATGGGTTTAGTTTGTAACCCCAAGGGCAACTACAATGAGACGTCAGCACAGCATTCCACGCGAAGCCTGATACAAGTCAGAATTTAGTACCAGAGAAAGCCTATGTGGTCAAGAATTAAGCTACATTCAGCAACCTATAGGATAGTAAACTTGTCCAGGTTTATAACGGTTACTGTGAAGTCCTAGAAGTACTTTTAAACCTAACCCTTCAGGGCTGAAACCAGCCTTCAGCCATTCCAGTCTCCAGAGCAGGCAAACCTCCGACAGCAGCGTCTCAGGCATTTCACATCAGCACAGGCTGGCAACTGCACAGGGACCAGGATATCAGTAATGAGCATCTTGAGATGAAGGTGCCCCCATGAAGGCAAAGCTCCTTTAAAGAGATTGGCCCAACCCAGAAAGAAAAAGAAAGGCTTCTCCAATGCACGGTTATTTCTTCAGGCTGTATTGGGTAGCCGCCAGCTTTATTCACAAAACTACTGTTTTCCTCTCCTGTACTTGCAGCGGGGAGAGAGCCACCTCACAGAACAGAGCTGGCACTCTGTCCCCCCTCACCTGGGCTTGTCAGGGGGAGCTGGCTGTGGGTGCAGTCACTGCCTCCCCCCAGACAGCACACTCTGACCTCTCTCTGCTCCTCCGAGCTCAGCGCCCTCTCTTAGAACCAAATTTTCCACTGCTATGAATGTCAGCTGCTAGTTGTTCAGGTACCTTTTCACATCAAAAGCTTGAAATTTTGCTCCTCCAGCCTGTGAAAATTGATTATTTGTCCTTCCACTGCTGAGTTTGATCCTGCATTATGTCATGAGCGCCATCAAACCAGCGGCAGTTATATCCAAGTCACTAGCAAGCTTTCAGTGAATTGGGGTTTTGTGTTGTTGGAAAATGGCAGCTAATTAGAACTGAAGCTTTCTGTGCAAATGTATTAGTTTTACTAAATTTAACTCGAGACAAGGTGTGAAACTGCTGAGGAAGGAGGCAGAGCGGGCGCACACCCCCTCCTGCCTCCCCTGCCCTCCTCATCCAGGAGAGCATCTGGGGTCCAGGCCCCTCGCCTGTACTTTGGAAAGTTACTTTCAGGTCCTTTTCTTGAAATTGTGCAAAATCTTTCACCTGGTACCCTAACCAATGTCTGAGGGAGCAAAGACATCACTGGTTTCTAGGCCATGAGAGATGGATGCTGTAACCTGGTGCCTCGGGTGTTCATTCAGAATAAAAAAAAATATTCCCTTATTTCTTTTGGAAAAAAAACGCCAAACAACCCAGAAGTTTTCAATTTCATTCTTTTGCAGAACAAAGCGAGTGTTGGCACCTGCACACTTCACAGCAGGTAACGGTTGATGTTTCTGTGATCCCTGGCACTGGGGTGACGAGGTGAGTCCTTGGTGACTTGCACTTGTCCCCATCGGCCTCTCCCATGACCTGGCACCAAGTCAGTCCTGGCACACCTGAAACTCCCACGGTCATTTGCAAGGAGAAGCCAAAAGTTGGCTTGGCATAAACCCTTTCTCATAGTTAATTAATAACAGTTCAGGTAACTGGGAGTCCTGGGTGAGGAGTGGGGATGAGATCTGTGTCTGTTGCCCTGGCTCCCCCCAGCTCCTTCTCCATCGGGTCCAAGTGTATATTCCGGTAACTAGAGGGAGAAGTAGAACAGTGAGTTGCAAAATCACATTCTTTCCCCTAAAGCAGAAAGGGACATGTTTGCTCCAGCACGTTGGGTTCCCCAGCGATGGAGAATAAGCAGGATGGGGCAGCCAGCCTGTCTGCCCGTGGTTACCGGCCTGTCCCTGAGCTGCTGTGGCCAGCAATGCCAGCACAGAACCGCCTCACCAGGGAGCTGCTCCCAGCCTGCCAGGAGCAGTGACAGCCCTCAGGAGCCCAGAGTCTTTTCTCACTGCTTGCCCTGACTGTGTGGCTCATTTGTATGCGTTGAAGAAAGTTTGACACCTTTTGGTTTCTTGAAGAGTGTATTTCGGAGCAATGGGAGAGGAAAGGTGAGGCAGGAAACCTGGCTCCCTTTAAAGGTGCTTTGATAATCGCCTGCACAAAAAGAGAAAGCCCTCAGGTTTCTCACATTGTAACATGGAGCATGCACTGCTTGAGACCTGCATTTATAGCTCAGTTACTAGGAGTGAACTGCTTTACATGCCTTTGGGGACATGTGAAAGGAGAGCTGCCCCCAGTGTGCTTCTAGAAGCCATGCCAGCAGTTCAAATAAATTTTTTCCAAGATTTTATGATCTGATCCTTGGATTACATTTGTTTAGCTCTAGAGGTGTGAGGTCTGAACAATTTGTAAAAGGAAAGAATAGCTCCAGCTTCAGACCTGTGTGCACTTAGAGTTCAGCCTCAACCATGACACTCTGGAAACCCTGGAGGAGGGATGGAGTCGTAGGATGTCTTGGTCAAGATCTTGCCCCGGACCTAACATGCAGGAGAGAAGAGGGGCAGGAGTGATGGCAGGGAGTGGGGAGAGGTGGTTGTGAGTCCCTTTCCCTTGGCAGAGCAGGCTGGGTGCAGTGACTGGGGACAGTATGACTGCGTGACAGTGAGGAGAAAGCCCCAGGAGACATTGCTGGTGTTGGTGGGTGTTTTAAACCCTCACTGGGGTGAACCCAGCACTAGGCAAAGTCACCAAACGCTCACCTGGACATCTCCCACTGCACAGTAGTCTGTGATGTACTTCTTACACCCCAGACAGGCATCCAGAGGAGCAGAAGGAGCTGGACCTGAGCTGTCTCGGTCACCTCTCAGTCACCTGCAGAGCTATGACAAGAAAAACCTTCACCTCCAAGTATAATTTTATTAAACAGTTTTTTTCCCAACTTTTTCCTCAAATTTCAGGCTTCAAACCTTTATTTCTGTTGTTCCAAGAGGACAGTTTAATAACACAACACGATTTTCTCCCTAAATCTTTACAGACACGAAGTGAAGCTCACAGCTCCCCAGACTGGCAGGTGACTGTTGTGCCATCACACAGGTAGGGCGTTGAAGCAGGGACACTGGTGACATTTGCAAGGCTGCAGAGTAGAGCCACCCTCTCCCCCAGCCCAGGGAGGCAGTGGCAGCAGAGGGAGCAGAGAGGTAGAAGTGGCAGCCTGGGAAAGCCCATGGGAACCCCCTCTCCAAGCCCCAGTGAAGGATCAAAAGCCAGGGCAGAAGCCCCAGGACCCCCACCCTCCATCTCTCTGCTTCCCTGAGCATGCCATCCTCTCCCCACCTCCACTGGCTACTTGCAGCCACTGACACCCCACATCTGCCCCCCGGCAGACCAAACCTGCTCCTGCACATGTCTGCACTTCAGGGTTTGGGGAAACTTGGGCTGCGCCTATCTCTTGGAGGCAGAAAAAGAAGACAAATGTAAGACAAAAAGGTGGACATATGGTAGCCCTAATAAAGAGTGATAAAATCCTCTGATGTTGCTGGAAAGAGTCCCACTTAATTAACCGAGCTTTGGAACAGACTCACTTTCCAAAGCTGAGATAAGTTCCTGGCTCCTACTTCCATCTCTTGTGCACAAGCTCCTCGACAAGGCCCATCCTCCTGCTTTTATTTATATTAGGGAGTCACTCATTCGTAATTCATCTGGGACTGAAGCTCACTTCCCATGTCAGGATACAGATCGTTTATAAGGCGGTAAGGGACTATATTAACACTACAACCCAGTGTTTGTAGATGCTCACATTCTCTCTCAAGATGTTTACTGCCGGTAAACACAGCAGAAAATCTGACTTCATTGACCTTTGCTTCAGAGATGATTCTCTCACACACCACATAAAACCCAACATTTAATTAAAGTTGTGCTGTGTTGGGTCCAGTCAGGTTCAGTACATAACACCGAAGACAGCAGGAGCTGTAGGTGCTCAGTGCCTTTGAAAATACTGCTCTTAGAAACCTATTTAACGTTTTTAATTGTCACATGTGCCAATAATATATTTTTACTGGATCATCAGGTATTTCCCCACACACTGCCCACCCTAATACCAAATTAATTTGTTTTCATTTGAAGAGCAACAAAGCATATAGTTACCAAGCACATGACAAGACTTCATCTTCATGATGGATTAACAGCATTTCACAGTTGAAAAGTAGGCCTGTAGATAAAGAGGAAACGTTAACAGATATTCACTTAGTGAACTCAAAGTTTCCACCCCCACTCTAATTGCACTGTCATAGTGTGCACCGTGTTTGTTGAGAGGAGTAGCAAGTGTTCATCTTTGATCTTTGAAACATATTTAAACGACCTTTTGTCCTCAAGGTCTGCAAAAAGAAAAAATGTCTCTGTCCCAGGCAGGTAGATGTGAAATCCATATCTCAGGTAAGACAGAACAATGAACCCAGTGGTGCAGGTACCAGCAGCAAAGACTGGCCATGGCACGTACCATCGGGACTATTCCTTGGCTCAAATTTTAGGAGCTTTTCATTTCCAGGTAACAGGTTTGACTCTACCGTGCTCTAAAATTGTGACCAACTGGCAGAGGGTGGAGAGAAAATTGAAACTGCATCTGGTGCTCTGACCACAAAACAGCACTGGTGGGTGTGTGACTCAATGGGACAGCCCTCGCACAGCCACTCCAGGACCCTTCTCTGGAGTCGGGACAGCAGGGCTTGGTGAAGGGTCCCACCACAGTCCTTGGGTGACCATTGCTCATGACCTGTTACTTTGAAACAGCAGAGCAAAATATGGGGTGCCCAGCTCTGAAAACGTGAAGGAATGTGACTTCCAGTAAGTGGTCAGCACTCACCTCTAAAAATAGAGGCACTGGAAATCACGGGTGACTTTCGACAGTCTTGGCCAAAATCAACTATTTTTAGCCCATCTGTTCCCTCTGAGCTGAGTTCTCTCAGGAAGAATGTATATTTTGGGGGAAGGGGAGGAGGCAGAGATTCTTGTCACAGGGTGAAGTTGAAACACTTTCATATCAAGAGCACTAAAAAATGACAGAACCACTTAATTTCCTTAAATGGGTGTGAGAATGTTGCCAAGTTTTGTGACCAATTAAATTTAATGCAGGATAAGATGGCAGGGATGAAGGATAATTATATGCTCTCAAAAGCTTGGTCTTTTTCTAAATGAAATGGCCTCAGGGAGTTTTCCAGCAAAGTTTGGGCTCAGCCTTTTTGTTCCAACAAAGCCAACTGCCGGCCGTGCCTCTGCACTGGGTGTATGTGACATGATTTTTAATGAATTCCCTGCCAGACTCCCAGCCAGCTGCCCATCAAACCTGACAATAGTTTGGTTTGTCTTTTGTAGTTTTGTGCCATCAAATCTTGCCTGTGCTCAGACTTTGAGCCCATTTTCTCATCTTCTTTTGAGGTTATTTGTAGGTGTTATGTGAAACGATTCATTTACCAGTATTCACACAGCGTTAGATGATACATTCATGAAAACTTTTTCAGTTTTCAGAAATGTTGTAAACCCGTTACTACTGATTCTCCAAGATCAGTCATTTAAGAAACTGGGGGTGTGTGATATAATATCCTTTGTGTGATGCTTGTTTGGCTTAGCCAGACATATAACAGAAGCTGTATAATATGATTTAGACAGTATATTCAAGATATCTGATAGTCTGGACAAGTTCATGAGTATCCCAGCAATGGCAATTTTAGGAGGGCGTGGATTATGATAAAGGTTATGAATGATTAAAACATCATAAGAACGAAGCATAAACAAACTCAAAACTGGTAAATCCGTTGAATGACTCATCTGACGTTTGCTACCCACTCTTACGAGTCGCTGTCTGACAGGTTACCAAATACAACATTAGGCCAGACACCAACTACTTGCTTCTGACATAAGGAGAGTATATTTCTAAGTAGCTTGTCTAACCACGTGCAAAAGATTTTCCATTTTTTATTTTATCTTTTTCTATTTTTGTTTTTTATTTAATAAATCTATTTGTGTTATTTTAGCAAAGTTCTCCCCACGTAAAACATACTTTATTTGCAACTAACTACAGAAAATATTTCCTGAGTACATTCCAACTAGCTGCAAGGATGACAATCTTACAGATATTTTTCTTTTTATGGTTTAATTATATTTATTTTTAGCTGAATTGCTGAGCTTATTCTTGGGAGCCTGTTGGATCCTGATGATGCTTGCATTTGCTGTTGGGAATATGGCACACGTAGCAGCACTGAGCTGGATAAAATTTATAAAGGCTCTAATAGCTTTGCTGCTGGCAAAGAGCTGAGAATGTCATTTTCCCAACCGCACCTACAGATTTCAGGACCTAACAAGCTCCAGAACAAATGCTGCATTTCAATTTAGTAAAAATGATTTTATCTATTGCTGGAAACCCCTCCAGCATTTGAGAAAAAAAAAAAGGGGGGGGAAAAAAAGAGGAAAAAAAAGAAAAAAAAAGATAAATGGATCTAATACCTGCGTTTGTTTCTGCACAGGTTGATCATGTCTCAGGCTGGTTTGGTGACATTGCCCAGTAGCATCACCTGTACTCTTGCACTGCCATGGGACTGTTGTGGCCCTGCCACCCTAGCTGGAACCTCATCAGCTTCTGTGGCCCAGGTCAGGCTAGAGCAGCATATCCAAGGGATGCTCTGGGTGTTCAGCCAAGCCAGGGAGCCCTTCTCTCCACAGAAACAGGCAAAACAGTTCATGGGAATCTCACCTTTTCATGCTTAAAAGACACCACACTCTTTTCCATAGGAAACACTTGAGTTAAGGTTGGGTAATTGCAGTTTTCTGTCTGCTTTTTGCTGTAGTTTTCCCTTTGGTCATTTCCCAACCTTCTCTCTTGAAGGAAGATGCTGAACGTTGTTAACTTCTGTTTGAGATATTTACATGTCAGTAAGTGACACCCAGGATAGAGTAGAGGTTGCTAATGGATCATTCAGGAAGGAAGGCACTCAATGATGCGTAAATTAGTAGCATGTGTTCACAGTTAACATTAGTTTGATACTTTGTAAGGTTTTCATGAATAGCACCGTGCTTAAGAAAACAAAAAATAAATAATATCTGAATAAATACATTTTACAGGAGCTAAACCTGAAATCAAAGCCATCTCCTGAGCCTGTGCTTAACATGCCATTAGCATGTTGCACGTGGGATTGCCTGTTTGCCCATTGTTTATGATTATGGTGTTTTAAATACCTAATAACAGCAACAATTTGTTGTTTTAATATGTCAAAGGGTTTCCCTGCATTTTCGTCTTTGCAGCGGTTTTATCCCTTACTAGGGATCTCGGCAGGAATCCGGCCGTGGGTCAGTCACAGCCCAAGGCCTCTGCTCTCTGAGCACCGCATCCCACAGTAAATCTTGCCCCACATTCAGGTTATTTACCATTTGAATGACAGCACTGGATAAAGCTTTCTTGGTTTGTTGAAACGTCTTACTCGATCCAACCTTGAAAATTGATGGATTCCCTCTTGCAGTGGAGTGACAGAGCTGGAAGGGAGAGACCATAGTACCAGCCCTACTCCTCCTCCTCTTCAGCTGCCCAGCCCAGACTGGACCACCTTGGTCCTTCCTCAAAACCTATCTCTCTGCTTCTAGTTTGCAGCTGTGCTCCTGGCCCCGGGGGAGGCAATGTCTTGCCCAAAACTCTCTAGCTGCAGGTTAAGCCCATTGCTTTTTGCCCAATCCACTTAGGTGCAGAGGAAGGCTTTATTTCTAAAATACGTCATAAATCGATAGAAAGCAAGATGGAGCCTTTCTGCTTCCATTGTTACTTATTTATTTTTAACCAGAAATTTGGAGGATTTATTAACTTCCTCAGAGTAGCTCAAATAAACCACACAGAAGAACAATAACTTTCTGTAGAATGCTTTAGGGAAAAGTATTTTCATGTGCTAGTTAAAGCTGGTGTACTGAAGTCATGGGAAGTTTTGCCATGGAGTATAACAGAGCCTGGATTTCAGCCAGCAATGGGCAGTTTTCATATTCGTATCTTTGTCAGGGTCCATGACTGCTGCGTCCTGAGAGCATCTCGTGTCCTCTGGGTAACACCTAACAACCACAAAGCCTCCAATAGGTCCCACTGAGTGACAGTCCCTGCGCCTCCCTCAAGGGAGAGGAAAGATCTCCTTAAAGCAGAGTTATACGGCACTTAATTGAATTGCCTGATCTTGACTTTTGGTAGAGAAGAAATTGCTGGGAGTGAGATTCTCTCACAGTGAGAAGGCAGGTTTGAAGGAAGAAAGGAAGAAATACAGCTTGAGGAAGAGCCCTGTCCATCCATCCACCATCCCAGGCACAGACCAAAAGTCCACCAGTCACAATCACATCAGCTCCCAGCAGGAATGATGGGACCAGCACCAAGAAGAGGAGGTTTGAGTCATCTGAGCTTATCACACAGAGGTTCCAGAAAGTTCATGTTACAGATCCCTGGGGCATTTTACAGCTTACTTGAAGGGAAAGGACTAAAACATCCAATATATCTCCCATAGGCTGACAACCCAGTAAACACTCCAGCAGGATAACCACGATCCTTAGAACAATGGAAACATTTTAGTTAGAAACTGTAGAAGTTACAAGGCAAAGATTTATGTGCTGTGGGGTAAATAAATATTCAGTTCCCATTAATGTTAATGGGAGTTAAGTGGCTAATTCCCCACACATTATGCTGAAGATTTACTTCTCTGTGTTTTATAGAATAAATTAATTTATAGTCTTCCTGGAGGTTAGACCTGAGAAAAACAAAGAGCTCAGAGTTTACTCCATTTTTATGAGGTCATTTTTTTAGAGGAGGTTTATTCCCCAAACAGAAGGAAAGGTTAGAAGAGCACCAAGTTAAAGCAATCCCCTCCGTGGGATGCCAGGGAGATTTGTGGCAGGCACTGAATCCAAACTTGCAGATGGAGACACACGCAAAGATCCGTATAAAATGTCTTAATAACAGAAGCCGGAAATTTGTAACAATAATACAGGCTGACATTTGTACAGAGCCTTTCATCTGCACATCTACGAGCTGGGGTTTGCATTCAAGGGCACTCACAAAAGGGTCTTACAAAACACGTGATTTCATATGAAGAGCACAAAATGCATCAAACATCACTGAAACTCAGCCACTTAATGCCCCAGAAAGGTAGCAAGCATGGTTCTATTTTAAAGCTCAGAGTATTCTCATTAGTTTCAGTTTATTTTTTCTGGCTTATAGTCAGAAATAATGGCATGAACCTTGAAGCACTAATACCTACGCCAGCACTTAACACCACTATGCCAGCCCTACATCTCTGTGCAAAAATCCTGCAGAATTTGCTCTTTTTCTTATGCTCCATCCTCTAAGATGACCCCATAAAATTTTGTTGCTAGTTAAAAATCGCTTAAAATCAGCTTTAGCAACAAGTTAGAAGTGACAAGCATCCTTTGCTCCAGATGTGGACAGTATGCCATAGTCTCTGCCTTCAACGGTGACCAAACATTCATTCTAAACAATCACATTTTCTCTTCCTCTGTTAAGGACTGTTATGTATTTGTGCTGAAACTGACATTAAAGATTATGGGTGAGACAATTGCATGTTTGTTTCCCTTGCGCCTGATCTGTAAAAGAACAGCTTCGGAGAAAGGGAGAGAAAAACCCACAGCAGTGTTTTCAGCATTGCACAGTGATCTGCTACAGAAAAGTAGCAGCAGCTCTTTTTCCTTATTCAAATGTTAAGGTTTCCCAGGCAAATGTTTTCCCCCCAACTGGTCATTCATCCATCCACAGCTCCTTGCAAACCAGAACTTTTCCTTAGCAGGATCACTCTCACAGTTTCATTTTGATGAGACATTGCTTTTTTATTGTGTATATTGGGATTTTTATTTTTTTTTTTTTGGCAGTGGAACAGCCTCTCAAGACCTTTAGCAGTAACACCATGCACTCATTCATTAGCACCAAGCTCTTGCAGATCACTACGCATTTGTCGGGTGTAGCAGCTGCGGGACCAAGTGGAGGGGACACCAGTGCCTGGTGCCAGGGCTGTGTCCCCTCCTGCTCCAGCCACTGCCCAATCCTCCTGGTTATCCCCAGGCTTACCCAGACACTGCAAAATTAGGTGGCACCCACAAATTAAGTCATAGTCCAGGCATATTATGCTTGGCCTGGCACACACACAGAGCACAAATTCAGCCCCAGGAGACCTTGGGGTGCAGAGCTGGAGAGGAGGCAACCTGTGGATGGGGACAGCAGGAGCCAGGCAGGCACCAGCCCTTTATTCCCCTCTCCTCTGCCCAGTTTCAAGGCTGTAAGTGCACAGAGAGAGCAATAGCAGGCAGGGGCTGGCAGCAAGACAGTAGGGGCTGTGTGGTCTCTGTGTCCCTGCTTGGGACAGGAGAGCTGCTGCTCTTTGGGGGTTTCAGTGCTCAGCAAGAGCGTCCCATGATGGGGACCCCAAATGAGGCTCCTGCTTTGTGTCAGGCTTTGGAGAGTCTGTCTCTTCCCACTGGCTGCCAAAGCCACACAGGGAGAATGGCCAACCAATGGGGACACCTAAAGGGTGTCTCCTGTGAAGAAGTGCAAATGTTCCCCAAAGTTATAACTGGCCCAGTCTGCATGGGACATCCCACAAGTAGAGGGGATCCTGGAGGGAAAGAAGGTGGCAGAGAGAAGACGGGACTGGAATGTGATTCCCTTGCATATTTGAAATGTTATTTACTATCTAGCAAACCCATTTTATAGCACTCTGCATTTTATTTCCAAACACTTCTATCAACACGCACTGTATATCAGTCGTTATCTGATTATGGAAGCTTTCACAATGGTTTCCGGGCAGCTTTAGAAAGCTGCCAAAGAATTCACTGTGACAGAGGTTTGAACTTTATTGCTGCTTTTCACAAAAAGGCTGAAGAACAAATAACAAACGGAGAAAATGGATTTCAGTGACCTATGTGGATGCAGTAGGTCCCAAACCATGAAAACTGACCTTTTGGGGGTGATTCAGTTCAGATAACCTGTTCATAACTTTCTGCCAAAGGATCATGAGATCGTAGCCCCTATGGTTTTTTTATTAATTCTTGAAGAAGAGCAATAAATAAATGTCATGTCATTACTGAAAAAGCACCTATGAGACACAGAACAAATATTAATTGTACTTAAAGTAGTCCAGCTAGATGGTACATACACATCCTAGAGAGATGATGGACAGGCAAAGAAAGAAATATCTGCCATTAAAGAGAGAGCAGACACAACGGGTGTGTTTTCACTGGCCACATGTGAACAGGATTGCGCCCGTACAGATTGCTTTTACATTCTCTGCTTCTCCCCAGGGACAATACCTTGTCTTTTTAAGCCATTTAGTTGCATTGATAATTTTTATTTTTTACGCTAGGCTGTTAGCCAAGGCAAATGTTTGTGTTGTTTTAAAAACTTGAAGTGTATCACTGTGGGAAACTTAAAATATACAGATAACTTCAGAAAGTGTTTTTGAAACAAAAAAAAAGTGATAATGTCCTGTGTTATTTCACTTTCCTTCTATTAGTTTTACATGTAGCAGTGTTCAGTGCCATCACTGGCTGGTTTTCTGTCCTCCTCCCTTCCCTTCCACATATTTGAAAATACTGACACAATGATAATTGACCTGAGCCATCAACATATCTGTGGCGACAAAAGTTACAAAAGAAATCAAGAGGCTAAAATAAAATGTTACGTTTATCTTTGAAAGAATGTGTGAATGATGTAGCTGAAATAAGAAAAATGTTTCAAAGTATGTGCATATTAAACTAAACCAAACAGGACTCAAAACGGTAAGGGAAGGACAGGCAAAGTTTAATTGAAAATGACAAAACTAGATAAGGCCCAGCCTCTGAGCTCACACAGAGAACGTTTGTCTTTGCCAAGCGCTACCTGTGCCACAGGCCAGCACTGGGCTGTGCGTGGCCGAGCAGGCAGCCACCCCGGGCTCAGGGATTCGGGGTTTGGCCCGTGAGCTCTGCCGCAGGATGAGCACAGTGGGGTGAGATGGAAATACGGACGGACCGTGGCCACTCGGGGCAAGGAGCAGGGGGAGGAAGGTGTCGGGGCTCCCCCTCACCCCGAGGAGTCAGTGAAGGGGGTGTCCATCCTCCTGCAGTGTCCCCCAGCCAGGACCCACTGTGCCAGCCCTGGGGACACCCCTCAATACAGGAGGTGTGAGTTGAGGGTGAACCTGATCTGCAGAACATGGGCTTGTGCCTCCCAATCCAGCTTAACCCAGAATTCAGGCACCAGCTGTCAGCCCCATCCCGAATTTCTGCCAGGGCATCGTTATGTGTTTAGACAAGCCAGAGGCTGTCCTGCCTCAGGCCTGGAGTGAATAAATACACGTGTGTCTATTAACAGACAATGACCGAGTCCCCCTGTGTCCTCGAGCAAAGAAGGGTCCCAACACACTCCATGTGGGCCCAGACCTCCACAGCAGCTTGTCCTGGTGAGTCACCCCGACCCCGGGGCTGCCTCCTCTTCCAAGGCGCACATGGGCACAAGTCCCCACAGGTTTGTTGTTGTAGGAGCAGATGACATGAAAGCGGTGGGGAATTGTGTAACATAGCTTTAATAAGCATGTGCTTTCTATTTGTCACTGCTTAAACCACGCTTTTGTACATACAGCCCAGGAGTCCTGCTCAAGTCTGCAAAGAATTAAGGGCAGCAGAGATGAAGGGGTTGGGAGCACTCCCTGGGCTGGGCCAGCGTCTGGCCAGGGAGAAGTCATTTTGATGGAATTGAAGGAAATAGCAATCAGGGTTGTAGTGAGAAGTCTCTTCCTCCAGTTAATGTATTTTCTTAAACAAAGAACAGGAAGTTATAAGAGAAAGCTGCTCTGTGCTCCACAGGCACCCAGTGCCTGGCGCCCTTCGGGCGAGCACAGACCCCCTTTGAGGGGAGCAGGTCGAGATCCTCCCGTGAGCAGACATCCCCACGATGGTGCTCCATTCACCCTGTCTGGTCCCACTCCACTCACCTCCTTAAATAGATGATCTGTTGGTGGAATAAAAAGAGAAATGTCAGGTTTTCCTCCTCTTCTCTGAACGCCGTCCCCCCAGCTCTCTCGCTGGCTGTAACTGTTCTTAGAGTGTCTGTTTTTCGGCAATAACCATTCCCTACCCGAGGTCACACATACTGTCTAAGTGCCAGCAACCAGAAACTTTAAATAAAGTGTTACTGAAGTAACTGTACAAATATCTTTTTCACAATAATCTGCTCACTGTCTTTCATGTGTTTGCTAATGAGCTTTACCTCCTGTGGAAATTCAATGGTCTCTAGCTGTACAATTTTCCAGCATTTGAAAAATGTATCAGTTTTTCTGGAAAGGGAGCTGCTGTTTGTTTTTCTGTGGTGAATTTTGTTTTTATTGCTCTAACTGCAGCTTCAGAAAATGAAATATCTGTCAAAACAAATCAGGAGTAGGAATGCTCAAAACTTAAATTTTTGGCACCATTCTGCAACATCAAATGTTCATCGTCTCCATTTTTTGAAATGCTGAGCATGGTTAAAATGAACCTCAAGATCAAAAATCAGTAGATGTCCCATTAATTATGTTTCAGTGTGTAAGCTTCCAAGTGGAACTGGAGGCCATACAGATTTTTCTCGTGCCAAAGCCCGAGGGTTTCTCCCACTCTGCTCTTGCTGCTTTAGTCGCTCCCAACACATTCCATCCCCACATCTCACCAACACCGGAGGAGACTGGAGAAATCACAGTTTTGCAAGCACGTGCCATTGACCCATTAATCACATTACTAATGCGAGTACAAGTAGTGTTTACAGGGGGGAGGGATAACACCGTCTGCCATGGGGTTGCTTGGGCACACAGCATCCGCGTGAGAAATACTTGCGGGTCCCAGCAAAGGCTCTGGAAGCCGTTCGGCGCAGCCAGCTGGAGTGTCAGGGCTCATGAGCTGCTGGTAAAAGCAGGGATGCTAACACACAACGCAGTTCGTCTTTGCAAATGCATCTGCATCAGCTCCTGGTTAGGCAGGGGCAAGTGGGCGTGCGTGATGAGTTGGTTTGGGGCAGGTGTCCTGGGACAGAGCCTCCAGCACAGCCCTGCGGTCTGGGAGGAGGATGGTGGGGATGAAGGCTGTGGCTGCAGCAGACATGCTGTCTGGGGTAATGCCAGTGTTTTCAGCATAGGAATTCTTCACCTTATTAGTGAAGAAAGGCTCGAGAAGGGAAGTTATAAGCTGAATAGCGTTCTCATGGTATTAGGGTTTGGATGCTGATAATGCTGAAAATTGATCACATTTATGATATTGCTTATTAATAAAAGTGAAAGTAATTTCACATTGGGGTATAATAATAATGATAATGGTAACAACAACAACAATAGAAATCAAATATCAACAATGAGCTAATAGTTGTGCAAAGAGACATGTGCTTACGCTTGTGTGCCACCAGGCAGCATGGACAAATATTAATGTGTAAGTGCTGAGCCCAGGACTGAGCAGGTGGCTGCAGAGAAATGTGGATAAATACTTTTCTAAACAAAAAATAAATAATAGAGAACACAGGCAGGCTACCACATTAATATGTTCCACATGCAGCTGCAGAATCACAAAGTCCAGAGATTAATAAGGGGGAAAATACTCCATGTCAGCTCTAGTGAAAGTTTTAGAGGCCAAAATACTCCTGAGTCAGAGTTCAGGCATGAGAATATTCCCTCAGTGAAGGACTGTGATTCTCTGGTAATAAAATAATGGGAAGAATAATACATTGCACTTGCACAGCACTGCATGGGAAGTGGCAAATAAGGACAATGGTTGCATCTACAGAAAAATAAATCCCAGGCTGGGCTGAAAGCCAGCTCTGCTGTTCACCTACACATCCTTGCTACTGCAGCTGCCAAGTCAGCGCTGGGGAGAGTCATCTGGAAGGGGAGAATTGGATGTGCTCAGTCCAGAGCCCCATGCCTGGCACTGCAGCTCCTGTTTGCTGGTGCCATGTCACCAGCATTGGCCAGACAAGACCTCTGGAAACCTTTCCTAGAGGGCCACAGCGTTAGCTGCCTACCGGGCAGGTGGGATTCCTGGGCATTTCGGGCTGAACCCAACCTGCATGCAATAATGAGTGTAAGGTTCTGGGACTATCCCAGCCTTCAGCGCAACCCCAGGCCAGCCAGTTAAACTCTGAGGTGGCCACAGAGACCGCCTTTATCTAGATGTACAGGATGGATCATGGTGTCCATTCTGTCCAGTTTCTGTCCTTGAGCAGCGCAAGGGAAGGGGGCAGTTGATGTAAGGGGTTGCACATCACCGTTTCCCAACACCACATGCCAAAGGCTGGGACACGGTGAAGGAGGGGTGGTCAAGAGAGGTTCTGCTGGCCATACCTTTCCTCCAGCTGAGTGGCAACTGACCCTGAGGGGGCTCGGTCACACCAGAGGTCAAATAGCTGTCCTGAAAAATTGGAGTGTCTACTTACTGCTTCCCCTCCTCTCTGCAGGGTGCTGAGGAAATGTTTGGACTGATGGAATATGTTTAATTTAAGGAGGAGAAGTATCTTTAGTGGTTTGTGGCATCATTTTTCTTTCAAGTTCCATTTACAAGGCTTTGTGTACCTTTAGATGGTGCTTTATCATGATTTTTAAATGTTAACATAAATCCTGTTGTTCATCGGTGTACCTGCACCAATCTGATTTCATTAATTCCTACCTTTGCTCCTGCAGATTTTATTAATTTTCATCAGTACATAATTAGATTTTTAAGAGCCATCATTAAATTTCTAGCATTTGAAATAGTCCTCAGAGAGTCACCCTATATATGTGATAAGCTTCAAGCCCTTTTTTTCCCATTATAAGGAGTGCTGTAAGATCTTTTGTTTTATTCATGAGATGTCATGCTATCTAATATCACAGCACTACATCACATAACACACCCAGCTCTGTAGTAGTAAATCCCTTTATGCTTCTACATTGTATTGCAATTTGCAATATTGATGTCGGAAGTAACATAAAGCAACAACTGAAACTTTCAAAAGAACATACATTAGGAAGTTTTATCCATTCTTTACTAATTGTTTATACCTGAGGTAAATCTACCCAGCTACCCATGAGGAGCAAAGAGGTTCCCACTGCTCTGCTGTCTCAGTGGGCGCAGCAAGCCTGGGGGAACATCTAAGAGGGACACACAGACTGCATGTCAGGACCACATTTCTTGGAAGCACCAGTTACCTGAGTTTTAATTATCTTCTTAAATACGTCAGGACAGGTGACAACACTGCAGGCAAGGCTCACAGATCTCTGCTGGCCCATCAGTGGCAAAGCCTGGCTGCAGAGCTCTGATGGTGCCTGAAGACAGACGAACCTCTGTGTCCCAAGCGTAGTTGCTCTCACCCCTGGGATCTCACAGGTCATGTTGGCCTCAGTAATTCTGCCCAGGGGATCTGTGTTTACTCTTTTTTTTTTTGGCATCAAAAAGTTGTTCCTAGTAAGGCAAACCACCCCAACCATGCTGAGGGGTGGCAGATTCAATTTATCAAAACTGGCAGGTAAAGAACAGCTGTCACCACAGTGCCCTGAGCAAGAGCAGGGCAGGGACGGGCAGCAGAGAGCCATCCAGGACAGGGGACAGGGGACAGGGGACAGGGGACAGGGGACAGGGGACAGGGCAGCTCTGTGCTGCCCAGGGCTCCTCTGCTGGAGAATCCTCCATCACCACACGGGCAGCACCTCAGCTGCTTTCTGCTGCCTCAGCAGAGAAAGAAATCTACTACCTGCACCAAAGTCCAAGGGTTTAGCCCATAAATCTCAGGGCTTTGATTAATTCCTTTCCTTTTATTTCTTTTTCCTTTGCAGATGTTAACATTTTCCAAGCAGTTATATGCTACCTTGGTGAAGTGCAAAGAAAATAGAAACCACGTCTGAAATTACACGAAGGATAAAGTAGAACAGCATGCACTGGTTTAATGTGGCAGTCAAGATTAGATAAGCAGCACATGCCCAGTGCTGGATCTGAGAAATTAGCAGGAATGCAAAAGACATTTTTAGCATGTGTTTCTGATATAAAGTCACTTTCACTCCGAGTGGAAATACATTGTGCTCTAATGCTGGTGTTGTCTTCCCTGATCCATCAGGTAAAAACATATTGGAAGAGGCAGGATAATACCATTTCACTGACAGTACAATTTTCTTCTTGCTAGAAACAGATTTATTGTGCCTTCGCTTATTGTGCTATCAGTCAAATCTGATGGCATCCAGCGTACTCCCATTTACCTCTCGCTGCCTCTGTCATCTGACATTTTTGTATAAACAGATAATGATTTAAGATTTCAGCAGAAATGAAATAATTTTGCCTGGTAGAGGATGGAAGCTTTGAGACTGCAATCTTGATTATACCAATTCAACATGAAAATACACCGTACATCTAGCACTTGCTTCCTTTTTTTTCCAGAACTTAACAGTTCCAGATCACAGTTGCTTTCATCATCCATTATCATGATAATGGTGATGATGAAAAGATTAGCCATGCTTAAACTATTTACTTGGAAAAGGAAGTTTTAATACAGAAGGACTATAATAAAAGTTGGGAACTCAAAAATGAAGGTTTTCATGTTACAGTCTGTTCGCTGAGATACGGCAGTTTAGTGAAAGCTGGAGTCTGAATAAGGACCATCCAAATAAGCACTTTCCACTGGGAATATTATGGGTTTGCCAGTGAAACCAAGATGAGAAAAGGTTCATTCCCACTCCCTGGGGACTGCACAGAGTGATGGAGGTCTTTTGTAATAGGGTCTAGGACCCTCATGCTGTTGCTGTGGACCCAACAGCCAGGGACGGCTCCGTCCTCTTGACTCAGCCTCCGGAGGAGCCCCAGCCTCCTGCCGTGGGAGTCTGGCATGACGAGACATCTATTTTAGGGACTTGAGTTAAAGCTAAACAGGAGAGAACACTCCTACAGATACAGCAAATTCTTTTGCAAAGACTGGCTGAAATGGACCATTTCTGCATCTTTTCCCCTTATATATTGCCTCAGTTTGAGTGTATATAAAGACATACACTAGACATCCATTGCAGCAGCGAGCTACCACTTAGTCAACCCCAGGGCACTGCTCTCAGACCACTCCTCTCTCCAAGTTCCAGGTTTATGTCTGTATTATTCTCTGCACAAGAAACAAATCACTCCTGTAGCACACGGCCCCCCCGGCGCAGTCATTGACTCGAGTGTGGGATGCTCACCTGATGCCGTTTCCCACATATCCAAACCCCAGGGCTGGAAAACACGACTCCTTCCCCCTCCCGTCCCACTAAAGGGAATCACAACATGTTTTTATAAGGTTGTGTACTCCCACACAGGGAGGGAAAACACGGTGATGCTCTTGTGCATGTGCATCCTGTAAAAGAAACTCCTTTGTCAAAGAAGCCCCACAAATTATAGCCTAAGGTGTAAAAAAAAAAAGAGATCTAGATCCCAACTCAGATTTAGATGTGAACATGCTGTGATCAAAGATTCTGGAAATAAAGATAATTACACCCTCCTGCAATGATCATTGCTGCTTTAAAAATACACCAGGCTGGTTAGAATCTTTTTGTTGAAAGCTTTTCCAATGCAAAAAGGGGAGTTGGATCAAATACAATTTTAGGAAAATGTCGTATTTTAACTGGTAAAACATATAGATTAGAAATTTACAGGCACAATTTGGATTTTTGCATTAATTTTCACTTGAAGCAGAGGTAAGGTTGACATTTTGCTACATTTAGAAATCTCTCATCAAAAATTTCAAGTGGAAAAATTGTAAGCAGAAAACATTCAGTTAAAAAAATGTACAAGAAAAAAACCCCACTAACTCAAAAAAAAATATAAAAAGCATAACTGGAGAAAACCATGTTTCTAAATTTATAATAATAACATTAACTTTTATTTATAAAATCGCAGGTTTTAAACAGACATCAGCCTAGCCTTTGAATGTGTGAGTCCAACATATTGTCACCAGAACGACCGTAACTCCACTCGCTGCCAGACCTGACCAGTGACACACTGGTGTCTGAGGTGCTAATGCCTTGACACCTGAGCTAAGCAAATGATTGATATCATCTGCAGTGCATGTGTCTTATAAATTAGATGGATGAAAACCAAAATCCTTTATTACTCTAAGCACAAAATTACTGGGATAAATTTAGAAACTCTTCGGATTTTCAGTGGCATCAGTCCCTCTCTGCTTCTCCCATTATTGCCGTATTAATTTAAGAGGCCTGTAGCCAGAAGAACTGTCACAAACAGAATCCACTGGTAACTAATAGAAATAATTTATTTCAGTTCTGAGACTAATCAATATAAGCCCTAATTTTCCAGCTGTATTTTCTTCTATGGGTAGAAAATGCACCAAATTTCAATGGCCATTTCAGAATCCCTTTTAAAAACTGAACACTAGAGATCATATTTTCCAAACCTGCCCACTCTGTCTCTTCTAATTAACGATGTGGTGCACTAAAATAGATTGCTGTGTATTTTGTAAAGTGTTGCTTGAAGTTTGACTTGTATGGCTGCCATAGGCTTTCACGGCTGTTGTCATGAAAGCTCCAAATAATTATAAAGAAAATATCTGTCTGTACAGCAGGATAAAGGCCATGGCGAATTCTGGGACCGTCTCACCCACAGCCTCGAGCCCAGCAGCAGAATTAGAAGTGGTACTTTTGGAATCTATTTAGCAGGACAGAGAGTCATTTCACAGGAGAAGTCGAAATCCCCTCAGCTGAGACCAGCGCTGGATGGCAGTCCCTCATGTGCCCTGTCCCTGCCCGTCACCCATGGCTTGCTCAGTGGCCCCTGAGCATGGGCTGGTGGCCCACATGAGCTGGCAGCTCCTATGAGAGCAACGTGTGATGGCAGATCCTTTTGCTGGTGGATCCATTCCTAAGTGAGTTCTGTTTAAAACCCTCCAGCTGCAGAAACTTGGACAGGGCTCTGCTCCACAACACAGGCACTGGCTCGGTTGTCCCTCTGGATAGAGGGCTTTTGCACAGTGTGACATTTCCACTGATGGATGATGTACCCAAACGTGGTGTCCATGTAATAAATGCACAGGAGTGAGTAAGCACATTTCATTCCCAAGCAAAAATCATGCCTGGGAGGAGGAGAAATCAACAAACACATCAGGGAAGGGAAGGGTCAGGGGAGGGAGCTTTTCTCACTAACTCTTTAACTTCTGAGAAGCTGAAAAGAGTAGTCACTTAGTCTAACAACAGTGTACACAGGGACTTCTGATATTGCGAGACATTTTATGCCTTAGCATAGGACATGATAAAACCACTGCCTGGACAACATTGCTGGGGACTCCTGGTAGATCCTGCTTTAGCTTGGGCTACAGAGCAAAGCTTCTCGTATGGCCCACACCACTCTCTTTTCAGATCCGAAAGCCCTCAGGCTTTCATGGTGAGTTATCTGTTTGTGAAACAATCTGACATATTTACTTCACCATTGAATGTCTTTCTGATAATGTTTCTTCCTGCAGGTCACAAAGGGAAGCCTGGCTTTCCACAGCGCTGCTAAATTCCCAGTCCCTGCAGATCACCTATCCTTTTCTTCCTCTCTTCCATGACTTCTTAGGCAGGGGCAAATTCTCCCACTTCTCTCCATCAGTGCATGATCTTCCTCTCCCTCGTGCCGCTGGCTGAGTCAGAAGCAGAGCAGGGACCACTGTGTGTGGCACGGGGACAGCCCCAGGACTCTCCCTCCAGCCATCAGTTGGTCCAGAAGCCATGATTTGAGAAACATGGACTGGGAGAAACAGGCTTTCTCTGTTCTACTCCAACACCATTTGGTGTTTTCTCTTACAGGCTGCTCTCTCCACCTCACTGCACAGAGCAAACACCCCAGAGTATCCTGTTCAGAGCCACTTCCTTACCCTACATCCCAGTGGATGCAGCTTCTGAAAGGAAGCAGAGTCGGCAAGGAATGGAGTGCTTTTGGGAATCATTCCCAGCATATGGAGACTGCATTCTGCAGCAAGACAGGGCAGTTCCCTCAGCAAGTGGAAAATGGGCTTCACCTCCCTGTGGTCTCCCTGTGGTTTGCTTCCCTTGCGATATTATTTTTGAACAGCAGGCAGGAGCTCTGTGTCTCTTGTTCTGTTTAGTAAATCCAATAACCAAACCTGGCCCACTTCTGGGTGGTCCTCGCGAAATACCAGAAAACCACGCCAAGGCCATGTGATATAATAATCATAAGAAATACAGGGATTGCTTTGACAGATACCTCAAAATCAGTTTTTTAAGAAATGGGATGTTTCAACCAATGTATCCATTCCATTTGGGTGGCTTTTTCCCCTATTCCTTTTACTTGTTCAGTGCTTTTGTTTTTCATTCTGGTAAGCCAAAATTACCAGCCTGGAAAAGGAAGGTCACTGATGCATAATGCTTGACTTGGTCTTAGGCTGGGAGAGACGTTACTTTACACAAAATGCCTTCCAGGTTAAAGAATTCCAATGTGAATTGCTAGGCAGAGCGACTGCTTTCATGACCAAGAATAAGAAAGAGAGATATGAAAAGCCAGGCATTAAAGCCCAAACGTAAGCATGGTTTCCTTTTATTTTCCTGCTCAATTTGTGGCCACAGTTCATGCCCAAGGACTGCTCTGGGACCCCATCCCCGCTCCATCCCTGTCTTTGCCCTGTCCCCATCCCTGCTCCATCCCCATCCCCTGTCTTTCTCTGTCCCCACCAGCCTCCCTGCCCTCCTGCCCCTAGAACCTCTGGTGGGATGTGCCAGCCCCAGGTGGGGGTGAGGGTTGAGGTGGGCTGGGGGGACAGAAATGCCCCCTCCAGATTCCAGCAGATGCAGGAGCAGAGGCTGCTCCCAAACCCGCTTGGCTTCTGCTCCCTCGCAGGAGCGGGGCCACCACGGTGGTCAGCCAGCTCGTCCCCCCCACAGCAGGGATGTCCCTGAGCCTGCCTGGCTCACAGGGGAAATGACCATTACATTTCGTCACCAACACTCTGCTTCCCAGCTACCAACTATCACTGACACTATACTTAACTAACATTTTTCCATTCACAGCTTTTTACAGCTGTGTTCTATAATTGCACGTTCATTTCTGGAGAGGACAGGAACACAAGTCTCTTCAGCTCAAGAGGACAGACTGGCCAGAGACACTGTAGTAAATTCCTGTTCTGATGGCAATCGCATTAATAGTCATTTGGAGCAGAAAGGCTCTGCCTTCTTAAGGGCCCGATCCAAATCACATTATGGCAGATGAACTTTTTTCCTCAGTTGCCTGTGCAACAGCAGCTAATTGGGCATCTATGCTCCTATATGTCACTCCCCTCACCTAATTAATTGCCGTAGGATTAAAAATACTGGTTAAATTCATGCTCACATTAACATTAATCATTCCTGTCTCTTTTCATAAACACAGTCCCTAATTCAACTATTCTAATTTTACACAGCAAACAGCCAAGAATGCGATAAAGGAAAGTTTCATGATCAGAGGCTGGCTGATACAGACACACAGCACAGCAACACGGCCAAGGCAGCACGGCGTGATTGATTTTCCTCTTCCTTTACTCCCAGCTGCTGCGATTCGTGCGAAATCTGTCTGAAGACAGCAGGATCCTGTGAGGGATCAGTTGGTGCTGGGAAGAAGCAGTCAGTGTTAAAGGGGGTGCACATTCTCCCTCTCCCCCTAGTATGGATACATACCTGGATGGATGGTCACTGTGCTCCTGGATGCCTTGCTGTTTCCTCGGGATCTGCTAAGCTGCACTTACAGAGATGCTCAGTGTTAACCAGGCACCCCCAGCCCTCCCAAACTCCGCATCCTGCTGTAACCTGGCACTTCACACTCCTGCCAGCTTTTCTTTGCTATGTTACTTTCTCACGGAGCTGCCTCTGCTCTCCCAGCACGTAAATAATGTAAAAAAGACTGTTCCCTTTGTATTCAGTTAGTGGGGGGAAATGGCTCTGTGGCTAATGGACCAGGTGGGGACTCAGGAGATGCGGGTTCAGTTCACAGCACGGACGCACGTTTCACGTGCAGCCTTCACTTCCCACAGCCTTGTCACCTTCCCCCAAGCCAAAAGGAGAGGGACAGAGCGAGCGGGATTTCAAACACCCAGCCCAGGGTGCCAAAACCACCAGTGCCCAGACTGGCACCAGTGACACCAATACCCCACTGCCACATAAGGCTTCCTTCCTTCCTTCTCAGGCGCCATCCCACCTTCTCTCCAACAGGAAAAGTCCAGTGCAGCACTTCTGACTGTGGTGATTTCGTGTCTGTTCCCTCGCATGGCATTGTACCGAGCCAGCCAGGGCGCAGAGAAGCTGAGGACAAGCTGTGACAAAGGGGGCATCACCGCAAAGACAGGAAAGGTTTGTGTAACTGCACAGGCAAGAGGTCAAATCCTTTATTAAAAAAATCTGTAAACAATTAAAGCAGCCATGAATATGGAGGTATGAGTGTGGCCATTAATATTTAGGGGAGTGGAGGAAGAAAGACAGAGAGATGAAAGCTGAACACCTTTTTGAACCTCAGCCAAAGCTTTATCAACCATATAACTAAGAGAACATATCCTGCTCAGCGAGACACGCATTCACCGTGTTTCATTACATTCTGGTCTGTCCTCAGTTGTGATGGATCCTGCTGAGACTCGTGTTTAACAGCTCCTTCCTGCAGTGGCTCAAGCAACAACAAGAAAAAAAATATTGTGAAAGTCACACCCCATTGAAATTGCATCCTAAAGGGACCTGGCAAGTGCAGTAATTACCAGAGTGACTGTGAACACCAGGGCCACACTTGGCTCAGAGACTGCCATACACGTTGAAATTAAAAAGGACTTTAGGCAGATGCAAGAAAAGTGGAAATTAGGGACCAAAGTGTAAGCACAAGAGCGATTCATCATTCCTGATAAGGAGCCATTAGGCTGGATTTTGATGGGAACAGAACCCAGGGAAGCTGCCCTTTCTAAGCTTACAAATGCAGAGTAATCCCCAACTGTTTTCAGATAATGGAAAACTGCATTAACCTTATAGTTCTTCCCTGGTGACTGTCACATTCTCCATCTTACAAGCTTCTCTGCTCTATTTTTTTGCACCCTCTGATTTCTCCACGTTCTCATTTCCACCCTGTAGGGCCCTTGCAGAATGCCTTGGTACACAAGATCAGAATCCAGCCCCCTCTTATTTCAGACAGCACAAGATTTCTGGCTTGTTTTAGCCATCGGGGTAGCCTTGACATGCTTTGATTCGCCTGCACCAAAAATGTAAACGGCAGCCCTAAGTACAACAATTAACATTGTGTGTCTGCAGATGTTTGTTTCCCTTGAAGGCGCTTGGAATCCGAGTGGGGAAAGGCAGGGCAGGCGGAGAGCGGGGGCTAATGCAGTCTGGGGCAAACTTCCCAACTGCAGTTTTATAAACAGCTCGGGCTGCTCCCTGTTCCGTGGGTGATGTCACCCCCAAGCCCGCGGCGGCCACGGCGCTGCCATCCGTCATCCCTGGCGGCTGCTCCCTCCCATCGCAGGCACGAGGTGCACGATGGCGGCCGGGGCCTTGGAGCGCTTCAGCTTCACGTGAGGGGAAGCCAATGAGCTCCGGATTCCCGGAATTTTTCATACAAATTATCTCACCCAAGTCTGCAGATAATGCTGTCTAACAGTTGTAGGTTATAATTTCCAAACAGCAAGATAACCTTCATCATCAAGCAAAGGCAAAAATGCCATTAGCAGATAGAGAGGTGATTTAACTCGGCCTAGCCATTTGCTCACAAGTCTGAATTCATGTCATCAGCTGTGATGAAATGGGTGTTTTCTTAGATAGATATGGGTGACTAACACAGCGCAGAACTCGGCAATCTTCAAAGGGCCCTGAGTTTTAAATTCTCTGGCTAAAGTCAAACATTTGTCTTTCTTATCCCTTTCACTCAAAGGATGTGTATTTGCACTATTACATCAGTTTCATTTGCCAACAGAAGAGGCCAAAAGGTGACGTCCGAGAGATGAACACTGCCTTCACTTGCACCACAGTAACCCATCAGCTGCACTGGAGTTACTCCGTGTTCCCAGTGAAGGGCTTGACAGCGGGACCATAACACCCCAGTGGAACATTGCTGATATCACCGCTGCCAGAGCTCTGTAAATCCAGCACTTTCCAGCCAAGAGATTTCAGCTCAGGAGAGCTCAAAGCTGAGGTGATCAAACAACAGTAGGACACTCACCTTCCTTCCCCATCCAAAAAGTATGTGAAGTTAGGGTAACACTAAATGCAGAATTATTCTGTGGCTAAACCTATTTTGTCTCAATTATACACCTTTGCAGCATGAGAGCTGGATGTTGTGGGAACAGGACATATTCTTTAAGACGTCAAATGGCAGCACCTCGGATGCTCTTGTGTCCTCCTTTAAACTGTCTCTGAGCCACTCCTGTATGATTCCTCGCGGTGCTGCTCTCGTGCCTCAACAGCCCATGGAAATCAAAGCAAATGCCATTTGTGTTGGAAGCAGACGCCTTGTAAAAAAGCCTCTGCCTGTTTCACAGCGCGGCAGGTTCATCCCTCCTGCAGCCCAAAGGTTTTAAGTTTAGTGGGGTCACACAGTCAGAAATTGGCCAATTGGATATTTATTGAGAAACCTCTGCCTAAGTCTGACATGATTCCACAGGACGGAGCAGGACCTCCAGCACCAGGTAGAATGTTAGAGCTCCTCTCATTATTCAAGTGGGGCGAAGTGGTTCCCCTGCAGCAGGCTGTTATTAAACACAGCAAATGCTGCTGCATCAGTTTGACTTTCCTGCAGCCTCCCGCGGGGCTCACAGATGAAGTGAGTGAAGAATGATGTGGGCACCAGGCTCCTTCAGGTGCAGGGAAGGCTGAGGGTGACTGACTGTTTCATGCAATACAAAATACAAATCCTGAGCTGGTCGTTTGCCACTTTTCTACCAAGACAAACATGCCCCTGCTCTGTGCATGCAGTTTTCCACAATGCCATCAACTCTGCAGGTGACAGCCTGGATGAGGGAACAGAGCCAGCTCTTCACACTCTGATTGGATTTCAACACATAATTGTGACAGATGTGGATATCTTTTAAAACTATTTGTGTACTGGAGCATTTGAAATGTTTCTTACCTGGGGCTATCTGCCAATAACTACTACTATTCTTTGCAGCTGCAAACACCTTAAAAATGAAGGCAAAGTTCCAAATAAGCCTGATGTTCAAGTTCCAGCTTCAGTTTTAAAGCATGTGAAGAATTCAATCAACCTTCTTGTGAATCTTCTTGAACAAGGATGAGTTGGGTTCTGCGCCCATAGTTTCTGGACAGTTGTGTCAACCCACCCAAAGACTCAGCTAAACCCAGATGCATCACTGGGTTAGTGAGGTCATGTCATGTCAGGGATATTAAAGAGGGCAACACTCCTTGCAGCACAAGCAGCCTTCATGGACGATGGGCCAGCTGGGGACACCAGACAAGGAAGACCAGAAAGTTTCTGCACAGAAGCTAAGGAAGAGCACCCCAGCACAACCACCAACACCACATACTAAGTGCATCAATTGAAACAAAAATAGAAGTAGCTGCAGTTCCAGTCTCTGCACTCTCCGTCTTCAAAGAGCTTCCAAAGGCAGCTTGAATTCCTCACCCTTTTTCTTCTGGCACCAGCTGCCATCACCCCCCAGCGAGGGCAGCCCCACGTTGGCAAGGACAGAGGAGTGCGTGCAGCTGCGACGCCGACTGACACACATGGGGAGAGGCCACGGGGCGGTATCAGCCCTACACACTCACCATAGACTTGCTGAAACATTATCAAACATGAAGGACTAATTAGGTGTGCTGGGCCATTAGCCATCCCTGAACATTGACTGATGGAAAACATAATTAATGGCAGCTTTCATAAACAGACTCCAGAATGGAGAATTAAATTAAAAGGAAAACAGCTGTTGCTAATGGAAATAGGGACCATTTCTTGATTAAAATATCTGCCTGTCTTTCCGTGGGAGTCTTTCCAGAATGGTGGGATGGAAGAGTGTAACGGGATCTGGGAGCAGAGAATCTGCAAAGCTTCCGACTGAAGAAAACACAACTTCTCTGGCTGTTGAGCCACAAAGTTTTCCTTTCGCAGACTGGAGTTGGGGAAAGAGCTGTACAATTGCCTGGTTCATCTCGCCTCCAGTCAGAATGGCTTTATAAACCGTGGAGATCAACCCTGACATGGAAGAATCCAGTTCAGCTTTAACATAAGGTAAGATTTCATATTACATGAACCCACACATACAGGAGGGTCTAGATTTCAAAAGCTGCTCACTAAAGCCCTGTGTACTTGCACAGAGCTCTGAATCCAGACCACAACATCTCTGCAAATCTCACTTAAGCACATATATTGATTCTGACACCGAACTGCAGCAATGAATGCTCAGCTGAGAGCATCTATCAGAGGGAGACTTCCTCCCAGAGAGAGCCACTACGTACTCAATAAAAGTTTGCTGACATAAATGAAAGGGTCTGAAGGACAGAAAATATCAGAATCAATAAATTTTTTTCAAGTCATGAGGCCTTTCCTTCACGCTGTGATGACTCTGATCCTCTCTGACAAGTAGTCCTGCAGGAAGGTCCACAGTGCGGAAGAGTTAACATCCAGATTTTCATAGACACCGAGCAACGCAGCTTCATCTGCCTCCTACCGTCTGCTGTGTGGCAGAAGTCACACACCTGTGGGGTGGAAGTCTTCTCTCAGAGTCTCTGAAGTCATTTAGCTTTATCTTTACTTAATTTAACATAACAATTTTCAATGTGCCCCCAAGTGCCCTTGGGACCTATGTGTCAGTAGACATGGCCATCTCACCGTTTCACCGTCTATGTTTTAGTGTCTCCTCTCCAAGGGTCACAGACACTTTAGGCTGTCTTCATATAAAGTCCTGAATGGTGGGTTTGATTCTCTGGGAGGGCCTCAAGCACCATGTGTTACAGATTAATACAGGTACAGGTATGGAGGTGCTGAGCAGCTCTTTGTGGATCCAGTTCGCATCCTGTCCCCAGGGCAGGAGTGCCCCTGCCCTGCCACATCGACTCCACCGTCCCTGCTCTGCTTTGTCCAGGGGGATAGATCTTTTCCATCTCTGGTGCCTGAGAGCTGAGCCCTGGAAACCCCATACCCCATGAAGCCGGCTGAGGAAGAAATGCATGCCCCACACCGCCTGCGCCGTGAGGAAGGGAGGCATGTGAAAGGCTGCACTCAGGCTGATTCAAAGTGGAAACCAAAGAGAAAGAATGGTTCCAGCCTGGAACGTCTGTCACCTTCACCTTTGATCCAGGTGGTGCTTTGATGTGTTATTCCAGTCCTTCAGACAAGGTAAATCGCCCTCATCTGCAGCTCGTGGCAGCTCTGGTGGCTGTAAGTGAGCGATGAGCCCTGCTCGGGGGCTCTCGCCAAGACACTGACGGTGAGTGGCACAATTCACTCCCACCTCCCTTACCATCCCCATTTTTCTCTGCCTGCAGAGTCTAAAGGAAATTCCCTCAAATAAATACAAAAGCATTTGATGTTCATCTAATGGCATTTCAGGGAAAGGAAGCATGAAACCACACACGCTATTCATCTCCATAAAACAGTTTTATCAGGGGCCCAAAACACAATTCCTTAGCTCAAGGAGGTCTGATCTTCCTTGTGAGATGTAAATGCATGACATTATGTGCAGAATGGGTGCTGCTTAAGAACACAGACAGATACAGAGTAGGCATGTGGGAATGATCAGCATAAAATATTTCCTTTTAATGATGTGCACACTTCTGCTCCTCTGAGGAGAGCAATATGTGCACTGAATACTGCGCTCGTTCTGCTGGTGATATGGAGGTCTTGATCTGCTGGTGAGGGCTCCGACTTCAGACGTTGTTTGCATCACCAGCCCAGCCAAAGGTTTCCTCTGCATTGCTGACGATCACCCAGCCTCCCTCTGCCGCAGCTTTCCCACCTGCAAAGTCCATGTCCATGGGTTCACCATTTGGGCAAGGAGCTGAGCTGGAAAACCCAACTTCAAAGCCCCCGGGGTTTGCTCCTCTCTGCAGGGGGACACAGGGTAACTGGCAGCCCAGCAGTGGGAAGACGGTGTGAGTGAGACCTGGGGCCAAAGTCACCTCTGGTACAATGCTGCCAAAAGCAGCTCAGCGTTCTCCACCCCCGGAGCTCCAGCAGGGATAGAGCTGGGGGGCTGTGCTCAGCCCGGGCAGGACCCAACCGTCCCAGGGGGCACTTGCCAACCTGACACCTCTGAGTTCATGAACTGCAGATGGTGTTGGCCCAAGCGTTTCATTTCCCCATTTCCTTCGACATCCCCCAGCAGAGCAAGTCAAGCGTGCCTCGCCACAGCGCCTGGGAGACCGCGGGCAGGAAGGGATCAAATTTTCCAGTTTTGCCTCAAGTGTGTCACCACATCAGGAGACAACTCCTTCGCCTCATGCCAGTGTATTGTGTGTCACCTCATATTTCACATGATACAACACAGTGCAGTGATGCAAGTCCCTTCTCTTGCTGGCCGATTGGTATTTATGGAGATAGCCATTACCAGGAAGCCAGGATTTAGGGCACGTGAGGGCTGGCGGTGGCGCAGAGCCCTTGCTACTGGTGGGTGGGATTCCTTTACCTCCCACTGAACTCCTGCCAGGCCACTCAGCACATCTCCAGCCACAAGAAGTTTGCAGCTGCCTTGGTTTGAAGCACCAGAGGAGGGGGGAGAAGTGGGGGAGGCTCTATCAGCTCTTCCTGGGGAATGTGGTTCAGCTCCTCACACCTCATCTCTGGTCAGGAAACCGAGATGGGGACAGGGAAAGCTGCTGAGCCCACTTAGTCTGAATGCCTCAAGAAAACACGCGCAGCCAAATTATCTCACATTAACTTCTCCCAGCCCACCGTCGCTCACAGCTCTGCTGCAGGGAAAGCAGGTCAGTGTTTGGACCATTCCCTGGGCTCCTGAACCTCCCGGTCTCCAACCTCTTCTCACTGGGAACACTGGGAACACCACTGCTGTTAGCAGGGACACTGGAACATCAAAGACAACCCAGATTCAGGCACCCTAAAGGTGCTGAGGTTCCTGTGCTCCATGTGTCCTGCTGGTGGAGTGCTTCTGGTGGACTATTCTACATTTTTCAGGGGACACAGATGACAGAAGTCAGGGTGGACATTCCTATGCAGGGAAAATGGGGTGGCTGTGGCAGGATAAGCAGCCAGCCTGGACTGGCACAGGCTGGATCCATCCCTCCATCAGATACAAAAATGTGGGCATGGGTCTCTGTTTTTCCTGTGACTCCAGGGCTCCAAAAATGTTGAGCCCTCTGTGGTTCACGGTGGATGTACATAAAGCATGGGCAGATGTCACTACCCCTGCCAAGCAAAGCCAAAGGGCACTGGACTGTCTTTCCCAGCAGGGACGCAGCAAGGACAGAGAGATGGGGCCGTACGCCCTGGAGACCACAGAGCCTCCCAGACCAGCCTACACATGGCAGCACAGAGGTGGGAGATCAAAATACCTCCCTGATTACTCCAACCATTGCTCCATCATCCAGAGTGCTCTGGATAATCCCCCCCAGAAATGGGGTCAGTGGGAACTCAGGGCAGGGAGGCTGAAGGGGATATTCTCCACCACCGCAGACCAGCTGGAGCCCACAGGGCTGAAGGGTCTTGGGCTGAAGCCAGCCCCGGGGACATTGCGGGGAGTAAACCAGAGGAGCTGGGGCTGCATGAATCACCCATGGTCAGACACCTGTGTCTTCAGAGGGATCAAATGAGGATAGCTCAGGGAAAAACTGATTGTCTCATCACTCTCCCTTGCCTCCATTTCTTCATGTATAAAGCAGGGACGGTAGGACGTGCCCCGGTGAGGCCTTGCTCTGTGGAGTTCACGGAGGGTGGTAAAGAAGTTTCTGGAGACACTGTAATTCTTTTATCTGTGTGTCAGGAAGAAAAGAGAAAGAAAGGAGAGCAGTTCCTTTCTTGGAGCTGGTGTTCCTTGCAACCCCTTTATTTTGATTTCAGATGTATGGTTTGCTCTTTGGTTTTGTTTTTTTTTTTCAAACTGTGATGCTATTTAAGGCCGAAAGGGGATTTCATCATCTCCCCACGGCCATTCTCAGCTGCAGCTCTGACCCCCTGCTCCCCGCCGTGCTCCACTTGGTCTAATAAACTTTTTTTTTTCTTGGTCTAGTTTCCTTCCTTGTGCTCTTACATCATCTTTGTACTTATCTCAGATTCTAACATTTCCCATTTCTAAGCACCTCTGAGAATAGCAATAAACACCATGTACGGCAGTATCTTGGCACAATGTGTCAGCTGCAAACAGCAGCCTTGAGTGACAGAAAAGCACTCTGGAAAGCTATGGTTCCTTCTTTAGAGGATACCCATTTGCTGGCCATTTGGCAATGGCATATTAAGAAACTCAGTATTTACAGTCCCTGATTCTACAGGAAAATCCAGGCCAAAAAAGTGAAGATTTGTTAAGTAGGAACCTGCTCAGATGTGCCCTCTGCTGCTCCCAAATGGCATTGAAATTAGCAGGGCCTTTCCTTCTTTCCTTCTTTCAGGATGATTTATGGTTAAATGCTATTCATTACAGAGCAGAGTCGGACTACTTCTGTGCAAGAAAATACTCATTATGCAGACTTTCTGACTAGATTTTTTTTTCACTATTTCATTGATTATTTTTACATTGTAATGTGCAAAAACCTATTAATATCTCTATTAGCCTGCCTTGTTTCCTACCTTCATGAAAAAGATCTTTCTTTGATAACAGTTGTTATTGCTGGAATTAATACCAGACTGTGACCTACTGTAATCCATCTTTCTGAATTGCCTTCTCTAATTTTATTAGTTGAAAAAACCACCACCTAATTTAAGGAGATAAAGCCTTCTTGAGGTGGAACATTGCCACTAATTAGGGTAACAAGAACACAGGTATGAGCTGCTGGGGATGCTGAAGTCTAGGTCTCCTTTTTTCTAACACAAGCACAGGCAGCTTTTTCTGGAACAGCCTTCCTTCTCTTTCTTAAATTCTGTTGCTTTTGGGGAAACTATTGAAATTAATCTCCTTATCCATGATTCCCTTGGCAAAAATGCCAATCAGGACTCAGCAGCTCCAGACTCAGGTCCTGGGTTTGCTATAAATACTCTGTGCAACCTTGAGTGGGATACTGTCGGTCTGTGACTTGGTTTTTCCATCTGTAAAACGGCAGCAAGGATGAATCCTTTATTGCCAGCTCTTACATTATGTACATCTGCAGGGGAACTGCTCACTGTATCTCTTCATGGCTTGGTTCCTCATCCCTAACAATACCTCCCTTGTCTGCTTATTCTGATTGCAATCTTTTTGCATTTGTGTGTACTTGGAGCACTGTGGAGCTCCGCCACAGTGTGCAAACAGCCCATTTCCCCCCTCTCCTACCCTAGATGTGGCACATTTGACCCTTGAAGCCAAGTTTGCAGCGTGGTCTCGAGCAACCTGCCCTCAGCACTCTGTGTGCCGGCCGCCGTGGCTTGGCCTCTCTGGGAAAGCTGCTAGATTAGTAATTAAACTGATGGACTTGCTCTGAAGCAGGTGAGAAGCACCCTCAGAGCACACTGTGCTGGCGGAACTGCAGGGTAACACCATTGCTCAACCGCAGAGAGCTGGGGGACAAACCTCTGGGACTCATACTGACATCTCCGTGGATGAACATTTAACCACTGCTGCACCTCCACTCCACAACTCCTGCTCAGCTGCAACATACATCCATGACAGCCAGGTATCCTCTCAAGATCCAAAATCTTTTGATATACACCTTACCAGAAAAAGACCAGCAACAAATTTTTACATTTGACACATCAATTTAAATACAGAGTATCTTCATGTGACTCCTGGAGAGGTAGTTAGGATAAGCAAAGATATAAATGTCTACAATGAGCAATCTTTTATCTTTGCTGCAGAGGTGACCTAACACCATGGTGACATGGAAGATTTAATATAGTGCCTAGCTGAGGAGAGGAATTTTGCACAATATTAGATGACAAAGTTGTTCCATTGTTTAAGTACCAGAGGCATTATTAGCCTGTCACAAGACTAGGGTAGGAGCTCATGGACTGTAACTCTCACATCTGCCTTTGAACAAGGTTGCCTGTCTAATTATGTATGTGAAGCATGTCTGCTTGTAAATACTGAATTTTTGCAGCTGAATTTTGATTAAAATTTTTCTTCCACCCCTCCAAGCAGCCACAGCAGTCTTCACTGCTGACCCAGCTTGAAGCAAGGCTCAATTCCACCTGGATGGACTGCATCTCAGCAGTGGGGAAGAGTACAGACACATTTGCAGGATTCAATCTACCATTTCCAGTGTGCAGAAGAGCGGCTGAACTCCAGGCAATGTTTGAGTGTGGAGCACAAGAGGATAGAGCCTACTTAGAGATGTGAATTTCTTTCTCTTTATAATTTAACATCCATTACTTAGAGCCCTTGCATGACCAACTTGTTATTCTTTTTCAGATATTCTTCTCTAATTCATTCGATTCTACAATCTGCTGTTAAAATTCTGGTAAAGTTAGATCAATATGAAGAGATGGTTTGTTCAACTGCAGTTTTCCAAGAGGAGAACATAATGTCAAGAGTCTGAACCCCCCAAAAATAGCATTTCTCCTGTTTATATTTCCAACGGGTGCATTTAGAATATAGCTCATCAAAATAAAGAAATTATGGGCAACTATGCCTAATTTTATTGTAAGAAAGTAGGAATACCAAGAGCTGGTTAAGAAACCGAGGGACTGAATTTAAAAACAGTGGAGATAACTCTTCCCCATCTCTCCCTGCCTTGCAGCACCACCTTCAGAGGGTCTGTCAGAAGCGCACCCGCTCCAGAGCTCAGAAACTCCCAGTTCACAGCCCAAACACATCCTGGTGCAGTGATGAACACGCTCTGGAAACAACAAATCCGACAGCCCTGAAGCCTGAAAGTCTTCTGCTCCAGCATAAAGACAAGAACGTGGTCTATTTTCCCAGGAGCCTCTCAATTCCCCAGCAGGAAACGCACCTCAAGCAATGGCAGAGCCAACCCCACCATTTTGCTCATTTCTGCTTCAGAAACTTCCCTGCAGAAGAACTTTTCTGGCTGCCAAGTGTCCCAGCTGCAAAAGGATGGCGGGATTTTCCAGGGCAAAATGCACTCAATGGTCCATTAATCCTGGCTTTTGGCACAGGCCAATTGCAGGCTTCAAAAGACTGCAATATTTCACCTCCTCCGGGTATCTACTCAATTACACAAGATAAAATGTCACAGGGGTTGACCTTCATTTGACCACCCAAGTGTAAGGTCTCTTTGCCCTTGGCTCCACCTGGGTAGCCAAACAGCAGTGAGACAGGGACTGGGCTGCAAGAAAAGAGATTGCAAGCACAGTTTAAAAGCTGGTATTTGAAATATGGCTCTGATTGATTATCTTCCCATTAAAAAAAAGTGCTTAGCTATTCGCCTCAAAATAGAACGTTCTGAAGTATGGCGTATTTTTGTCTTCTTCCAGAAGCCTGATGCAAATGCCATGGTAGTAGCTGGGAAGTTCCCACCCTCTCAGATCAGGCCCTGGCTGTGGGAGGCGGTGGGCACAGGAACATGCATCACTGCAGCTCACTCATCAGCAACAGCAGAAAAGGACAGGCGTTCAAGAAGCAGAAAAGAGGGCAAAGGAAGACACAGGCTCCAAACCTACAGCAGTGAGCTTTAGCACCAAGAAGCAACAGCCCAAAATATTAACAGTATGCACTTAGAAAGATAAAATTAGTTATACGTGCTGTCTTAGGAGGGGGGAATACAATCCTTTTTATGAAGGGATCAAGTGCCATCTTATAACGTGTTTGTTTGCCCTTGCCATTCCTGTAGGAGAGACATACCAGGACCTCATTCCTCTGACGGTAAAATGTTTTCTTCTCATTTCCAGCCTACTTCCATTCATTACTAAACAGAACAGATCTACCAGCTTTTCTCTGGTTAGAAAACTAGTTCCCCTACGCAGTCATCAGGTTAGTTGAGCAGGAGACAGCACTGGTAAAAGCATGTTCCGTTTTAGCCCGTTGCTATCTGCCATCATGCCTGGTGTTCTTTACTGCTAAACTTATCCAAAAGTCTTGTATTTTATTTGGATCAGACTTCAATATTTTTTCCTCTTTTTAAATGCTGGAGCAATTTTTCCTACTCCCAAATTGTGTTGTGCCACTGCTGCAGGGATGCTGTTACACAGATATAAGTGTGACAGGCCAGTGCTGCCAGAGGTCCAGGTCAGACATTGTCGTGTTACGATCTTTGTTTTGTTCCACTTGGGTGAGATAATTTCTATCTCCATGCATTAATTTCCTCTAAGTACATTTCCACCAGGTATTACATATTTGTTTGTGTCCTGCCTCTCCCCCTTTCACCACCTCTACCTCTTCTCTCCTTCGTCTCCTGGTACACATGCCTGAAGAACATTTTGCTATTAAATTTCCTTTGCAAGGTCTAAATCAGCTTTACTTCTGGCACGTTTCCCCTTATACCTACACTTCCTAACTTCTGAGACATAGCTTTCTTTGATTAATCCTTTTTTCCATTCCTTCTACTCCCTTTGCTTATTCCCAATACCACCTTTGAAGTGGCTATTCACTGGGCTTGGTCTGGAGCCCTTCCTTGCAGAGTTTTACAAGTGTACAAGTCCCAAATATTTTTATATGCCCCACTTAAATTCAAAGCCTGCACAATATTCAAATTTTTTTTAGCTGTCAAAAATGGGGAAGCAGAAGGCGTTCATTGCCAGTGTGTACTAATTTCTAGCACATTGGGGTATCAGGCTTTCCACGGGGTTCGTGTTTGCCATCCCACCACCTGAGATATTCCAGCCAGTTTTCCCTGCGCACACAGCCAGAGAAGATCAGGGGAAGACCACTGACGGCAGGAGAAATTCCTCTCGGCCTGCAGCCGCAACAGTGGTGCCAAGTGAAGGCTGAAACTATTCTCATAGAATAAAAAATTGTTACAGTAGATTAAAAATTAGCATGAAGAAATGAAGTACGTACATATATTTTTAAAGCCTTTGTCAGGCAGCCAAAATGAAAACAGATTTCACCAGACCACGAAAAATGAAATGTGTGCTTTAGTCCTTGTATGACTGGAGCTTATTTCCTTGCTAAATTCCAAGTTTCAGGTCTGTCCCACTGAGGCAGAAGGGCTGCTCAGGAAAACTCCCCAAATGTCTTATAATAGCAAAACGAAATAGTTTTTTCTATTTCTCAGTGTACAGGCTTGCCCAAGTGGTCAGATAAAAGGGAGTAACATCTCCAGAAAATGTGGTTGCGATTATAGTCTCTGTTCCTACCACATGTGTAAATACTAGTTGTTATGGAGGGGATTTTGGAGGGTCTAAGCCAGAGAGTCCCCTGAGTAGCAGGGCGCAGGCTCTGCCCTGGCCGTGGGACCCATCGGCTGTCCCTTGGGTGCGGGAGGGACCCCAGGCCCCCCTCATGCCCCCTCTGCCCTGGGCAGAGCAGCAGGGGAAAACTGTTCCAGTCCACCTCATGGAAAAGGCCTTTCAGGAAGTTGAACCCAATATTGCCATTTTAAACACTGCTTGTTCATTTTCAGGGAACATCCTGATTTTTGAGCAGAGTTGGCAAGGAAAGATGCGTGAGGTTTTTCAGAAAACAGAAAAATCACTGGAAGCAAAGGCAACTAGGGGAGGCAGATTCAGAAAAAAGTAAACGGGAAAAGAGAAACCATCAGACCAAAACAGTCATACTACAGTATTTTACTTTGAACCAAACTTAGACCTTTTGAGAATGATTCACAGAAGGGAGAAGGAACAAGTTAACTGAAGATGCTATGGAATCATGTAATGGTTTGGGTNGGGCTCCAACGGGACTTCACAGGCCTTGTTTGCTGGAACCCAGTTTTGCCAAGTTTCCCCCCGGAGCCAGGCAGGCCTGTGGCGGCGGGGCTGCTGCCATGTCTCCTAGGCCTCCCCCTCTCCTTACAGGAGGCGGCACGGACGCCCCCAGACTGACCGGGGCCGGCGGAGGTCCGGGGTCTGCCGGCCCCGGGCGGGTCTCAGGGCCGCGGGGCCGCCGGGAGGGCCGGAACGTTGGTGCGGGGTTGGCGGGCCCGGCCGGGCGGGGCGGAAGGCGGGGGACGATGCACAACGCGGAAGTGCGGCGGGGCCGCGGCCGGATCCGGGGGGATGGATGGGGCCGGCGGCCGGCCGGGCCCGGCGCTGGCGGCCTCCGCCCGGGCTCTCTGAGCGGCCGGGGGCGGCCGCCGTGGGTGTCCGCGGGCCCCGGGTTGAGCTAGGGCCGAGCGCCCGGCGGCGAGGCGGCCATGGCCACCCGGCGTC
>VXBJ01001264.1:539966-553149 GCA_013400055.1 Nycticryphes semicollaris
CCCTCTCCCCGATGCCTGTCCCTAGACCTTTCAGCCCCCTGTACTCCCTCCCCCCCACCACATCCCTCTTTCCTCCTACTTCACCCAAAATGAACAGAAGAGCTCTGTCTCGATGCTGAGCACCCCTCAATTCACCCTGTGAATAATAAATGCAATTGTTGTTCTCATAACTTCATGTTAGCATTGACATGAGGTTTTTGGCCTACTGCACTTTTCCAAGCCTTCTTTCCCCAAAGAAAAAATATCCAAGTTATTTCACAGAGCAGAACTCTTCTATTCATGTAAGTGTGGGCACTGTTAAATACACTAGTGATGATTATTCCCATTGCTTGAATTTGTCCATAATATGCTCTGATGTCCACTGCCCTTTTTATTCCCCCACCAAATACGACTGATACTGACAGTAATCTGTGGGACAGGAGTCGGTAGATTCTAGTGTTAAGTCCTCATGACAGAAACTTCAGAAAGCCGTTTGTTCAGCGGCAGTTCATGAAGCCTTTTCTAAGCTTTGAGCTGGTCAGGCTGTGACTGTTTGACAGCTCAGCTCTACTGAGGCTTTTGCACTTGTCATTTATTTGTAACAGGCAGCAGTAAATATCCGCTGGCCCTCTCATAATTCTAAATTGCTTTATATTAATGCACTTTTCTTAGGAAAAGTAGTACTTTGTGCTGCAAATTTTATTCCAGCTGATGAGTTGCTGTTGAACGGTCTTTGTTGTTAACTTTATTACACCTGTGTCTAACAAGCTACATATTAAACTGCATTTGCAGATCAGGAAATGTCAATAGTAATGTGTATTATACATGTTTAATGTAGCACTGCATTTAGTTCTTGTCAGCATGATGTTTTGCCAATCTTTAGATCCTGGGATTTTTTAAAACATCACCTAGAAAAGTTAGCAATAGCTTAAACTCACATACAGGCTGCTGAGCAGTCAAACTACACTTTTACTCAACAGTGAGTGCAATAACACTTAGCACTCACATAAAACGTTTGTTTACAGCGTTTGCTACCATTAATTGAAGTTGGTTTCTAGGATGCTCATTACAATGCAATCAAAGCTAACAGTGATTGGAGATTGTCACTCCTGCGCAGCAGAAGTTAGCCAAAGGCTCAGTCTTGATTCCAGAGAACAGTTCAGAGTTCTGTAGATACTTAGCACACACGTATTATTTTAGTGAGAAGTGTAAAAATGGTAGTGGGAGCTGTTTGTCTTTCGTGTTTCCAAGGAGCCCACCCCTGTCAGAGTTGCAGCTAATTACCTTTTCTTTCGGGTGGTGTCCCTGGAGCAGAGCTCTGAGTGCCAGCAGAGCAACCCTGCAAGCTCTTGCTCCTTCTGCTTTGCTGTAGCCCAGTTCACTCTCTGAGCTTCTCCTGAAGAAATCCATTGCCATGAGAGCTCGCTCTCAGAAGTCACGTTGTGCCCTGGAAGGTGCAGATCTGACATCCTGGCTTTATCCATCTTCCAGTGAAATGTCCTGTTGCTCACACATACCCTCTACAGTACAAAAACTGATAAATAGAGAAGTGACGTTGCCTTTTGTATTCTTTCAGATGCATGTAGAATTAATGTTACCTAAACTAGAGCATAATTAATGAGTGTATACTACATTTGCTTTCACTCTTTGTCTTTTGCTGTCCGTTTTATCCTGTGACAACTGGAGTGCTTGGCAATAAATGTCTATCAAGAGCTTGTGGTTGTGTGTGGATCCTGCGGTTGTAATCAAACTCTTTAACTCACCAGTGAATGTTGAATTGTAGAATCACAGAATGGTCTGGGTGGGAGCCCAGTGCCCTCCCAGTGCCACCCCCTGCCCTGGGCAGGGACACCTCCCACTAGACCAGGTTGCTCCAAGCCCCCTCCAACCTGGCCTTGAACCCCTCCAGGGATGGGGCAGCCACAGCTTCTCTGAGCAACCTGGGCCAGGCTCTCACCACCCTCACACCAAAGAAGTTCTTCCTGATATTTAACCTAAATCTACCCTTTGCTGTCATCCCACCAGACCAGGTTGCTCCAAGCCCCATCCCAACCTGGCCTTGAACCCCTCCAGGGATGGGGCAGCCACAGCTTCTCTGGGCAACCTGGGCCAGGCTCTCACCACCCTCACACCAAAGAAGTTCTTCCTGATATTTAACCTAAATCTACCCTTTGCTGTCAAATGTGCTGTCAGTAGTGCAGTCAAATTGCTCTTGCTATCACACTTTAATATACTCTACTGTAGTTTTTCTACCTGAAATTTTAGTGATTAGAAACTTCACTGTGCAGTTACTTTGGAAAACAAACCAAGCTCTTACCTGGATCTCTTACGTTCTTTCTGTTTACCAAGCAACTGAAGTATTTTTTTTCTTGAAGTTTGTGCATCAAGCCAGATGATGATTTAAAAAGTACAATATTATGATGTATTTATGGATAGCCATGTTTTAAAAGCCAGTTTGTTTTGTTCTTGGTAAACCATCATGCTTAAAAACCAAATTAGTATTTTCCCAACTGACCATACCCTCTATCTGTCCTATGTCTCTTTTTTTCCCCTTTTACCTTTTGCTGTCTCTAACTGGATGGGGCTGATGGGATCCACAAATCACTTCAGGAGCTGGATGAGGTATTGTTTTTCACATTTTATTCTGCTGTGGTGCATCAAGTGAACATCATTGAGCTAAAATGTTCTTTTCTTTATTCTGCTAATTTATTAAGTTCCATGATATAGGGTGAGGTGTCTCTGTGGACAGCAGGAGGACAAGGCTGCGCACAGAGAACAAATATTTCATGATATATCGTATTGTTAATAGATACATCTCACTTATTGTATACATGTGGGATGTAGTGACTTTGTGCAGTGAAGCTATTAACTATTTTTTATGCTATGCATAGATTACATAGACATTATTGGCCAGGAAATAAGTCAGAGAGAAAAAACAGGCTTTCAGGAAAGAATTGCCCAGGAAGGAAAGGAGATTGTTTTTTAAAAGGGAAGGGAGTGAGGAACTACAAAGCTTTCCAGAGCTGATAAAGGAACATTAGAAATCTGGGAGAAACTAGGAAGTGAGGGGTTTGTGTGAAATATTTCCCAGAGAACAATGAAGTAATTGGGTATGTTTCAAGTGGTATCACTGTTGATACCACCTCTTCTCTTCAGTAAAGGAAGATAATTTTTTCTCTGAAATTACAAAGCCTGGTTTGACTGGCAACAACATCTGTATTTGTCTTCCAGTTCTGTCCGTTCCCCAGCCTTCCTCTCGGAGGAAGAGGAGGACTGGAAGCATCTATGGCCTAATTGCCAAATGGGAAAGCATACATGTGCTTTTTCCTCATGCTCGAGGATTTGAATCTAATTTGAGTAAAATTAATTTGCTGTCTTTTCTTATTTTCTGCAGCTTGCTGATGATCGTATGGCACTGGTCTCAGGAATAAGCTTAGATCCCGAAGCAGCAATTGGAGTAACAAAGCGCTTACCCCCCAAATGGGTGGATGGTGCCGACGAAGTAAGTTGTGTGGCAAATCCAACACGGAGTTTGATTTCTCATGCAGGGATTCATCTGTGGTTTCAGTTGCATTCTCAGTGCTGTCGAAATAAAGCTAGTTTATCTACAGCCAGAGATTCCAGAAGACTGGGTTTTCGTTGCCAGTGGGAGCCTGGTATTAACAGTATACTGGCACCACTGGGATAGACGTGTTGTGGCTGAGCCTTTAGACTTGAACCTGTGGGAAGGTTCTACAGCTCGTAGCAAAGCAAAGTTGTTCTCATTTTGAAACTTAAAAGGAAGGATACAAAAATATCCACTAGGCTTTTTGTTTGAACATGGAGGGGTCCAGCTGAATAGACCCCAAAATATTGGGCATTAGGAGTTTACTATGTGAAAACAGAAAATGTTGGTGTCTGCCAGTAGGAGAATGTTTCTTGTCTCTGCGGGACTGATGCCTTGCAAGTTATGGCAGTATTTGGACAAATGTAGGAAATGATTCTGCAGGCATCCAACTAAAAAACTTTTCCAGGATTTGGCGTGGAGGGTATTCTTGACACTCAGAAAATCCTTCTAAAATATACTCCGAGAACACATAGCGGCCATCAGTTCACACATACAGAATCTGTTGTGCAGAAAGGTCTCCTTTTTACTATGTAAATAATCACACTTACAGAATTATTTTTAAGAGCTTGTTTGAAAGCATGTCATTTAACTTATACTGTTAAGTTCAGGCTCTGCAATGTTTGACAGTTCAAGGTGTGACCTGAATTTTCATTTATATTTTTGGAACTTGGTTAAACCTTTTTGCTACAATATTAATAATGATAAAAATATTATTCCAACTTAATGAAGCGTATTTGAAAACAGCAGTCTTGCCTAAGATTAACAGACTAGGTTTAAAAAGTAGCAACCTCAAAGCATATGAGAGTAATCAGTTACTTCTTCGTCAGCTTTTTAAGTGTTTTTTTTTTTTAATTATCTTTGTTTGTCTTTTTATATTACATAGATTTCTTTCAATGATTTTTTATGTAGTATTTGTCAGAACCTCTTCCTCTGAAACATTAGTCACTTCCCTTTCTTCATTGTTGAGTTTTCTCTTTTAGATCCAGTATGATATCACCCGGGTTAAACAGAAGATGAAAGAATTGGCCAGTCTTCATGATAAGCATCTAAACAGACCGACACTGGACGACAGCAGCGAGGAAGAACGGGCCATAGAAATAACCACCCAAGAGATCACACAGGTACAGACTGCTTTTGGTTCCAAACCTACAGTTTGATGTATCTGTAACACATCATGAGGAGGCAGGGGTTTGTCGAGTAAAGCATTTTTTTCTCTAATTAGCATTAGAGTGAGCCAGAATCCTGGCTCTGGGGTTGGTGCTGCACTCACTGTCCTGATGAATTTCCCAAGGAGTCACTTAACCTCCCTCTTCCTTTACTTACCCATTTGCTTTTCTGCTTGGATAGGAGTGAGAGACTTAAATCATGTCTACAGATACCTCAGATAAATACAGATATATATGCTAAGGCTCCCCATCCAAGCAGTTATAATGAAGCAAATGCAAATGTCTTTGGTCAGCAGTTGTGTTACTCTGCTGCCTTGTTAGCTTTAAGGTTTTTATTCATTTACGTTCTGTGTTTCCATACCTTTTTAAACATTGCACTGGACAATAAGAAATGAATTTTTAAAATCTACAAATCAAAATGTTGGTCTTCCATGTGGAACTTTCGCAATGTGATATTTAAAGTGTGTGTGTTGCTGTGTGTTTTGTACTAATGGAATTGTTTTCTCAGTTGTTTCACAGATGTCAGAGAGCAGTCCAGGTCTTGCAGAGCAGGTCCCGTAGTTGTACAGAGCAAGAAGCACGTGTTCTCAGGAATGTAGTGTCTTCCTTAGCACAGTCCCTTCAGGACCTATCCACCAACTTTAGGCATGCACAGTCTGACTATCTCAAACGTAAGCATAAGAGATACAGTAATACAGGGGCCCCTTCTGTGGAAACCACTGATTAAGGTGTGATTATTTACTTGGTTGGGAGAATTGAGGCACAGAAAGCTTATGGTTTCGTGGTTAAATATATCGATGAAACCATCCACATTTTTAACGTGTCATGCTTCTCAAATCGTAGTCAGCAAAGCTACTTCTGTTACACTGCTGTAGCAGGCGTTGGTCTTCAGAGGTGATACTGCTGTGGATTGGCAGTGATAGACTAACCTTCAAATGGTAGTCAGTGATAATGTAAAATTCTGCATCCACAAACAGATCAAAGTGGAATATCTTCTATTTAAAGCTCTAACATTATGTGCAGTTCTATCCTCGGCTAAGTAAGATTATTTTAATCTTGGAAGAAACCTACAAAAAATTACTCCTCAAATTTAACTGGTATGTTTCTTCCTCCCATAGTATAAATGGCAGAGGTGGAACTTAGAACCACAATTCAAGACAAGGGATGTTCCTAAGAAAATGGTAGAAAACAGTCTAGAGTAATTACATTTTAAGGCTCTTAACTTACCTGATTTTTTTTAACTTCATGGAACATAATGACTTAAAATCACTGATTTAATTGGAGTCTTGCAGGCCTGGTTGAATTTGTTATACTTTGTTAAATAGTAAGCCTCTGTGACAGTTAAAATTTAGTTACTGCTATTTATGTAATTTATTAGCCAGATTTTCTTTCTCGTGCTTTTCTATCTGGTGCTTCAGAGCTTACTCTTACTTTGATTTTAGTGTTTGTAAATATTTGGCTCAAACATAATTTGTCTCTTACAGGCATGAAGAATAGAGAAGAAAGATCCAAACACTTCTTTGACACCTCAGTCCCTCTGATGGATGATGGGGAGGATGATACGCTTTATGATAGGGTAAGTTAAGACATTATTACACAAATTCAATATGAAGAAAGTGTTTAATGTATTTTTGGGTTTAGTAAGAAAACATCAAAATCATATGCCCTGAGCACCAACCTACATAGAGATTCTCTTTCTGCAGATTTGTCGGATGCATTTTCCTAATTAGTATTGCTGTTGCAATGTTAAGATGAGCAATGTGGGGAGGGATAGTGTTCAGGCCTTGGGAGACAAAAGCAGTAAGTTCTCCATAGTTTAAAACAAAACCAGAATTGCTGCTGTGTCTGACACATTTTAATGGCCATTGACATTGCGGGACTTTCTGTAATGCTGATCAATAAGTAGCTATTCCTTAACTACAAGACACATGTATTGGTTTTTTACATCAATAAAAATATTCTTTGGGACAGATCTTATTTTTAAAAGCTGTTTGTTCAGGCAGGGCATAGGATTTAAACTTTTTCTGCTAAAACTATAAATAGCTGTCCAAGTTATTTTAGTGGCCCTGAAACTCTGTTTTTAAAATAGATAAGATTTTTTTTTTTCTTAGATAGTTGTCTACTATGGAAATTCCAAAAGGACTGTTGTGTTATAAAGTCTTATAATCCTTACACTTATTTCTAGTGCTGCCATGCGGTTAGTGCTAGTTCAGCATCTAAATCTTTTATTCCCACAGGGTTTTACAGATGACCAGCTAGCATTGGTGGAGCAGAACACGTTAATGGTGGAAGAGCGGGAACGAGAAATCCGTCAGATTGTACAGTCAATCTCCGATCTCAATGAAATATTTAGGGACCTGGGAGCAATGATAGTAGAACAGGTACATTGACATCACACGTTAGTAAGAAATAGGAGACTCCATGTAGCGTTAAGGCTTCCAGAAGACTCTTCCTGTTGTAACATCCTGCTTTCATGAGCTTCTCATATTTCCAAACTTACCTCCTCAGGCTAAGGTTTCCTCTGCTTATAATCTGTCAGGAGATGAGTTAATGAAGTTAAAAAAATCAACTGGTTGTGGATATTAGACTGAAAAAAACATAGAATCTCAGAGTTCTGACAGTTATTTCTCCCAGAGACTCAGTTTAGGGTAAATGTGTCAGCCAAAAGCACCTGAGCCAGAAGAAAGGTGATTATGGAGGGATGTGATGCAAGGTGGCACAGAACTGCCAGTCAGGCGTTGAGCAAGGGGGTCCTTTAATGAAGTCCCAGCTGGTTCTGCTGTAAAAGCTTTTAGTTTACATAGATCATTAGCTGTTTGCTGTGAGCGTCGTTAATTACTCTGCAGTTCATAATAATAACAGCTTTATGAAGTTCATGGAGGTTCAATTTGGTGCTCATTCTCTGTGTTTGTTTTAGGGAACAGTTCTAGATAGAATTGACTACAATGTTGAGCAGTCATGTATGAAAACCGAAGAGGGTCTAAAACAACTACATAAGGTAAGCTTAATGGAATACTTAAGTTGCTTTGTCTATCTAATAACCTTTTATAATTTAATAGCCATTTAGTTGATGAGTCATTTTTCGGTTGGTCATTGACCCTTTCAGAAATGATTGGTGTGCAATGTAAAATGTCCAACTGCAGCAGGAACTGCCCATGCAGCTTCTGTTAATGTTGTGCTTGGTGCCTGGGGTTCATTTCTTAAATTGCTTTCTGGGCACCCAAGTAATGTGCTTTGGTCTCTGTAGAGCTGACCTGTCTGCAATTCCCAGCTCTGGTGAAACAGGACTGGTTGTCGGGTACCTCACTAGAGATTTCGCTCAGTTGATATATCCTAGTTTGAAAACATCACCCCAATATGCGAGTGGCAAGAATAACTTCTCATGTTTGCTCTTCCCATCTGACACTTGTTAGAAGTTGGGGCCAACCATATGCTTTTGGTGTGATGCTTTTATTATGAACATCTGAAAAGTCTGAATTGGCGGCAGAACAGAGAGGTTTGTGGTTGTTCTGTTGGCTCTTGTTGTTGTTGTTTTGATTTTAAGCTAAGTTCTGACTTGTCAGCTCAGTTCAGTCCTTCCATTGCTGGAAATTAAGTAGAATGAGAGATTTATGCAAAAGCCTCTGTTTAAACAAGACATTCTGTTTTGGAAGCACAGACATCTTACTGGTACACACTCAACTTCGTATCACAGTAGACTTCTAGTATGGACAGTAAAAAAGTGCCATTTGAGGAAAAGCAAAAGAAAACAGTTACAGGTTTATTCTTATACATAGAAGTCAACTGGGGATCACTAAAATAAGGCATCCACCATCGGTGAACATGGCTTAAAGGCATTGCAAGCAATTTGTACAAACTGAACTGGAAATGAATGAACCTGTTGGAATGAGGGCAATTTCTATTCTCATGCATTGTCCGTACACCCCTGCTTGGATCGCTGGCTGGAGTACGGGGGGTTGATGAAAAATACACATTTCCTGTATAGAATAGGAATTTTTTCACCTGTTGGGGAAGACATACACATAGGTCTGAATTGTGGTATCAAAGACAGACACCCCGCTGTTTTTGATACTGTCAGTAACTTTATTCTGATTTGGTACCTGTAATGTCAATCTCCTTTTCTGTTTTAATTGGCATAATTATAACAAACTGCTGAGATGGCCCTTCCACAGAAATTGCGTTAATTTGCTGCAGAAATCTGGTGATATAAATGACTAGTTACCAATTTCTGCTTCAGGTGAAAATGGGAATCAGGTGGGATACTTTGTCACGCTTTGATACTTGAAGCCTAATACAGAATATGATCAGGGTGGTTGCACGTTACATAGTTTCAGGTCAAAAACTCCTTTTCAGCAGATCTGATAATAAATAATTACTTTCCAGGGACTATAAAGGAGAAGAACTAATATCTTTTTGCCTTTAAATTCTGGAGGTTTATTAATTTAAAAAGAATCAAATGCAAGTTTTGTTTTCTTTATCTTCTATTAGCAGACTTTCATTTGGCCTTTGGAGAGTTTTCCTCTGCATTGTCTCCTTTTAATTCCCCTGAGAAAAAGAGGAAAGGGATGAGAAAATGTGGTTAGAAGAAAGAAGGAATGAAGCAGAAAACTGAGAACCAAATCAAAAAGAAAGCTCTCAGTTCTAATTGAAATTAAATGAAAATGTACAGATGAATGGGGTACAACAGAAATGTTTATTACAAAAGCAAAGTTTTGGTGTGAATGTTAATGTCCTTCAAATATAATGCAGGGATCTTGTATCAGCAAAATGAGTTGAAGTATCTCACCAGCTTCTCTGACTTTCTCATACCCTGTTGCCTGATCTTCTTCCATTCAGCATTGTTCCCTGGTAACCCGTACTTCCCTTGTACCAAGCACCAAAAATCTCAGTATTGACTCTTTCTTTTCTGTTTCCACAGGCAGAGCAATATCAAAAGAAGAATCGGAAGATGCTTGTAATTTTAATTTTGTTTGTTATAGTAATTGTCCTTATTGTTGTTCTTATTGGTGTAAAGTCACACTAGGTTTTGCTTTGTTTTCCCATTTTTGGAGTTTATGTGAACTTTTTCCCCAGTGCGAGTGGGTGGACCTGCACTCCAGAAAGCTGCCTTTGAATGTATCAGCCCTCGTGGTGCCAAGTCTGTGCAATGTTTCTGTGGAGTTCTTAAAAGTACAAGTTTGGTGACCTGTGAGGTGTTTGTAAGGAATATTGGAAAATGTCAGGAAACTTGATGCTCCCACACAAATAATTTGGCTTTCTCTGCAGAGGTATTTGGAAACACAGTGCTTAAAAATGTTTGCAAAATTGAAGTTTGCTGTTGAGTACAGTAATTAGTGTGTTACTGTGAACAAAAATGCATTATCTTCTGTGTTCTTATGTCACAGTTGTGACAGGCTTCACATTTAAACCATGGGACTAGAAAACAAAAATTGAGCTAGATGTAAAATATGTTGAGGCACAAAAGTATTTTACTTTGTCTCCTTTCTTCCAGACTCAAAATCTCCAGAAAACTGGATAGACAGCTGAAAAAGCTTATAGAAACTAGTACATAGTCCAGCCCTTGTGATCTTAATTTAGATACTGCACCATTACTGAGAATCAGAGTAGTACTTGATCTTGTAAATAGCAAGATTTAATCACCGGTATAATTTAACACATTGAGTTAATTAAAAAAATTCTTTGGGATTGAGTAATCATGGGAATGTTTTCCCTCAGCAGAACGATGATATATATATTTTTTCATGGGTTTGTTTGTTTGGGTGTTTTGTTTAAAATACAAACATTACATTAAAGCAATGGTGAAGTTAAACCTAGGAGATTCTCCTTCTGGCTTTCTACTCCCCCTGACCTGCTGTGGCGGGTCTGGGATGTTTCAGACTTTAGTTGTTGTGTAAGGTGTTTATTTTACAGTCACCTGTCCCTGCGTGTTGTGATTTTTGTATAAGAACTGACTTCACTGCAGTACTTGGTACCTCCACTGTCCCTGACAGAAGATTATTTATTTCCAATGCCAGTCTGGAAAAGGACATGTGTGTGGTCTCTTACTGCCATGAGAGACGTCATTCAAGTGACATGTTACTAGGCCTTTGGTAGAAAATTTGGGTTATTTTCACTGGTTTTTCAGTGGAAAGCTTTCTATGGCTGTAGGCCATAAAAGAGAAATTAGGGGAACATCTAAGTAATAGAATGCTCATGACGTAATTCAGGCCTGAAGTGGTGTGCAATTGTAGAGGCCTTGCCTTAGTATTTTTAATATGGCTTTTTCTGTATGGAGCTTTTTCCCCAAATGGATTGTAACTTATTTCCTTCATTTTCTGACCGATGCAGTGCTCCCCATAAACCTGCAGAGATGCTCTGCTCACAGCCCCTGGGGTGGTTGGTAATGCAATGCCATCCATGTGCCGTGTGTCGCCTGCCCTGAGCTTCTCTGTTCTGTGCCCGGAGGAGGCGAGAGGTGGCTTTCGCTGACCGGGGGCAGGGATGGACCCAGAGCAGGGACCACGAAGGCGGAAAAGCCTTGGCTTTCTGTGTGGCTTCTTGTGAAGAGCTGTGTACCGCTCCTGTCGCCCGGAGACAGAGGGGATCTGTGGCTTCCAAAACTGCCTCTTCCAACCCTTGGATAAATTCATGAAGTGAATTGGTAGCAGGATGAACGATGCTTGTAGCTGGGTGTGCAGCTCCCTGGTCTGGTAACGGATCTTTTCAATGATGGCGAGTACAACTACTGTCTCCCTTGGGTGCTCTCCGCAGCGGTGGGTGTGAAGCAGCCTGTTGCTATAATTTAAAATACTGTATTTGCAACTTTCTCTCTAACATGAGATTGTGTTATTTATTTCTGTCTTGACTGGTGCTTTTGACATTTTATCATGGCTAATGAATTCAAAGTAATAAAACACTTTCAACCTAATTGGTCAATTACTCTTTTTTTTTTTTTTTTAAGAAAAAAATATAAACTGAAACATACTCCTGGTAAGTTAGTGTGTCTCTGTATACCTTTCATCATTAAAAGAAAGCAGCAGTATCGTGAGATATCTTTGAAAAAAATACGTATATCATTCCATAGCACAACGTCACTTGCATTGTCAGGATGGATGTTCCCCAGCCATTGTCATGGACATGCCCAAGGTATCTTAACTCCACTGTGGTAACCAGCCATGTATTTTCTATCCAAATTCTGTAAAAGGCAGGGATGGACCTTTTCATATGCATTGCACAAGAGGTTAAACTCACTGTCAACTGTCTTATGTAACTTGATCTGGAATTTATTGAAGCAGATTATACTCAGGAAGAAACTCTCAACAAAACAAGTTCTAGGCTTCTGAATCATTTCAGGTGTCAGCTTGTCACAGTCTGCTCTGAGCCAGCGGCAGTAAATCAAACCCTTGTGCAGAGCTTGGTGAACACCTCCCGGCTGTGTCCCCGGAGGGGTGCCATGCGCGCTGTGGGGCAGGGACTGGGGTGACAGCCAGCCAAAATCAGTCTCTGCTCTGTGGCTCCGCAGAGACTGAGAGAAGTTGCCTCTGGATCTCTTCTGCGGGGTTGTGCCAAGCGGTCTGGAGGTGCCCCATGGGCCCCTGCAACAGCATTTGATAGATCTTGTATTCAGGCTAATTTTATACGTATCAGGCAATAAAGTTTCCACGCTGTCCCTTCAGAGAACAAATGAGACCTTACTCTAAGGAAGTTTTTTCTGTGATTCGACCTACTCTATTTAGGTGTATTTCCATTATGTGCATCAGCATTCATTTTTGCAGCGGCAGTGGAGATGTGCTGCCTTCCCCATGCTCAGGCTTTCCTCACTGCAGATTAACGGGCACCAGCTCCCTACTGGCCGAACGTTAACAGGAGGCAATTGGCAAATACAAAAAGATGAGGATAAATGCCCTATTCTATTCAAAACATTTAAATTTACTATAAAAGCTGGTGATGGAAAACATTATTTCCTTTTAATGGATCCCCATGCTGTACCTTAGAGCCTATTTTGGGTTTCTCCTCTTTCTTTCTGGAACGTTTTAGAATGTACATTTTACCCAGTATTTAACTTTATGAGGCCAAGAGGAATTCAGCTTTTTCCATTTTTATCCCTATGTCACTTCATACTTCAAGATAGACCATTTCGCTATGGAAATGCTCTTACAGAGGGGAAACGCGGACTTTGCCCTGGGAACAAGCGGCGGTTCCTGCCCCGGTGCCGGTACCTCGGGAAGGCGCCGCGGGGCGCGGAGCCACCGTCTATTTTTTTCCCCAATTTTATTTATTACCGTCTATTTTTTCCCCATTTCCCTTTGTGATCCCTGTAACTGTAAAACCCCCGGTCTGCCCGCGGGTTCTCGGGCACCGGGCCCCGTCGAGACGCTGCTCCCACACGCGGGGACGCGCCGGTCCCGGCGAGGCCTCCGAGGGAGCGATGAGTCGGGACGGTGCGGGAGGG
>VXBJ01001264.1:553317-584592 GCA_013400055.1 Nycticryphes semicollaris
GAATGCGGGGAAGGGAGCCGGTTGCCGCCGGGACGAGGGGAATAGGGGTTCGGCCGGCGCCCGCTGCCGCGGCGGGGAGATCCGCCGCTTTTCCCCGCCCGCGCCCGGCGGAAGGTACGCTGCGCTCCTCCGGGGGGCGCGGGGATGTGGGCAATTAACGTAATTACCCAGCGGTGTGGTCCCGAGAGGCCGATCCCCGCGCAGGATGGAGGAGGTGGCGGCGCGGCCCCCCACCCCGGGCCGTTGGGGTGCGATGGGTCCCGATGGGTCCCTGTGTCCCCATGGCGCTGGCGGGATCGTGACAGGCGTTTGGCAGGTCTTTTTTCTGGATTCCCAAGTCTCTTATGACGGTGTTGAGTGTCCTTTCTGTTTGTTTTTAATTAATTTGCCGTGTGGCACAATAGCTCGGGGCTGGTAAATCAAGCCATCTATTCATCTCCAGGAAAACCGTTCCCAGCTCAGGAAAGCTCTGAAGCCACCTCTGCACAACGTGGTGTGTTTTTAAATTGTAATTAGCGTGGCTTGAAAGAGGTGCTTGTAATGGAAAGCACGTTTGCATTTTCTGGTTAAAAAACAGTTTCACTGTTTAATTTCACTCTAGAGCTTATTGCATTTAGGAGTGTGCGCACAATTTCTTTGTGTCCACCGCCTAAACCCCCATAATTAAAAGAGTGCCTAAGCTGGAATGAGATGGGAAGAAGAGCCTGATACAGGTCTTTGTCTCTAAATTCTCCTTTCCCCCAGACATGGCAGTCGGCGCTGAGCACGCTGAACCCCAACCCCACCGACAGCTGCCCGCTCTACCTGAACTACGCCACGGTGGCCGCTCTGCCCTCCCGGGTCAGCCGGCACAACAGCCCCTCCGCCGCCCAGTTCATCACCCGCCTGGTCAGAAACTGCCTCCCCGGGGGTGCCAGCAGGTGTATTGTGGTGAGTGGCCCTTTGAAATTGCTTCCCGTGAAGTGTCTAGGCGAGTGTTTTCTCGACTTTACAGGATTTTAGCAGTATCCAAGGAGACTGGAGGTGGGCAGGCTTTGCAGATATAATTATACTGACATTTATAAGTGCTTTTTGCACTGACGTGTAAACAAGCCCGAACTATAATATCGCCTGTGTGCCCAAGCAGTTGGAGGGAATTAAGGTTGTATATACATGTAATGTCTTCAGCTGGGAATGTCCACGCAAAGGGAACCGGTAGTGGCTTTTTCAAAGTAGGATTTATGACATTAGCACGTGCTTTCACAGGTGGAGGTAGCCTGCATGCAGAGTGCTGTGTCTACATTGCATAGTCTGCTGAAGGTGTCTTCTTTGTGTTATTTACTGAGTTTTAAAAGTCTTAATGCAAACTAATGGTCCAGTGGGAGTCCTTTGCAGGACAAGGTCCTGGGCTGCTTTAGTCATCTTCTGGACAAGCCTGTTCAATTTGTATTTATTTCTACGGCTTCTCCAGATTTATTCAGATTTCTAGGTTGTTAGAGAAGACTCATATAGTCAGTGCCAGTAACAAAATCTAATTAGTACTCTTCACTTGGAAAACTTATTTGCAACAGTAATAAGTCTACTTATTTTTTTCGCTTACGGTTGATGTTGAAAATGTGTAGCTAAAACTGCTTTCCATTGGTAATTTCTTTAATGAACTTCAGAAAAATATTCTATATGTTAAAAAGCTTTTGGGTTAATATTAGCCACATTCTCTTATCATTTCTCTCTTTGTTCCATTTGTTTTGAACACATATTGATGGTTCCCATGCGCTCTGCAGGCATTGCACTGGTATGATTAAAGCAGTCCAGCTCCCTTTCAGGGATGTACTGATTCCCACACAATCGAGCCCAGCAATGTAATTCATTTCCATGTGGGAAATGAACTGAACCAGTTCAATGTGCTGCTGTTCGTACTGCCTCGCCGAGTCGTGCAACACAGGATGCATCAGTGTGTCTTCATTCAGACAGCAGTTATTTCCCACCCGCCCTCTTTGGGTTTTTTCCCTCTTCACCAGTAACATCACAGGTAACACATCCTTTTAGATATAACCCTCCACATCCCTAACATCGTCTGTCTGTCTGTGTTTCAGATGGTCTGTGAACGGTCTGAAGTCTTTGCTTCTGCCTGTGCCTTGGCCAGGGCTTTCCCCTTGTTCACACATCGCTCCAGCGCATCGAGACGCACAGAGAAGAAAACGGTAACGGTAGAGTTTTTCCTGGTTGGACAAAACAACGGACCAATAGAATTTACAACCCTTAAAGTAAGATATTTTTTTTTCCTGTCATCAGTTTTTTCCATTATTCCCTGAAATACTTTTTTCCCCTTCAATTTCTTGAATGCACCAATAATTCTCTCTCAGGCTACACAAGGAATAGGTGTTGTATCTAAAGATATAAATTATGCTAAGGCAAAGTTCCTTGAAATTCATCAGTTCTCAGAACCTGTGAGTAGAAATAGTGAACATAATACTGCAGCAAAGGTTGAAGATGTTATTCAGAATTTAGATATTGGGGTGGAAAACACCAAACAGCACAACAAAAATGTTTTCTTTCTCATGTTTATCATAGATGCAAATAATGCATTTTTAGCCTTCGATATTTCATTGCCTGCAGTGCGTGGGCTTCTCACTTTTACCCAGGCAAAATCTGTATGTGCCTGTGCAGGTGAATATCACAGTGATGTCACTAAAAGCTGCTTATTCTGGGATCCCATATGGCCTTTGCTATTTCTGCCTGATGTACCTCTTTGGCTGAGTTTTTCTAGCAGAACTGTAGCCAGAAACAGACCCTAAGAAACGATACAGCTTGGAGATGAGCTGTACAGAACAGTTAAATATGTCTAAGTCATCTTTCCATAGCAGATAATCAAAGACTGTTTCCCTTGCACCTGGCTATTACAGAGGGGAAACTCCACGTCAGTCACTGTTATTCCGGGTCATTCCTTTTCAGGATCCCAACGTAAAAGCTATCCCAAGGTTTGCACTTGAGCTGTTGGGGGGCTTCCTGTTCAGTACAGATGGACACTCTTCGCTGATCAGTCAGTGGGCTTCTACAAATCCTTTAAAATTTTTGGCAATGGACAGTCAGTGAGGTCATACAAATCCCTTACAATTTTTGGCAATGGATGTGACAGACCGTACGGTGTTGCTGCATCTGAAATTCACTGAATTGCAGCTATAGGGTATTTTTTTTTCCTCTCGGTATCTTTTCCTCCGTACTTTGTCCTTACTCTATGAACTGATATGGCCACAGCAAATGGTGCCAGAGCAGTTTTCAGGAGAGTGACAGACATACATGCTATTAGTACAACTGTTGATCGTTCAGTTTTCCTGTGCCCCAAATCAGAAAAAATCATACCTGGTGCCAAAAGTGTTAGCTTTGTATAGGTAGATTCAAAGGTGCTTGGGTGAGTTATAACTAAAAAACAAAGCTGAAGTTATTTCTACCTCCTGTTCTTCCCCTTGATGTTGATGCCAAAACTATTACTAGTTTCCTTCAAGCTGAGTTTTCACCCCTTAAATTCACCCAGCCCCAGGAAGCTAACGTAGAGCAGGGGGGGGAGGCATGTGGTAGGACTTTTTTAGCTGAATCTCTCCCTTGGCATGTTGCTGTATTTTGCACCTATTGCATTGTCATGGTATTTTATGGTGAGGACTAGCATGGATTGTCAGAGTTTTACAAGACACTTATTAAAGTTTGGCATTATCCAGGTTCTTGTGGGTACCCTGGGAGCCAAACCCAGGCGCAGCTTATTTCTGTAATTCAGATTGTTTCCCTGGGACTCGGCCTTTGGGTTAGAGCAGCTCCATTTACCTGCCTGGCCCTAACAGTGAGTCACTCAAACCTGGCTCCACTCCTGAGGAGGTCCTCATCCCTCTCAGGGAACTAAAGCAATCAACAGTAATTGCAGGGAACTGGGCACCTTTCCAAAGGGAGCCGGGGTTGGTGATTCTGCTGGGTTGCAGAACAGATAGTCCTGGGCCAGTCTGGCCAAGCCACGCTGCAGATACCTCAGCACAAAGGACTGTCTGACGTGTCTGATCCCTTTGAACCCTGTCTTGACTCACCTGTCTGCCACGTGTGGTCATCACCCTAGTGTGGCTGCTGGAAACCTTGAACAAGGTTTCCTTCCACATGGTCGTTTTGTTTCAGGTTGTTGATTCACAACTGAAGCTTACTGTGTGGTGCCCTCCTTGTCCTGTTTGCCAGGAGGATCCTTCTTTAGGAAACAGCCTCGGCACACTCACTGTCAGCTGTTTTGATTCTGTCCACTTTTGACTAGATAAGTTGTAACTCAGTCCAGGTGAGGGCCAGTCCATTTTGCAGCAGGAATGAGGAAACAGATGCACACTTGTTTTACACAAATATAAAATAGTCCACCTTCCCCGTGGGCCTGCCATTTAGAATATCTTAGGGTAGTAATCATTATTGCACTCAGCCACTCTGCCTGCTGTATATGAATTTTGTGGTTTCCCGTGTAGTAGAGTGTGTAATCTCAGCAGGTTTCTAATCCGAGCAGCCAACAAGCTCATTTGTGACTTCCTGAATTGGCTTCCTCTTATCTTTCTTTCCTCCACCTCACATTGCCTTCCTGGTCTCCCTTTGATAGCGGAGAAGGCTACTGATTTTGCAATATCAATCCACTGTGGGAAGCATTGCAGTTGCTTAGAAATTAGAGCACAGGGACAAGTAACTTAAGCTTACCACATACAAAAAATGAGGGTTAGGTTGGTTGGTGTTACTGAATGCTGTACAGCTGCCTGTGATCGCTCGCAGTCACGCATCAATGTGCTGCAGGGGAACCACGTGTCTGGTGGAGGCTGCGCAGGACTGAATGCAGAGCTGTGCAGAAACCAGCTGGACCAAGGCCGGTTCTCAGGTGTCCCTGATTCTTTTTGCAGTGTCTGGCAAGTGCCACAGAAGGGGTCAGGCTGGCTGCTCGGATCGTGGACACCCCCTGCAACGAGATGAACACCGATAACTTCCTGGAGGTGGGTAACGCAACTGCTGGGTAACGGTGACCCATTGTGTCTAGACTGCAGGAATCAAGAACTGGTCCTGCCACCTCTTAGCAGAAGTTGTATGTTGGCAGTGGGGAGCACATCAAAGAACCTGCCCACAGATGGTGCTGAGGATATTTCTTTGGCCTTTAATATTTCGTAGAAGTTATGCTAAGTTGGAAGGAGGCAGAGTGTGCAGCTGGGTGAGGCTCTGGGAGTCAGAAGACATGAGTTGTTGATTTGGTCACGACACTGGCTTCTCTGCCAGTGCTGGTGTCGTCTGAAGCCTCATGGTGGCAAGAGTTTCTGAAATTATGGGACAGGAGTTGACATGTTTCCAAATGAGTTTTATCATAAAGATCTGGCAAGCTGCTGAGAATGAAAATATTCCTGACCTATTGCATCGTGATCCAATAGAGTGAATACCTGGCCTTTACCTCTGAAGATTTTGGCGGAGCTTAAAGGTCAACTTTGTATTTCATGCTGCAGTAAGTCAAGGGTGTCCCAGTGGAATCAGGCCATTGGAAATCCAGCACCACTCCCAACACTGTGATTGTTTGTGTGTGCATGCAAAAATCACACAGAACCCTTCAGTGAGTACCCATATGTGTGGAAAGACACAGCTGTGTCCTCCTGATGACTGACAATATCCTTTTTCTTTTAATGATTAAGGAAATCAAAAAAGTTGGCAAGGATCTTGGGATTACTCCTACCATTATTCGAGATGAGGAGCTGAAAGAGAGAGGCTTTGGAGGTATATCTTGTTGAAAATTCAGCTTTTTTCCTAGAAGTTAATTGGAATGTTTTGCCATCCTGATTATGATGTTTTATTTGCACATTTTTGAAACAGTTTGATTGCCCATAGTAAGCCAAGAGATTTTACAGAAAATAGCCACAGTCTTTCTTCCCCACAATTGTTTTAATTCTCTGTTTTCCAGGTATCTACGGAGTTGGCAAGGCGGCTCTGCATCCGCCAGCCCTCGCAGTCCTCAGCCACACTCCGGATGGTGCCACACAGACCATTGCCTGGGTGGGCAAAGGCATCGTGTATGACACAGGGGGACTCAGCATTAAGGGAAAGGTACACAAACGCTTGTTCTTCTGCTGCCTTTGCTTACAGTTTTGTTCTCTGATGGAAGTAACTCTGTTAATGTCTGTAGGAAATTGAAGTATAGATATTTGAGCAAACACTTGGTCTGCTGTCATGGGTATGGCCGCAGGCTGTCGGGGGAGAAGAGCAAGCAGGATTCAAGGAAAGCTTTACAGAGCATTTGAGCAGTTGAACCTGATATTTTGCCCTTTAAGTATTGCCTGCTGCTAGGAGAAAGGTAGAAACAAAGTTGTTCGATTTCTGATTTTGGAGATAGATCCAAAGCTCATTTGAGTTGGCGTCAGTGCAAATCTTGTAAAGCACCTTTCTCTTTTCTTTTCTAACAAATTAGCAGCAGAGCCAGTTCTAAGGCAAGATCCGTGAATGGGCACGTGTTCCGTGTTTCTGTTAAGGGTGAGCGCTGTCAAGTTGCAGAAGCATCAGAAATACTAGTTTTAGCAGGCATTACTATGAAATTATGTTTTAGAGAAAAAAAAAATAATTCTATGGTTCTGTTTAAACAGACTACTATGCCTGGAATGAAACGAGACTGTGGTGGAGCAGCTGCTATTTTGGGTGCCTTCAAAGCCACTGTAAAGCAAGTAAGTAAAATGTGTTAATTGATATCATGTATCCCAGCATTGCCAAGGAGCAGTCTGGCTTTTGGATGTATTCCCAGTTATGGGGGCTGGTCTAATCCTGAGAATCTGACCTGACACTGCTATCACTAATCTTGAGCCACTCTGCTATTTTAGGAAAATATTTCAAATCTTTACCAGGATCTTGAGAATTGTGAGAAATTCCTTGAGTGCTATTTTTTTTAAGAGTCTTTCTTGAATTTCAGGGTTTGTTCTGTGGCCTGAGTGGTTTACCTAGTTCCTTGAATCAGATTTATCCAGTGCTGATTTTGTTTAAGCTGTGGGATTTGGGGCAGCTGTTGTCCCCTGAGCAAAGAAGGGGATGAGTCTGTCCACATTCCAAATCCTATGCCAGTTCTAATATTAACCTACTGGGGAAGTGGCAGCTCTGGTCTCATCAGGAGCTGCTTGTTGGTTTGCTCCTGTGGTCAATAAGTAGTAGGGGAGCTGGGGAGAAGCCAGGTATTGAAATATGAAGAATCAAAAAAATGCATATTGTGCTTTAACAGTATGAACTGGGAAAAAGAAGTGGCTGCTGCCAATAAAGCTGCCCTCTCCACAAATCCAGTGACTGAGTCTTGCTGACAGAGCAGTTATTGCCTCCAAGGAGTATCCAAAGTTCAAAGAACACTTACTGCTGCAGATTAATGCATAGATCTGATGGAAGCGTTGTCCAGGGGATGATCAGTGCCAAACTCCCATTTCTCAACAGTTTAGCTCTGTGCCTTGGCCCCAGCAGCATGTTTGATGTGGAAAGATTGTAAACTTCACAGTTATCTGCAGGGACTTAAAATTGAAACCAGATTTGCAAGCTGCACCTCAGGCAAAAGGCTGACTTTCCGTAAGTGAGTCCGACAAGGTTAGATCGTGCCTTTGCGAGGGAGAAGAGCTGCAGCTTACCACAGGGCTTGGGGAAGCCATGGATGGAGTGTGCTCTTATCGTGATTCAGTCCTCAATTCCAGAGTAGTTCTGTGTGTAATTACCTGCACTGAGACAAGTTGCATTCACAGTCCCAGTAGGTGTGAATGTGATTCATCACTTCATCTGCAGTTGTTGAAACAATGAACAAACTGGCTGTGATACGTTTGGACAAACTGAGCCTGAAGAAGCTGTCATACCTGACAAGAAATCTGTGCCTTTATGTGTGAAAACAAAAGAATGATCCCCCTGCTTGATTTTACAACCTCATGTGAGAAGACCTGTTAATGAAGTCCCTGCAGAAAATGTATTTGGATAGGCAGTGGAAAATTGGTCCTAGTTACTGTTTCAGGACTGTTTTTTTTTAATATGCTCTTAAGAATAATGTGAAGCTGGAAAAGGTCTAAATTAGCTGTGCTTTGTCACAGAGACTGAACTTGGAAACATATGTTGGATACAAAGCTCAGTGGGAAGAAACTACCCACCTACCTATCCAGAAAATACCCACCTACCTGCCGTTCAGCAGTTTTACAGGAAGATTTGAAAGGGGTTTGCGTAGCAAAATTAAGCAAGTGATTTCTCCTAGAAAGATGTTTTTCATCCATTGTGAGCTTTCCAGCACAAGGGAGAAGAACATTCACTTAAATTTTTGAAATCCTTGATGCTGCCTGTTACCTGGGTGAACCCTGCTTTTGAGGAGGTACGAACAGAAGGTGTATCAGGAAAAGGCCACTGACACTGGGAGCAAGTTCTCACTTTTTGATGGCACATTAACCACATCCCCCATGTGGAGGAGGAGCAGAGTGGGGTTTTGGAAGAGCAAAGAGTCGTAGGTGGAGGGTTATCTCGTCAGCAATGCTGTTTGCCAGACTGGAAACTGCAAAGTTACTTTATGGCTCCTAGATGCTGCCGGTTATTTTGAAAGGTTTTGATTGATGTGTTTGCTCTTTAGATCTCAGAACGTGAGCTGATTCAGCAAGTCCAGAGTTCTTCAGCTACAGACTTTTATCATGAGATTAACAGTAAAACTGACCCTGGTTTTCCTTGGAATTTGATATTAAGGCTAGCTGTCCCAGATGTTGAGGAGCTATGTTTTGATTTAAGTGCTTCTGTCTCCCTTTCCGTTCCTAGGATCTCTCCATATGATACAGCCATTATATAAATAACAAAATCATCATACATTTTAAAATCTTATCCATAACCACAAAAGCACTTGGTTTTAAACCAAAGTAAACTAGAATGGGCTATGCCAGAAGAGGGGAAGCTAAGGGGAAAACCAGTTTGAAAATGCTGTGTGCCTCCCAGCAGGAATGGGTACATTAAAAAACCCCACCCCAGTCTCCCCCAAAAACACTGACCCAAATTCATCTTAGCCGTGGATATTTCTGATTTTACATGGAAGGAGAGCAGACAGATGCTGGTAGGGTGTGTCTGAAGGGCGATGTGGGTTGGATGCTGAAGGGCAGCAAGCTGTGTCCTTGGCCAGTGTTAGGTGTTTCCTCCTCGCCTGCTTTCTATAGCTCTTGGCCTCAGCTTCAAGATACAAGATATTCCTCATAGATTTCTTGTGTAATTAGTGGTATTGCTGTCAAGAAGTCATAATCCCTCTTTGATTTCATTCCCAATGAATTGGCTTGATGTGACTCAAACCCCATTTCTCTCTTGTTTTTGTTACAGGGTTTTAAAGACAATCTTCATGCTGTTTTTTGTTTGGCCGAGAATGCCGTTGGACCACGTGCAACAAGACCTGATGACATTCATGTTCTTTACTCTGGAAAGTAAGAGTCTATCTGTCCTTTTCACAGAAACATTGAGAGGAAACATCATCTTTGGTTCTGTTTATCTGAGTACCGTGCAGATAGTGAGCCTGTCCCTCAGCAGCTTCCCTAAATATTAACAGTATTTCAGACATAGTAGTGAGTTTTAAGTGTGCTTAGAGTTTCCTGTTGGGTTTGTATATCATGATATCGTATATCATGAGCTGGAGTTGCCTTAAAGTACTCAAGTTAAGGCTTTTTTCCCAGTACAGCCAGTTTTCTGTGTCCATCTGCAGTCTATCTTGCCTCAGTCCTAGAGATAGGGTGCCATTGCTTAAGAATCTCTTGTTTTAAACAGAGTATGGCAGCAATTTGTAAAAACCCAGCTGAACATGGCAGGCATTAAACAGGCCCCACAAACAGACCCAGCGAGGAGGACAGGGCTGACGTGACCTTCTCCACGTGTGTGCTGTCTGGGCACTTGCAGCCATACAGACCTGGGGACTCAAAAAGAGAGCACCTTAGGTTTGGGTCTGCCTTCTCGTCCAGAGAGACGGCTCTTAGCTTTTCCAGCCTGAAGCCCTGCTGCACTAAGTGCTCTCTCTTCCTCCTAGAACTGTGGAGATCAATAACACCGATGCAGAAGGCAGACTGATACTGGCTGACGGAGTCGCTTATGCCTGCAAGGACCTCGCTGCTGATATCATTCTCGATATGGCCACTCTCACCGGAGCTCAGGTACCGACAGGGAGTGCAGCTGTTAGTGCTGAGAGGGGCCAGGACAGAGTTATCCTCCCCAGCACAGTTAAGGTGAATCCTTCCTGATTTTTATGTCTCACTAGGGAATTGCTACAGGAAAGTATCACGCTGCTGTCCTTACCAATAACGAAGAGTGGGAAAAAGCCTGTGTTAAAGCCGGCAGGAACTGTGGAGACTTGGTCCACCCCCTTGTGTACTGCCCTGAGCTCCACTTCAGTGAATTTACCTCTGCTGTAGCTGATATGAAGAACTCTGTGGCAGTAAGATTTATTTTTTTACTAAATTTCATTTATGACATAAAAATGTGCGTTTTCTGGATAATGTGCTGTCCTGTTGGTAGCTGGCTGAAAGCTTTTCACAAGGGCTGTAGTCTTTTAGAAATGATTGGGCCATATAATTATGGACTTCAGGGTCATTTACCTGGGGCTTTTGCAGGCCGTATGTCGCGACACTGACATTTGGTGTCAGTTCTAAACAGGGTATTCTGCTGCAAAGGTCTCTTTGGGCTGATTGCCTTTTGAGCATGGCCCTGAGATGAATGCTAAATTCCTGGATGGAGAAGTTTTAAGCAGTAAAGACCAGTATGGCTCAGATCACGTTTAAAATCTGCAGAGACAGTAACTGGGAGGTCAGAAACGGGGAAATGGAAGAGAGAGGCCGTGGGGATTGCTGTACCCGTTTTTGTTGCATTTGAGAGTTACAACATGCACTAAGTTCCAAAAACGCTGCAGGAAGGCGCTTGTGCAGAAGAGGAGCTGAGCAGGGATGGGGCTGCTTCCAGGGATTCAGCAAAGGATCTGCAGCACAGTTGGTCACAAACACCTGTGGTTTAGGGCCATTCTCTGAACTAGATTGGCACTGCTGTCTTCTGACATGTTCTTTTCTTGCAAGACCAACGGTGCTTTTGCTGTTCCTCCAGGACCGAGACAATACTCCCAGCTCCTGCGCCGGGCTCTTCATTGCTTCTCACATCGGCTTTGACTGGCCTGGGGTGTGGGTGCACATCGACATCGCTGCGCCTGTCCACGCAGTGAGTATGTTTCTGTGGCTCCTGACGCTGTCCTGGGCAGAGAGAGCTGCTCCTGCCTCCAGGTGTCCTGGGTTCTGTGCGTCGCTGCCAAAGCGAGGGAACTGGGTGGAGAAGAGCTCTTTTGAGGAGTCTTGCCTCTTTGTGTGGGGAATTCTTTGTTTCCGTCCCTTCATCTGTTCATATTTTTCGTCTTGGTTTTAAAATACTCTGTCACTTGACTCAACAACGTCATTATCATTTTAAACTCTGACAACTTGCCTCCTTCCCTTAGTGGCAGTAATCCTTGCTCTCCATTTTCACCTGTACTGGTCTGGGATGACTGACCAGAGTTGATTTTCCCGCCTGCTGACCTGCAGCAGAGAAGACATTTCTTTCCTCTTGGGGGTTTCCCCTCCTCCCTTTTTTGAACAGACGTGTATTCTCCTTCCTAAGGACCACAACAGCTAACTCCACGCCTCCTGGTTTTTTTCAAACCCAACTAACTCAGCTCATACTCCAAATCCACACTCGTGCCAGATGGAACATTCCCTGCCCTGAACAACGCCAGGATAAATCCACCCCGGAGTCAGCGTGAGCTCTGTTCTCACGTGAATCTCCTGGGTTAATCTAGCCAGGACAGATTCCCGTAGCAGTGAGGATGCAGAACCACAAGCTGACAGGGTTGCCTGGGACCCTGAGTGTTCGCTGTGGCCAGATGCCATCACTGCTCTTGTTGAGTGAATAAGTAAATTAAAACTAAGTTCAGATTCTACAGTCTGAGGGGTGAATGATTCTCTTTTTTTCCCCCCTAGGGTGAACGAGCTACTGGCTACGGTGTGGCTTTGTTGCTGTCCCTGTTTGGAGGGGCATCGGAAGACCCTTTGCTGAACATGGTGTCCCCTCTTGGGTGTGACGGAGACTCTCCCACCGAGGAAATGGAGAGGGACTCCAAACGGCGGCGCCTGGTTTAATGCCCCCAGCCCTGGGGGGGTGCGTGGGTTACCTCACTTTGCACTGATTCCTTCTCAAGCAATGAAAATGTCATATGTCAGAAATTGCCATTTTTTTTTTACTATCATGATAAGATTTATTACTTGTTTCTGATAAAAACAGCCTGATTATTTTTTTTTTAATTTTAAATTATTGGTGCAGCCAGTTGCTGAACAATACCCGTGGTGCAGACTGCAGGCTCAACAAACTGTATCAGGAAGAGGGTGCATCCTCTGAGCTCCTCACAAACCTTAAGTGCATTAATGCATGAGAAGCTCTCTCTAGTGTGAAGAAGCAACTGCAGCTATTGCTTACAAAGCCTTTGGAATTACTACATGTGAGGTTTTATCAGATGTTTCTGCAGGGCCCACTACATCTCAGAACAGAGGAGGAGGAAAAAATACCTCTGTAGACTTGGCTTCTTCAGTGTCAGTTTAGCTTAGCAGCAAAGGAGATGTAATGAGAAAAGGCCTATAGTTTTAATAAGGTGCTGTTTCCGTATGTTTAATGTTTTTCTGACCAGTAAAATCAGTGAGAGTTGTCCAGGACATATCTCTACGTAAATCTTTCACATAAAAATGACAGAATGTATTCATGTTAAAGGAGGAAAAAAAATAGAGGGACTGTGATTGAGTAAAATCGGTTTACAAAGCTGAGTGGCTTCTTGCCACTTAATAAATTTATTATTATTAAAGCAGCTTACATATCCCATGTGGCGTTCCATGGCCTTATTTACATTTCTGAGAACACTGAGTGCTCCAGAAGTTGGTGCACGACGTCGCTGCTCTGTTGGGATTCCTTTTCCCAGCACTGATGTACCTGAGACCAGACCTGGGAGGGTAATGGCTTGTTCTGAGCTGTTGGGGTGGTTCCGAGGAGCTCACAGGGATTCACTTCATTGGTGGGATTCGGCAGGAACTGGGGGTGCGCGGTATTAGTTCCCAGGAGGTGGGAAGTACTGGCCTGGCCACCCCAAGGAGTGACTGGTGCCCATGCAGCGCTGGGACAGCAACTGGGATTTATTCTCTGCTGGTTCCAGCTCAGCCCTTGGAATCGTTTCCTGGCTCCGCCGGAGCGGTGAGGGCGAGAATCCCCCCAGCGCTCACCTCTGGCTGCGGGGCATTAGGGCTGAGCTGGGCTGTGAGGAATCGCGCCTTCCCCTGCGCCGGGGAGATCCCTGGGAGCGCGGCGGGGCTCTGGGAACACCTTGGGGTTGACGGGAGCTGCTTCCATCAGAGTCCCAGTGGACAGATGAAGGCAGGAGGGAGAAGAAACAAGGTTTTTCACTCTGGTTTTGTGGCTACATTTGATTCTTGGGCAGAATGTAACTCTTTTAATTAAAACCCAGAACTTCGTTGCTTCCCGTACTTGCTCCTCCCTTGCTGTTTCGGTTCCTGATCCACTTGGTGGGAGTTCGAGGAGACAGATGTCCATAAGTGAGCTCTGCCTTTGGCTGTTCTGGACAGTTGGCACAAAGCACCATCTGGTGACAGAAACTCTTGTGGGAAACGCATTGATGAAGAGTTATTTTCGTCACTGACCTGGTCTGACCACCAAAGCTAATAGCAAAATGTTCTCATTTCACTGCTCTGAAACCGAGTCTTCAGTCTCCATCCTGTAGAAACACTCTTCAAATTAATTCTAATTTTGAAATTTAGTGTTTTGCCAAAATGAGGCCATTTTTACAGAAAAAGTAGCCTGTGGTTTTGTGCCATAAGACTAAGTTCTAATGTTATTCACTGAATGCAGCAAACTAAAGAGAGAAATAAGGTCTTGATGACTGATTACCATGTTCTTCAATTTACTGTGTCTCAAAGCATATCATTCTGCTGGATTTAATATGGAAGTCACTTTGTAGAAGCCATCTTTAAAAACAAATCTCTAATATTAAAGAAATGTAGTATGAAATACCTGAAAAGCAAGGGGGATAAATATTTAGGAAATAAAAACCTGAAAACTGGTTTAGGTTTGCCTAAGCAGAGTAAAATAAATCAATCCAAACCTGATAGTTAAAAGGTCTGATGCTTCCTGTGCTTTGGAAATACAACATAAAAATAATAAAAATCAAGGCTTGTTTATTTTTTTCAATTCCATAATAAAATCCTTTGCTATTCCCCATGTTCATTGTTATTCCCTTCTGTTGAGGTGAGAAGTCTGTTCCCTGGACCCGAAGCTTGGACGTGCATGAGGCAGTGATTTGTGCTGCGCGCCCCAAATAAACCGTTCTCTCCCGCCTGTGTTCCGCACTGGGGCCATTCCCGTTAAACTCACGGTGTTTCTTCACCCCATAATGAGTAAAATTTTGGTTCCTCCAAGACCTGTTCCCACCACCTGGATTTACTCACCCAACTCCAGGAAGTTTTACCTTCTGATGCTGTATTTGCCCTGGGATGCCTCAGTGTGAGACCTGGAGGGGACCTGCCAAAGGGGAGGTCCCGCAGTCCCTTAGAAGCAGCAGATTCTCGGTGTCAGAAATTAGTATGTGGGATAATTACCAAAGAGAAATGAGCCCCTGACAGGCAGCACGGCTGGAACGGGGTCTCTGCAGCTGCGGCCGCTCCTGCTCAGCACCGCGCAGCCTGAGGAGAGCAGAGCACAGCGCTCCGATGCTCTCACCACCTCCACAGCCACCCCAGGAGAGTGATCACCATTACTGACACAGCTGCATTGTCCCTTTGGTGTGACAAACCAGCAGCTATCGACAGGAAATGGTTCCAGACACCAGAGACTGACCTCAGTGGATTTAGGTGGCTACACCAGGTATGTTCTGGCACCACTTACACAACTTTCAACAGAAACACTGACACTGGGCAGGGGGCACCTGCAGAGTTCTGTAGCATCTACTGGGTGCTGGGTCCTTCATGCTGCCAGGTCCCCTGACCAGCCCTTCACAGATAGCTCTGAAAGAGGGGAGATTGAGCTGAGATCTGGGGAAGAAGCTCTTTGGTGTGAGGGTGGTGAGAGCCTGGCCCAGGTTGCCCAGAGAAGCTGTGGCTGCCCCATCCCTGGAGGGGTTCAAGGGCAGGTTGGAGGGGGCTTGGAGCCACCTGGTCTGGTGGGAGGTGTCCCTGCCTAGGGTAGGTATCTCTCTAAATTGATTGGTAGTAATTAGAGCTTAAATTACTACAGCTGTGAGCCCAGCACTTTTAAAAGGAGGTTGCCACCACCACCACAGATTTCCATCCTAAGGCTGTGCTGTTCCTTGAGGATGGCCTCATGGATGCTGACGCTGGCAGCAGGTGAGTGTGTGAGCTCCTCTACCATGGCCACCCTCCTTGAGGGCTGGTGGTCCACAGCCAACCAGTGCTACACTTTGTCTTGGTGACCACCGTGTCCTCTGGTGGCAATTTGTTGTGAGCTGTGTGTTAGGCTGGGAGGGGAGGACGAGGATGGTCCCCTGGTTTGCTTGTTGAAGTGAAGAGGAGATGGTGTTTTACAGATTGTCCAAGTCCAATGCGCTTTGTTGGGGAAAAGCCTGTCTGTGATGTTTTCAACTTGTAAATCATACTGCAGGAAAGGCCTTTTCTGACTTCACTGCATTTTGCCTGGAGCAAATTAAGCTAATAGCATATTTTACCATATTTTGGAACTGCCGAATGCTGTCTCTCTCTCATCGTGATGGTTTTATGGAGGTCTCAGCCTCTAGAGGAAAGATACCAAGTGCCTTTCTCATCTCAGGCCAAAGACTGCTTGGGGATTAGCTCTTGGTGGGCAGAACTGACCCTGTCTGCATGGTGGGGTGGGGTGGGGAGGGGTCATCTCCTCCAAGGCAGCACCCACCGTGTTCCCCACTGTTGGTGGGATGTGTCAGATGGCGGAGCAGGGTGTGGGGTGACAGCTGGGGCAGAGGAGTGGCTGTGGACTGTTGTCATCTCCTGCAGGGTTCGGTGCTGTGTGTGTGGGGCTCAGGGATGGCACTGACTGGGTGAAGGCTCAGACTTTTCAGGTTGTTGTGTGCCCCTTGAGAAAAGGGGCTCAAAGCCCTCTCCTGGGCACCCGTGGCCAGTGGTGACTCAGGGAAGGGTCTGGCAGGGTCCTCTCGGTGCAGCCTTTGCAGCACCAGGGCTGTGTCACCAGAGGAGGGGAATTACCCCAGTCCCTCACCAGAAATAGGGAGAGAAAAGTTATTCTGGGGGATGCTGTGGTCTGGCTGCCAACGAGAGAAGTTGTTTCCCGCTGCCTACAGGGAGCCTGGGGTGGTGGGTGTTTGCGAATTCCTCCTCCTTCATCTGGGACAGCATCTCTGAAAGCCAACAGAATCTGTGATGTTAGAAGGCAGAAAGAAACTAAAGTGGGATTGCTGTGTCCACATCTCACCCCCTCCCTGACCCTTTGGTCATTTTGCTCCCTTCAGCCTTATACCGGGACTGGACAATTTCCAGTTAGTGTTAAGGTTAGAGTCTCTTTGCTATTGAGTTTTGAACTCATGTGTTGTGCTTTGGTCAGAGGAACCCCTTACTCTGTAACCGCCCCTCGTAAGGAGCCCAGAGGTGTTCCAGGGCTGGTTGGTCACTCCTGGCACTGACAGAAGAAGAGGCGTGAGGAGCCAAACTGGCCACATGGCACAGACCAGTATGAGCCCACATTCGGCATTTCACAGACATTTTCCTCTCCTGCCCTGCAGGCTGGGGAAACTTCTGCAAGTAAAGTTTAGTTAATGTGCTGCAGCTGTTCCAGAAGTTTTTGTGAAAAGGGATTGCACAAGAGGAGTCACTCACCTTCTTGGGCTTTCTCCAGCCTTTCATCATGAAAATGTCAACATATAAATCATAGCAACGGAGATCCAGCTGTAGAGAAGCTGAAGGTTGGGTCAGTTCAGACCCATCTTGGTTCCCTTTGGGTGTTTTAGACTTTACCTGTAGCTTCTGGTTTGATTTCTGTGGGGGAGTTGGGCTGTGCTGGGTGCCTGGGGGTGTCTGCTTTCCGTGGGTATGGGTGGGGGGGTATGGGATTCGCACCCTGTTTGCAACTTGGACAAAGTAGGTTTTCAAAAAATAGGCTTTGGGACTATTTGAGACAAGTGCCTGTATTCCTGGACTGCTCTAGGTTACCCAGGGCATCTGTTTGTCATTGAGCACCCATGCACAAAGCTGCCACTGGTCACCTTTGCCACAGCAGTGTCCAGGAACCTGCTGAAAAGGCGTCTGTATGGGAGAAAGGCTCTTTGGGGCTGAATCAGGAGCTGCATGAAGCCACACCAAACAATTAAATTGATTCTTCTCCATTTGCACGTGTAAGGGATGGAATGAATGCATCTCATTCCTTGCTGCCCATTGTGGTCCATGTCCCGGAAATTCTGTTGCCTCAGCGTGTGGTGCCTTCTAGGCTCCAAACAGGCAAGAAACACTTTTCAAAACTGCACTGTGGGGTTGGGTTTTTTTCCCCTTTTTCCCTTTCATGTTTTCTTTCAAACACTTCTCTTACACAAAACCCACAGAGAGAGTTCCAGGCAGTGTCCACCCATATGAAACCAGACATTTTTTCCATAATCTTTTTATAGATTTGATAATATTTAACTCAGCATGTATTAAAAATGTATAGAGTATATAAAATTCATTATAAATATCACCAAATGGGCCAATGGCTTTTTAATAACTGCCACAAGACTGTATTTTAGCCTATTTCCTCTCTGGATCCATTCCAGTGGCAATTCCAGGAGGGGAATATATTTAGTCTATATTTACTTAGTCTGTTTAACTTTCAGTTAGTGTCTTTGGCTCATCCCGTGGCCGTGCTATTTTGGGATGATTTATACAATATTTACATTAAATTCTGCTAATATTTCCTTGCCTCTTGAAGTTGGATTACACTATTTACATCTCAAAGGCCCAGGCTGGAGGAATAAGCAGCTGTTCCAGGCACCAGAGAGAACGTAGCGCAGGGGAGGCTGCCAGAAATGAGACCGTGTGTCTGAAACGCTGGTGGAGCAATTACTGGGGAGGGGGCCCGTTCCCTGGGAGTTGGGGGGGAAGGTTGACTGTGGCAGCGGGAAGTGAGGTTGAGGGTGTGGGGTCAGACAACAGCGTTTGGACCTTGGCTCTGTTTTCTGCACAGGGTTTCTGGTGCACTTCAATTGCAAAGGCGCTGGGTGAAGCGGTGGCCGGGCCATGGGATGGGTCTTCATGGGTAGGACTGGGCTGGTGGGTGTAGAAGCCGAGCGTCGCTGCTCTGCTCACCCCAGGAGCAAGGTCTGTGTCGCCATCGGAGTGTTGGCTGGGAATGGCCTGGGCTCTGGCCACGCTCTGTCGGATGCTCTGACAAACCAAAATAGACCCGTTTGACCACGTGCTGAAGCTGAGCCACGTGGTTCTCAGTAAATCTCCTGGTAACGAGCAGAGCATAAGATTTACCAGAGTGTTCTAAAGAATTTTGTTTTAAAGCAAAAAAAAAGAAGAAAGTGACTACTTAAAAGTAACAGATTTGACCTCTTTGTTAAGGCAGAATCAAAAAGGGAGCAAAGAGTGGCTGTAAATGAGGGGAGCTCCCACTGTGTCTCCAGCAGTGGGGAAAAGTGGAGCTGAAGGCAATAAAGTGTATTCAGGCTTCTCTGTGCTGCAGTGTGAGAAGTGGGGACAAATGGGGTCAGATGAGTGATTTAGCCTTTTACAAAGCTGAGAGACAGATTTTAAATTCACCTTCAAATCAAAGATTGGGTGCTGAGGCCATATTCCTTAAAACAAAAAATGTCAGTTTTGGATTTATAACAAAAATTAAGACAAAGTACCTTCAGTGACCCTTAATTTGAACTGCAAGCAGGCATCAGAGTTAAGATGAAAAAATAAATTTTCTCTCCACATGCACAAAAACTTACCTCTGGGATTGACCTGTGAAGCACCAAAGGAAGCAGCTGGATGAGACCAGAGCGCATGGAGCCAGCACTTTTTCAATCCCAACAGTGCTGGGCGGAACGAATGTCTCTTCTGCATCGATGGCACGGTACAGTCCAGTGATACAGGGGGAAAAAATCCAAGCTGTGACAATATTTGACCAATACTGTTATCTAGGGAGGGGAAAATAAAATGAAATAAAATATCTGTAATTTTGGGCTATAATTATTCTCAAAGGAATCTGCAGATCTTTTAAGTATAGGGGATGGTTCCAACAGACATCCTTCATGGTTTGAAACTCTGGAGAACAAGTCGTGCTCTGAAGGCCATTGAAATGTGTGGGTGGGTAAATATTTTCTCCGTTTACCCAATTTAGTTCCATTTTCAAGTCAGTGAATTGTCTACGGTTCCTGAACAAAATGTTTTAAGTCTTATATCCTCACTAATCCACTCCAGTATCGATCCTAAAGGACATTCATTGTACTTTAGAAGTGTCTTTTTTGCAAAGTTACTCACTTCAATACCCAGAAAAACTTTAGCTGTAGTAAGAAAAAGGTATCTGTGTATAAATAATAGCTGTCATCTAGAAGGATCTTGTTGGCCTTAGAACTGATAAAATGATGTGGGGTGGAAAAAAAAAAGGCAGAACCAAAGAGAATGGAAGCAGAAATCCTGTGCTTCAGAAGGACCAGGGAACAGCAAAGCCTGTCTGACCTGGACACACAGAGCGCTGCGCAGAGCAGAGCACAGACTGATGAAACTTGACTCCTCTGGTTCATTCTTGTGAAATGCCCTGAATTGTGGGATGGGGGGAGTTCAGTGAATTGTGGTTACTTTCTAGGAAAAGGGGTGGGAGGCTGCTGAACAGCAGTTTTAACCCAGAGGATCAAATAAATCAGAGCAGAGGATGGCATAATGGAACCTCCTGAGATCTGTGGGTGTGAGGGGGTAACAGTGTCAACCAGGTCTTTCACAAAAGCTCTTCCTGACTCAGTCTCTGATAATCCCAGTCCAGGACACAAGATTTATACTGGATGATTTATAGGTACTAAAATGGCATGAACTAAATTGTCTGAATTGCACCTGCTCAGTAACGCCCAAATTCATGAGGGGGTGTTCACACACCTCAAACAGGGCACTGAACAGTTGCCAGATTACTTTGTCAAAAGTTTAATTCTCTTTAAAAGAAGCTTAAAGACTGGAGTTCAGAGTTGTGTAGACGATTTAGACAGTTCTCCTCAAAAACCAGAGAAACTTTGCCCGTGAATCATGTGTGGTGCTGGTGGACATCTTCGTGCATGTGTTTGACTTGTGCTTAAGTAAGATATGTGGTTTAGTACATTAACTATAGTGTAATGGAACGTACGGTTAAGGTTTTAATTCTCTTTATTAGTATGTTAAATGTAATTTTAATATAAAGCAGTAATTGAGTTCTAAATAGGAACACCTGGAAAGAAAATATTTTTCCATGTACATTGAAGTATGTTGGGCAATGGCAGCATTTGAGAGGGATAGGGTGGAAAATTGTACACATCTTGCTAAAATACACAGGGTCTCCTTGAAGGAGAGCAGCTCCTGGGGTGATGAGCAGCAGGGTGTCCTCCCCCTGTGTGCAGACTGTCCCGTGCAGAGTCTGCTCTTCCCACACATCATCCTTCCTGCTAGTGATGGCTCCTCGGTTTCTGGCTGCCCCGTGGTGGGGCTCAACAGGAGCTGCCACCGCGGCTTTTTGCCTCAGCTTTTCTTCGGAGCCCAGGGACAGAGGCACAAGGTGATGCTGCTGTTTCACCTGCATCTTGGAGATGCTGCTTGTCCTCTGGCAGGAGCACCAGGCCAGCAGTTTGCTCTCAAATTTCTTCTTTCTGATTTTGATTAGCTTCATCCTACCCGTTGAAAATGGAATTAAGGCAATAACTGCTCTAAATTAGGTGTGTGCTTTATCTGAATTTAATGTCTTACAAATGCTGTAACATGACAATTCTGTTGCATGGAGTTTGCAACTTCAGTGTTACAGAAATGACCAGAAAACTCAGATTTTATTCAGAAATTGACTAAGAAACACTAACTATTTTTTTAGTCTACTTTTTGGTTTTTTAGCTAGTCAAATACTTCTATTGTGCTTTACAGCATTTTAGATTGTCTGACAATCCAACCCTAATAAATAAATCCAGATTGCAAATCTGGAAGTGTTTTTTCCCCAAAGAGGTAAGGTTAAAACTCAAACCGAGGAGGTGCTGGGGGTAGGTCTGTCTCTAGACACCAGCCATTTGTGTGGTGTGGACATTGACATCCACAGGCATCACTTCCTTCCCCATCTGACTGTCACACTCTCTCATGTAAACCTGGGTCTCCCACCAACATCCTTCTTTCTGAATCTTCCTTCACAAGGAGATTCACAAGATGCAGCCACTCCTCATATCTGGTGAAATACTGCCGGGAGAGCAAAACCGCGTTCCCTTTGTCTTCAACAGGTTTACCAGCGGACAAACTCCCAAACTGAATCTGAAGCCCACTGGATGAATATCCTAAGGAATGGGTCCTAGATGCATATTTTGTTGGATATCGCTTTGACATGCACAATAAAGACTGTGAGAGTAAGAGACTTTCATATTGCTGGACAGTAGGCATTTAGCATGTCTTCTAAAACTGACCCCCCTTCTATGCCCACATGTAAACTTGCGAGCCAGGAAATAATAGAGAGACAATTATTCATTTGAGTATTTATACTTCTGGTATTGCTGTTTTTATTTTTGTGGAGTGCAGCTTACTTTGGACCGGGCTAGTGTTTGGAAGCTCTCCATCCTGAGATCTAATATCCAAAACAGGAAGCGGATCTGACGGGCACATGCTATGGGCAAACACAAAACAACGTCGTAAAGGTTTGGCTCCAGCCCAGCTTTGTATGTGGTGGTGAAACATTTGGTGTTCTGCTTAAGGGTTCTGCAAGGAAACATCTGTGAGATTCTGCAGCAGATAACGTGAGGTGTTTGATCAATATTTGTTCACCCAGAAAGGCATGGAGAAGGCTTTGCTCAGGTTTCAGAGAAAACCAAGGCAGGAGACCCGGGTGTACCTGGCGAAGAGGGGGCTCTCCTGTCCCTCACCCCCGCAGCAGAACGCCCTGTTCACCCAGTGTCTCCTCCACACTGGCCCAGGAGGGTCTGTAAGAGCACAGGAGATGGTGTACTGATATAGGCACAGTGCGTGGCACTTAACTGAGCCAATTAACAATTAATGTGTGATTAGGCAGCATTGCCCATCAAAACTGGACAGAGGTCTCCCATCTCTCGCTGTGGCAGCTGTAGGCCTTGGAAAGGGCAGGAAATCATCAGGAAGCTGAGATAGGCAATGGAGTCCACTGTATTAGAGTGACATAGCTCTGAAATAAGTGGTAACTTAAATTAAGAGGGATGATGGAATTAAAAGAAGTCTTAGGTCTGCGTGTTCTGTACTGCTGATATTGGGAATTATTTCAAAGCCATCCCTCCTCTCCGTCTCCTTCCATGAGCCACACCATGCCATTGTGAGACAGCCATGAACATGAATGTGCCTTCTCTACTGCTTAGGTTATATTGTAACTTTTACATTTTTATCTCTTTATGAGATTTACNATGTCCTAGGCCCTTTCCCTGGAGCGCTGGCAGTTTGCAGACAATGTGGAGGGTGAGGAAAGAGTGTTCCAGCCCTGGCAGCACTGCGGGCTCTGGGTGGCAGGGAGTCTGTCGCCCGGCGTCTCTCCTGGGTGAGGGCATCCTCCGATGGGCCCGCCTGTCGGTGGTAATAAAGACTCAGTGACCAACATAGTGGGTATGAAGCTTTCGAAGGATTGAAATGCAGGTGTAGCCCGCCTGATCCTTGGGTGACGTTCAAGCTGGAAACGTGGGTGGCTGGTGCCTTTCAAAGGAGAAATGCTCTGACAACGTGATGCTAAAGTTTTGGAAGTGGCAAGGGGCCGATATGAACACAAACAACCCTGTCTTTGTGGGTATTTTTTTATTAATGAGAAGCTTTGGGTAAACTTTAAGATAATGGAAGAGCGTTTGGTTTGGTTTTTAAAGTAAAGAGAAGCAACTTTTCCTGGGTTTTCTTCTGCCCCAAATGTAAAACTTCTCTTATTGAGATCAGGGCAGGTTTTGCCTAACAAATGGAAGTGGAATTGAGCTAATAACCTTCAATGAACAAAAGCGTTATTTTAAAATAATCAATAGCACGTGAAAAACCCTGAAATACTAGTTTTGTTTCCTCAGACACGAACCTGACAAAATGCCAGTTTGAAATAAAACAAGAACTGGCATGTTTTGTAACACAACAGATTTTTATTGTTAATTTTTCTTTCAAGGTGTGGGTCTGTAAACAGTTTGGATTGATAAAAGAACAGAGAATAGTATATTTCAGCTCCCTTTTGAGTGCAGTGAGTATTGCCAGGCTAATATTGCAGTTACAGGGTGCTGCTTTCAATGATTGGCAACTTGTGCCAAAAAAAGCAACTCTCATAAATTAGGTCATATATTCATGTGGTCCAATTGTATCATGTACAAAGTTGTACTATTATTTGCAAAGTTTACCAAGCCAGAGTTTTATTTAAGTGCAAAAAATAACCAAGGGTATATTGTAGACACTGTCCTTCAAAACAGGTTTCCAAAAATAATAAGCACAGGAAAACAAGTTCAGATAATTAAAAAATAAGCTATTTCGATTTAAAGTGTGTGAAATGTATTATAATACAACAACAGAAAAAAAAACCTATCACTCTTTCCCAGGAGAGCTTTCTGTGCTAACTTGTACTCAGACACAAGAACTGTATGAATGCTAAAGTTCCAGCAGGATAAATCGAGCTATATATGATATACTAAATTTTAAACATACACATTTCACGAGCAAGGCTGTTTTCAGAAGAAGAAATCCTTTACTAGAAAGGAAGTTCAAATGCTGATGAAGGTGAGGTGCAACTAGTGTCGCTGTGCCAACAGCAGGACGTTTTTAGAGTAGCTTCCTTTCCAAACATAATAATTCTCACCCTCGCTCTCTCTCTTCTGTTCTCTGAAGTTGTCTACAAAAAAAATTCTTCTGAAAAAATAACATCTTTCAATGTTCTGAAAAACTAATGTGAGAGAGTTCTCAAGAGCTGGAGAGTTTCTGAGGCTGCCCCTCACCTACTTTTCTCTCCTTCCAGGTTCTCCTGGTTCTTTTCTCCAGACCATGCAACGCTACCAGGACTTTTTGCAAGCAAATGTAGCTCCTAAAAATAATATTTCTAAATTTACTTTTTTCTTTTCTTTTTTTGCTTCTCAGCTGCATTATTATAGCTATGAATAAATTGCCTCACTTGCTACCAAGGCAAGTGGCAAAACTATTCTGAAAGTCAACCCAGAAACAAAATTATTCTCTGATCCTTATGTGATCAGTTCTGTGGTTGCTGTAGGAAATGGTAAGGCTTCCGCACAGGAGTGCCAGCAAAAAGGAGTGAGCAGCCTTGTGGTGAGCTGCTCCTGTTGCCCCCCCTCTTTAATTTCTCAAATGCAAAGCACAAACTGTCTTCATCGATTGCTTTGTGGGTGCTTTAAATATATACATTTCTAATCACCGAACCAAATGCTGGGATTTGTTTTCTGTCCAATAATCCTCATTTTCTCAGAAATGGGAACTATTGATCCCTTCTCTTTCACTTTAATCCAGACTCCTTATTGCTGAACAAGTATTCTGAGATGTGGCTGGTGGATCATTCTTTCTAAATTACAGTTTCTTTGCTTGGTTTCTTTCCAGATGCAAAAAACTAGTCAGAACAGAAGAGTTCTTTGAATTGCAAATAAAATTCTGATTTTTCTTTTTTTCATTAATGTTCAAAAGTACCATTCTAGACTGAGACAAGTGCAGACAGCCTGCATGCAGCACATCCTTATGTGCTCAACAGGCCAAGTGAAGAGACTTAAGGGAAAGTCTAAGGTGGGGAAGTGTGACCAGAGAGAGAAGTGAGAATGAGAGAAACAGCCCTGCAGACACTGGGGACAGGGGCTGCTCTGGGTGCCTGAGCAGAGACCCCCTGCAGCCCCTGGTGAAGACCGTGGTGAGGTGGGTTGTGCCCTGCAGGGCTGGTGCCCCAATTACGCTGCCTGTCCCAAGGGAGCCTGTCCCTGTGGAGCATCAGTCCTGCAGAGGAACGGGTCTTTCCAAAGTCCTCAGCATGAAGGAGACAATTAAGGACCGATGCTCTGCAGGCTACACACACATGCTTCTCTGTTTACAAATTTCGTCTCCAAGTTATTTCTGCTCTCAAGGGAATTTAACTCAGTGTTATGAACCTCTCTGACACACATGAAGGCTGGATGATATTTAACATTGTGTCCTGCACCTAAAGTTTTGTTGGAAAGACCACAGATACCTACTCCAGCACTGGCTGTACAAAGGACTATTTCATAATGGGAATGCAAGTAAATGTCATCAGCAGAAATTAGTAAAGCTCATCAAAACTTCCTTTGCCGTCCAGCGACAAATACCACTTACGATATGACTGACATCATTGCAAGGAAAAGCACATTTTTAAAGGGAACAGAAAACACAGTCTCTTGTATCATATAAACAAAGAAATGATTAAAGCAATAAGATGTTATAATCCAAAATACAAATGCTTGCCCTTTCCTATGGAGCAGTTTCTAGAAAGCTGTTGAAGCCTATGCTCTCTTGTGCCTTGTCCTTGCCTTCCGACCCGTTTGCTCTCCCTCACCAAGCACCGGGGTCACATCAGCCCCAAACCAGCTGGGCACCACGCTCAAGAGTGGGCCTCAGAAAACCCCTCGAGCTGCACTGCCAGACATGTCAACGTGCCCTGCTTTGGGCATTAGTCACTTAAAAAAAAAAATAAGTGTTGTGACTGCTTCACAGCTGAGCCTGCCGGAGGAGCGGGCAGCTCGGCTCCCAGCTGCAGTCAGGTCTGGGGGTCACTCCGTGAGAGAGCACCGACGTCGGGGTGCAGTCTCTGCAGGAGGGAGGATTTTTGCCAAGGCAGATGCTGGCTGTGCTCCAGCACATCCAGTTCTTTGCTTATTACGCTGAACGCACAGTTGTACCGTCAAAATCATACGTCTGAGTAAGACTCTGCTAGTTCAAGTGAAACGCTTTGCTCAGTTCTTACTTGTTTTTTCCAAAAGGTTGGGTGATCTGTTCAGCCACTGATTCAGAATGAGTGTTCACGTCCTGCGGGTTTGATTAGTCACACGGACGGGTCAACACGCTTGCAGTGAAGCACTCGGCTTCTGCAAGCTGCCTGGAGCCCCCTCCCTCAGAGAAGGCAGCGCTGGCACTGTTTGTGGGTACAGGGAGAGACGCAGGTTGGGAAGGGTGATGGCTGGGAGCAGCATGTTTCACAGGGAACACGGTCCATACTTGACTGTTTGGGAAGCCCTGAGCCTTCAAACCTGCTCAACCCTGCCCACTGGACAGGACCCTCTGCCAATGGCCCATCGCTGCGGGACACGAGCCGGGGCTGTTGCGGGGTTGCTCGCCCAGTGGTTTGTCTCTAGGTTTGCTCTCTCCTCCCTCAATTACCGGGAGCCAACAGATGTCAGTGCAGCCCGAAAAACAGGACCTGTGCAGCTGCTCGGAGCTCGGCCACCGCAGAAACATCCCTGGGGGGAGTTCTCCATCAGACACTGCCCAGGCGAGGGGGAGAAGGGCTGGGAACAGCATCAGTGCGTTGGGGGAGGCTGGAGAGGCTCTCGCTGCTAAAAATACCCACCCAAGTATTTTTAAAAACACATTTAAGGGTCCTTGTAAACACACAGGCTTTTGTTGACAGAACAAGGCTGCTCATTTATGCTGTGTTTTATCCTTGAAAACCTGCTCTGTTTGTGCAGGGAGTCCCATGACGACCCTGGCTGGTTGAAGGTGCCACAATGAGCTCAACAACAAACCTGTCGCTGCTGGAGAGGCACGGAGGGGGAGCAGGAGGTATCTGCAGGCTGTAGGAAAGCAGTTCAGGCATGGAAATAAGCTGTTTAATCAGAATATTGCTTTGCCTTTCTCACAAGTGCAATCCCAGTGGCTTTCTAGCCCTGCTCAGGGTACATCATACACAGCAGGTTAAAGGGAGATAACAAAGCCCAGTGAAATGAGTAGAACTGGGCAGGTCACCTGGTTACCTGATTTCTGAATTTCACAATGTACTATTTTTCCATCTGAAGCCATGAACATTTTTTTCAGGTGACAGCTCTAGGACCCAGAAAGCCACAGTAGGGAACCTCCATGTGGTCTTCAATGGATAAAAAGAAAAAAAAAAAAAAAGGAAAATATTTTGCTATTTCTGAAGGAAAACTGGGCATGATACTGAAAACCAACACAGTGTCCATAAAGGTAGCTGAGGGGAAAGCCAGCAAGTTTTATTGTATTCAGCAGAGTGAAAAGTGTGTACTTTGGAGTTTGGCTGGTGACACCAGCTGGTTCCATGCCCAGTGAGCAGTCAGTGTCCCCAGACCACAGACCCCTACAGAAGTGCCTTCACAAGCCTGGCAAGAGGAACGGAGCCAGGAGTCACACTTTAATTTGTAACCACAATGTCAGTTTGAGTCCAGAACACAGTGCTCTCAGATACAGATATCCAGGTCCTGCTGCCACCTCTGAAAGCCCTTCTCCTGCCACCGTCTGTCTTGTATCCCTCGCTGTGTTGTCAGGACCAGGGAGAAGAGGTGATGAAGCAGCTCACCTTTTTCATTTTGTATCTGAAATACAGTTCAAATGCAGCTAATTCTACCCACCGTGCCTTATCTGTGTATCATGATATTTATTTTACAGGTGAACTGGCTTTTAAGTTGAGCAGTGACACGCCAGTGAGGGTGCATTTGTGGTTATAGGGACTGGGAACCCTTGGCTCTCACCTTCTGAAAGGAGAAAAACTTAACAGTTTAGATCAATTTAGGAATCCAAGATTGAAATTAGGCACTTAGTCTTTTAAATCTAGACTTCAGTGTAAGAAACAGAGGAGTAACAGCAAAATAAGGATTGACCTGAAGGAAAGGCAGAGTCCAGCTAAAACCTGCTCCAGCTTAAAATCAATGTGAAACACTCGCAGTCTGCAGTGGGTGTTCAGTCACACAGGCACTGAGCAAACTCCACGAATGTTGATTCCTCTCCTTTTGACCTAAAAGCCTTGTTTTGCAACTGGGTGGCAAGATGTCTTTTTCAGGGGCGCTCAGCACCTTGATTGTTCCAGCCCTTCCGTGAGCAGCAGCCCCGGGGCCCCTTTGAAAAGCAAACTCCTTCGCTGGAGATGCCTTCAGCGGAGCAGCCGGGCATGGCCACCCACAGCGGGGCAGAGGGGGCAGGAGGGGGCTCCCCAGCAGACCTGACACATGGGTGTCATGCAGCGAGAGGTGAACAGTGCACGTGTAGCTCACTTACAGCAATAGCTGGGGGGGGGAGTTTGAGTTCAATCAATTATTTTCCCTCCCAGAGCACAAATAAATACAAATTTTACTCATTTACATATCTCTTGCTGACATATTTCCTGGTGTTGATCCCAGGTTTTTTAACTTGTGTGCCCAAGTCTCCTCCTTTAATGCTACAGTCTCACAGCTATTGCTTCTCTGCCTTGGTATTTTTTTGCATTCCCAGGTGGCCTGCTCTGCTTTTTAACTTCTCCACTGTTTTTTTACCTGTTGCAGATGGTAGAAACAACAGAATAAAAATAGGTATTTGCAGACCTTTGACCAGAGATTACATTACCTTATCCTTGCTGTCACTTTTTGCCACCAACTGAAACTGGTGTAGGCTGGGAAGCCGATGAACCATGCTTCTGACACTGTTAACACCTGAACTTGTGTAACAACATCCACACTGTAGTGATAGGCAGAGCCATAGCCAGGAGTATACCAGGATGTGGAATTCCTGACTTCCTGAAACAAGTAATTCATAAGTTTTATAAGTTATTCTAAGGGTTGAGAATAATAAGATAAGGGAAGGCCTGTTCTCCACTTAGAAATCTTGCTTCGTTTTGAGATTTCCATGTTAGCTCATGCCTGGGAGGGGATAGCCATCCCAGCAAGGCAGTCTTGGTGTGCCTTGTGGAACTTGTCACCTGCCCTGGAAAGGTTCTCAGAGTAAGGAAACCACGAGGGACTGAACTTAAACTTTTCTTGCTGTGAATTGCACAAGCAGGAAATCTCTGATTGTCCCCCTGCAGAGTCAGGGGGACAAGTCCTTAGGCTGAATGCTGCTTTCTAGTGTCACGTTTTACCTTTTGGCTCTGTATGGAATTGTTTTTTTCACATCCCTCNATGCTCCAGAGAACCCTCCCATCTGCACATGTAACCTTCCTCTCATTCAGTGCCTCTCTAAAACACACAGAAAGAAAAAGGAAACCACTATTAATAATCCTCTGGGCTGACCTTTACATTTTCTCAGCATATTACATTCTCAGGGGTGTGTTCACCAGAAGGATGAGCTCTCAGTCCCAGGGGAAAAGGCATTACAGCAGTGGAGATGGCGTGACTCATGTGGGCACCTTGGGCCAGTGGGAGATGGATTAGTTCCTGCAACGCAGCCACTGCTGCTGAAGCTGCTGGGCTCGTAGTGATGTGTGGAGTGAACTTGTCTGCTGTGTAATGATCTAATTTGTATGCTTACTAACTGCTGTAACAGCCAAGCAGCAGGGCATTGATCAGGGGCCTTGTGCAGTCCAGGATAAAGGGGAAGAAGGAAGAAGTTCTCCCCCCTTGCTCAGGTGATGTCTTTCTCCGGGAATGGACCCACTGACTTTCCACCAGGCAATTTGCAGGAGTGAAGAGGTAAGGACCAGGCAGTCAGGTACCAGACCTGACCCAACGTGGGTCAAATAGAAGTAAAACTTGCTGAAATACCTAGCAACCTTCCCAGGAGGGACACACACACGCACAGTGTCCCCGTACGCAGTGGGTGACAGTCTTCCCGGGCAGGTTCCCACTGCAATGCATTTGCTCGTGTCTCTGCCTGAGCCCACGCTCACAGACCACTCAAACACATTTCCTGAACTTTGTCCTGACGTCCCCATGTGCTCTGGCAGATTGCTCCTGGAGCCACTCTGGTTTGCAGAGGAGCCCGAGCTCCCCTGGCAGGACAGGGCTCAGGGTGAGCCTCCCCACATACCCCCACTGCCTGCCCAGGACGCTGCTCCTCTGCTGCAGCGTGGCCAAACGGGCTGGATTAAGGCTGGGTTCCATGACTAGGAGTGACAAAAGGTACAAAGATGAGAGCTGATCTGGTCAGCTCACCTGGTTAATGGTGACCTCCGCGGGCAGCTCTGTCATTCCCACAGGGCAGCTCTTACCTGTCACAGCTGTCCTGGTGCAGCAACACAAACACTCGAAGGTTTTATATGGGATACAACCTGCTCAACCTTTCAGGTGGTGCTAATAAAGGGGGAAGAGAGGGTCACCCTCTTAACAGATCTTTCTGTTGGCACAGGCTCACAGAAGCTTTTGAAGGAGAAATTTCTGTTATAAAGACATCTAACTTGGGAGAAAGCATGTACAGGAGAACCCGAAATTCCAGTGGGAAGCTCCCAGGCTGCTTGCAGAAGATGGGCCAGAGCATGGAGTGTGGTTGGAAGGCTCCAGCTCTAGAGTGCAGGACTTGTGCCCAGGCCACAGAGAGCATTACACACGTTGTATGTGAACACTCAGAGCCGGCTGGAGACGAGTGTCAGATGCAGAGTGACAGAGTTGGCAGTGCTGTGCAAGAGCTGCTGGAGGGGATGGGATGTGACCTCAACTTACCCCTCGCCAGGTGAATTGGTAGCAGCTGAGGAAGGGAGCTGCAAGAAAGCAGATGTGGTGCCTCCAGAGAAGAGGGGCAGGGTGAAAGCAGGCTCCATCGTTAACTCCTCCACTGGATGATGGTGTTGGTAGAAAAGACAAACCCCAGTGTAGCACGGGTCACAGTGTCACGTCCTGATTGCCAGTGGGCTGAGACAGAAGAGAACAAGAGAATCGGTTAGGCTGGGAAAGACCGTTAAGGTCACCGAGTCCAACCTTTGAACTCCACAGATGTCATCAGGACAAGACAGACCGCTGGTCGCCACGGGTGCTGCAGTGGGGGAAGCACCAGCTCTGCCCTGGACCGGGGTTCCCCCCACCCGCCGCAGCATCCCCGCGGCGCCCCAGCGCCCAGGATGTCACCTCAGCTCCCGACCGGGCGAGACCCTCAAGGTGGCCGCACTGAAGCATTCGACCGGTGACAGCCGGGGCGGTTCGGGCTGCCGGCTGCGGTGGGGCCCGACCCCCAGTTCTCCAGTGCCGAGCCCGCGGGGAGGGAGGGGAGAGCTCGGGAAAGGGGTTTC
>VXBJ01001264.1:585434-635597 GCA_013400055.1 Nycticryphes semicollaris
GCCGGCACCGCCGCCTCCCGCGGCTGACGGAACGAGCTCCGCCGCGGCGGGGACGGCCAGGGCACCGGCATCCCGCGGAGGGGCCGCGGGCACTTATTCCCCGCGGGCGGCCGTTGGCGCGGAGGCACCGGCAGAAAGAACCCTCCCTCCGCCGCCGGTGCCATCCTCCTGCCCCGAGAAAGCCCGAGTTTCCAGATGCGCGTTAATTTTCTGCCGCCGCCCCGAGCGCACGCCAGAGGCGGTTCGGTGTGTGGGGCCCCGGCTTCGGCCCCGGGCGGGGGATGCTCCTGCGGCGGCACCGGGCTCCGGCCGGGGGAGGAGAACGAGAGAGGAACCGGCGCGCTGTCCGCCGGGATGCGGAGCGCCCGGGGCCGGTGCGAGGTATATGGGCAGTGTGCGGCGTGCGTGAGCGGTGCGGGGTACCGGTGCGGAACCCCAGCGCAAACTCCCGTAGGAAACTGTGCACCGGCCCGCGGGTGAGGCGGGGGCTGGGGATGCTCCCGCCCCTTCCCGCGCGCTGCGGGTGGAGCACGATGTCCCGCACGAGGGGGGTCGCAAAACTCTGAGCATCTTGGAATAACAGAGACTAATTTCCAGTGTCTGCAGGTGCGGCGAAGGCTCCCACCCCTGGGGTGTGCGTGGCATCGCCCCTGGTGAGCGGCGAGGGCTGGCCCTGGTCGTCTCGGTGTGTGTTTGCAGCCTGTCACAGGGGAGCTGGGTTTTGAGGAGCTTCAGAAAACAATATTGGACGTGGCTTTGCGAGTTGCAGTGGTAAAAGTTTGTATTCTAGAAGTACAGCTGCTTTCGGCGTGATTGCAGCTCTGCTGCTGTCAGTCCGTCGGCGAAGGTGTGGGAGAGGGGTGTTGAGCAGCACCTGCATGAAGACCGAAGCCTGTGAGCTGTGGTGGCTGTCACGCCTCTGCCCAGCCTCCCCTTCCTTGCAAGCACAGGCTGCGCTGTAGGAGCCTGATGGTTTGGATGTTGTGGCTTTAAGCCTTGAAGTCAGAAAGACTCCCTGGTAGGCTTCTGTATTTGCAGTAGGCAATATTTCAGTTGCCTGTTTTTGAATATTGCTTCTAACATGTTGTGCCACAGAACAATTTTTTTGCAGAAATGACATTAAACATCAAGTGGGTTAAACAACATATCTTGGCAGTCTAAAATTATCTATGGTGAAGCCAATACAGAGAACATTCTTCGTCAAAGTACTGATTTATAAATCTGATGGGTATGAGCCAGTGTTGTGCTGGCACTGGTTTATTACATTTCAGTCTGAACTTGAATAGCAGGAAGTCACTTTTTGGCCCTCTTGTAAATCTTGGGATGCCCGAGAGACCCATTTCCCCGCTCCTTGCGCGGGGACTGTCTGTTTCCCTGTTCACTTCCTTCCCTTGCAGCTTCTCCCCTGCATCCCGCTCTCCCTCTTACTGTGTGAATTTTTTGTTTCTAAATGGCAATAAGAAGTTTGGGGTAAACTTGCTTATACTTTATATGTGAGTATTGCTGCCACAGCTGAGTGCCTCTGTGCTGAGATGCTCATGGACTGCACATGTGAACAGCGTGGGGCAGTAAGTGTGAAGGGGGTGGGAGCATCTAGCTGGAGTTTAGACCTGCAACTGAGCCTTTTTCCAAGGAATGGAGGAAGAGAGGGGAGAGAAAAAGACTGAAGAAGTGCAGGGCCATGGTTGTCTCCTGGCTTGGGGTTGAAGGCTCAATGGCAGAAGTGGCAGTAGGTACTTGTGGTTTCCTACTCGAGCTCCTGATGTGCTGCCCAGGGCAGCAAAGGGCAGCACCGGTGCCTGCGCTTTCTTCGGGAGCAGCGGGATGTAAATGAGAACCGCAGGGATGTGTTCAGGTCGGGTCTGTCCCCAAGACTACAGCATTTCTAACACATGGCTGCATTAGCCTGATTACTTTCAAGGGCTACAGGTGCAGACCATGTCCTGTTGCGTGCTGGGCTGAGCAGAGCAAGGGGTGACGGTGCCCCAGGTTCCTGTGCCCATCCCGGTGTCACAGCGAGTGTGTGACATACCTGGCACTGTACGCTCCAGTCTGTGCTCTCCAGCACCACTGCTGCTCCTGTTCCCATCTACAGTCCTTTATTGGAAGGAAAGTTCCTCAGTTTATGGGGGTGCAGTGCGCGGGAGCAGTTACTCAGAAGGCTGGATATCCTCTTACTTGGTTTTTAGAAGTTTTCATCATTTTTTTTTTTTTAATCTTTTTTCATTACTACAAATGCGTCAGGTAAATTCCTTCCTCCTGAAACCTTTCGTAATTTCAGTAGAGCAAAGATTTTACACCTGCTTTTTTTTTTTTGAAGTAATAATCTGACTTTGTACTTGCAGGAAAATAGGTTTTTGCTTTGTTGTTGTGAAAGAAAAATGCATGATCAGGTGTAATCTCACTGCCTTTTGTTTAGTTGCTTGTACAAGAAGCAACTTCAGGACTATAATCACTGTTATGTTGGCAAGGTAGCGTGAGTCCAGGGTTACCAGTGAGTATTGGAGGGTGAGTTTCAGCACATGGGCGTAGGTTTTTGTTTGAGAACAATCCTGGCTCTAAAGTTGAAAGTGTGTGCTAACAGAGGAAAGGATGTTAAACCTTGCCATAAAACAATTCCATTCTGTGTGTGCTTTTTTGTCGGTGACAGTGATGTGGGGCTTCTGATATCTTTTTTTCTTTTTGTTTTTTTAAAGACTTTGAAGTATAATTCTATTTAAATTGTGGTTTGTGGGTTTTTTTTATCTTACAGCAAATACTGTATGGAAACAAATGCTTGTAGTGCCGTCTGAGGGGTTTTAATGCTTTTGATCAGTGAGTATTTTCCAGCAAATCCCTGCTCCGTGGGATCCGGGTGCTTTGCTTTCCTGGGGAGGGTGTTGCTCCCCTCTGGCTGTCTGGTTCCCGTTGGCTCCTCGGCCTGTGTGTGCTCCCTTCGCTCCCTCCCTCCGGCTGAACTCTTCCCTGTGTAAAATGTACTTGTCACTCATTCCCGTACTGAACAGGAAATGTGGATATCAATATACCAGCATAGATAGATGCATGTGTCGGCTCAGGTATTTATATTAAACTAAATATATTTAATAATGGCCCTTCTGAATCTTATCTACATTGGTGCTTAAGTAAAAATAATTAACTTATATTGGTACAAATATAAATTTAGGGCAAGTAAACTTGTAGTTTTTATAGCAGGAATATATTACACAGGAAGAAAAACATGGTTTAAAAAGCTCAGAATATGCGCATGAAGAGTAACCACGGTCATCCTCTCCATGTGCTGCAGGGTCAGCCCCTCTGTTGCCCTATAATTAAAGACTCTCCTGTGTGCTTTTTTTTACTGTACCTTTTTCCACGGGGCTGGTACTTCATTTGGGGCACAAGAAGGGTGTCGTGGAGAGAATGGGCAGGCATTCAGTGTTCTTGTCCCCCGTGCCCTGTACCCTGAATGAAGGACTGTTGAACTCACCAAGGGCTTTTCTGCAGCACTGACCATCGCAGGGACCAGAGGCTTCATAAACGTCAGTGCACGACACCGCTCTGAAACGAGGGGGTATTGCTCTCCTTTTGGTGATGCTCAAGGGGGAGATCCCACCGAAGACTGAAACTAAAATGGTCCGAAGCTACCGCTGATGTTAAATGCTCAGTCTTCGCTTAGCACTCATTTTTCTCTGTAGTACTCAGCTTTTAGAGTGTGGACCTGGGAAATCCCACAAGATATCCCTTCCCCTGTTGTGATTCCCCATCCTGCCTACAGCGAGGTGGGTATCCTGCACTGCTTCTCTCTGAGTCTGGCAGCCAGGGGAGGACGCCCAGTGATGAAGAAGGGCACATGCTCAAGCACTTGACCAGTTCCATCTCTCAGGAGCTTGTCCCTATTGACAATAGCTCCATTCACTTACAACCCATTTGTTTCCTGTATTGTGAGCTAGAACAGAGAGCATATGCCCTGCAAAAAAGTGTATGATCCTTATCAGAAGATTGTGTACAAGATGTACAGAACAGAATAGACTGAAAATGCAGAGGGAACCTTCATCCTGGCACTTATTAGTTCTTGAGAATTTTTGGAAATTATTGGAATTTTTTTACACTAAACATCTTACACCAAGTTGGTATTGAATTTCCCCTTGAAGAAAAGCAGGAATAGGAAAACCAAAGAATCCTGGGCTCCATCCCTGGGAATGCTGGCAATGGGAGTACCTGGTGGGAGGCAGCTCTGCTGAGCAGCCCGTGTCAGGTCTGTGGTGGCCAGGCATCACCACTGCTGGCCCTCCAAGGGAGCTGTCACATTGAGGGGATTATAGTATTTCTAACAAAGTTCCTAGTAACTGCTAGATACAAGAACACTTGGACAGAGGAACCTCTGTGGTTTCCATCTGCCCAGTGTGGACACAGGCATCGTGCTGCGGACACCAGGAGGTGGTTGCTAATTATGGGCCTGCTTTTGTGACAAAGAGCTTCTGCGAGCCCAGTCCTACCCAGTTCCCACTGCCGTATACAGAATGTGCTCTATGGCACAGAGTGCTGCCCCGTCAGTGCGTCAGCAGGGATCTTCTAGGTCTGGAGCATGCTCACCCTGAACAGAAGTACTTGGAAAGCTTTGCAGACTTTGATAAGGCTTTACTCAGTGCACAAGCAATGCTGGGGCCGGGACCTGTGCCGTCATCTGGTAAACATTTTCTGGACCTCACAGCAACGTAGTGCTTTCAGCATTAGCACCTCTGTGCTTTAGATCACTTGGTAAAGTAGTTTCTCTCCTGCTCCCATTTTAAAATTTCATAGAAAGGAGACAAGCAAGCTGCTCATAATTCCCTGCTTTTTATTTTGCTTTTTTTGGGGGAGGAGAGTATGGAGGGTTGTGTTTTGGTTTGGTTTATTTTTGACTTGAGAGCTACTGACCTTACTTTTTCCTTGCACCACCTCCACATTAACAAGAAAATCATTAGCCTCAGGCAGACACATGGCATGGAGAGCTCCAGCCAGCATATTTAAGTCTGGCAAAGTTTGAGCCGCTTCAAACAGGGTCTGGCAAGGGAAGGTGTCAGGAAACCTACAGCAGCACTACTATAAAAGTGTTACGATGAAGGGCTAAGGGATGGCAGGCTGTACTGATGCTAGGGTGGTGCTCTCTGTACTGAGATCCAAACTGCAAAATAATTACTTTCACAGTTACAGCTGATGCTGAAGGGATGATCTCTGCGTGTGTAACTGTGGATTTTTGTGGGAAGGAGTGAGGAATCTGGGGATTCCCTGGCCCCAGGCACAGCTGTGCAGTCAGACAGCAGTGCAGATGTACATCATCTCCCCCCTTCCCCAGCTCATGTGCAATCTCTGTGTTAGTGGCAATCTCTGTTTTTGCTCATAAAATGCCTGGTGGGATAAAGATCATCATCCATCACCCTAGAGAGTCTGCATTCCTGTGTAGCCATGGACCTAACTTTAGAGTTTGGGGTTTTTTTAAAGCTAAAGCTCCACCCCAGTGGTGCTCCCTTTGACTGTTGCTTTTAGCTGTTTGTTCCGTTTCTGTTTTTCTGAAGGAAGGCTGCAGCTTTTCCTTTCCTCCTGTAGAAAGGATGACCGTGGCACCTACCGGTGTCACAAGCAGTGAGTGGAGCTACCACATTTCTTGCCTGAAAGAAGTTAAGACTCTGCTGGTGCACAAGTTAGCTGGGGTCAGGAGTTTGTTATGAGGGCAGTTGAGTCCCATGAAGTTTTTCTTTGGGACTGGGAAAAGGATTTTCAGTTATGAATGGGTGGCCTGACTTGACAGGAACTTGTGGAAATGTATTTATAGCTTCTGGTAACCAAAGGTTACCTGCTGAGGCACTTAGGTCTCACCTGTGCTGTTAGGTTTTTAGTTGGTGGCAGGCTCTAAAAGTGGGTGGTTTGGGTGCAGCAGGGCTGGCAGCAGCTTGTCCTCCTCTTGCTCAGTCAGCACTGTCTATCTCCAGAGCAGACAAAATGTCACAATCGCTTCTGTGCAACCATCAGCGTCTTTCTGCCCTGGGGTATCCTGAATGGAACGGGCTCCTGGGCGAGGGTTTCTCTAGGCTGGCAGTGCCCTGGGAGGGAATAGCTGGTGAGAAGGACCAGCAGTGAAGAAATGAGAGAGAGGAGGATTGACCCAACTTGTGCTCCTTAAAAGAGCACTACTTTGGAAATTTGGTCTCTTCTCCCAAGGAACGGGTGATGGGACAAGAGGAAACGGCATCAAGTGGTGCCAGGGGAGGTTTAGATTGTATATTAGGAAGAATTTTGTCACCAAAAGGATTATCAAGCCTTGGAAGAGGCTGTCCAGGGCAGTGGTGGAGTCACCATCTCTGGAGGCATTTAAAAGCCGGGCAGACGTGGTGCTGAGGGACACGGGTTAGTGTTGGATTTGGCAGTGCTGGGTTGATGGCTGGACTCAATGATCTGAAAGGTCCCTTCCAAGTCAGATCATTCTGTGAGTGAGGGGCAGCCCAACAGCGATGCTCGTGCCTGTTGGCTGGGTGAGCAAGGGGTAGCTACCAGTTTCAATGGAGGGGTGAGTGCCTTCTTTGGTGCCTGTGCTACTCCTGCTCTGCCCCTCAGGAGCACAGATGCCACCTCTGAGGAAGACGTGCTCAGCGTTACTCCGAGCTTCTCGTATTGCCTTGTGCTGATGGAGTGATGCTGCTGAGGAAATGCGGCAAAAAATGCGCTTTATTGAGTTTGTCCTTCTCTTTCTCAGTGACACCCTGATCATGGGTTTTACCACAACCTCTTCCTCTTCCCTTCCCCACCCCCCTCCGAACAAAATTTTTAGTTTGTGGGCTGTATTTGTTTGGGTTTGCATTTTTTCTGGTTGTTTTTTGTGCTGAAATCTCAAGATTGCTGGTTAGCCAGGAGGTTTTCTGGAGCGCTGGGGGATTTGTGGGACTGGGACTTTACAAGGGGAAAAAGCAGAGACACCAAGGAGAAGGGCATGCTGTTGTGAATCTGCTTTCAGACTTGTTTTTTATAAATACTGGTGAAAACTATCTGCTTGGAAGAAACATACTGCTTTTCTTGCCTTATCTCCACCCAGGAAATCTACAATTTGATAGATCCATTATTTCTGTGCTGATTAAAAACATACAAGAAATGTCTTTTAGACTGTAAAAGTTAAAGGATATTTTTTCCTATAAGCCTGATTCCTTAACACTGCTTGTGCTCCCACTTCTGTCAGCTGCTGTGACGTTTAATCTCATCCGTAACATTTGGTGGTTTTAGGTGGTGACTGATGCAGGACTTGATTTGCAGATATTTCAGAAGGATATGTATTTGTTTTTAAAAACACTTCAAATGTTGACACAGGAAATACTCCTTATTTGTTTTTCCTCAAAACAAAAACTGAGATAAAACTTGAGTGGATAGTCCTCAAATGCATATATATCCTTGTACCCAAAGGTGCCATGAGCACTGCTCTTGGGAAGTCAGGAGCACTTTGCATGGGCCGATTTGATTAGCAAACATGAAATGGGTGAAACTTCATTCTTGGCCTTTGGCTCAAACCCAGAGTTTCTGTCTTGCAGCCTCCGTGTCAGTCCTGCTGGTTCCAGTGGGGTTATTCACAGAGGCAGGACAGCGTCAGCCATCCCCCACGGAGCCCACGGGAGTCTCCTGTCTCAGCAAGGGGACAGTATGCCACCCCCTGGGCAGTGACATACCACAAAATGCTGCCAAAACCACTTCCGTGCAGAAACAGCCAGTTTAGCTCCCAAGTATCACTATCAGGCCCAAACTGGAGTTTTACTGTGTAAAGGAGTTTAAGAAAATGTTATTTGAAACTTTTTCTGCCATTGAATAATTCTGTATTAGTCTTGAGCATCTGTCCCTCCTGGCAGAGGTCTAAGCAAAAACTAAATACTGCAAAGATATTTACCATTCAGGCTTGTTTTGGGAGGGGGGTGAGGAAAGGCCTGATAAGTTATGTACTTGACCACATGTAGTTAAAAATACTATTTGGAATATAAACTTCCTTGTCTGAAGACCAGCTTTATGCACAAAGTCAAAAAGCACAAAAAGCAGTTCTCCTCCTGGCTTCCATAAGTATACCTTCATGCTGCTGAGTCCTGGAAATTATGCAGGGCATGCTTTTTAAATGTTGATTTTGACTTCTTGCCTGGGACCAAGTGTAAAGTCTTTCCAAGGAAATACTTAGAAGACTTGCAATGAAACCTAAAAGCTGCTGCCAAGCCTTAGTTTTTAGAAAGGGAGTAGGGGGCAATCCAGACTGTTAAAAACTTCCAGTTGTTTGTAATTAAATCCACTTCTTCTGTGCACAATAAACATATACTTAGAAAAATATCATTTTACATAATACTTAAGTGGTTTACTGCTGCTCTTCAACTGCTAAAAATCAAGCAGTAGGTCTGCTATTTTTGTCTGGAAAGGTTACTGGAAGCTGGGCAGCCAAGACTGGTGCAGCTGTGCCACCGCGGTGGTGGCACCCATCCAGCGGTGACAGGGAATCCTTTTCTCATCGTGAACCATCTTTCCCACCTCTAACTAGCTGAAGTTTGTTTTGGATTGACAGGGATGGGAACGAAAAGGAGATAAAAATACCCTGTCCGCACGTCCCTCCTCGCCAGCAGCAGCAGCGCTCGTGGCTTGGGTGGAAGCTGTGGGACTGCGGGAACTTCTCACCACGCTGTTGGCGGGAGAGGGGGCTGCTAAATCCTGCCAGCTCTCCCCACCCTGACCTGGTCTGACACAGTTCCTGCACCGTCAAGTCCACCGCCGCTGCTTCTCGGGATGGGACATGTGGGGTGGCAGCACCGGCAGCCCTTGCGGACGGCAGCTCCTCTTCCCAGCTGGGGTTCTGGAGGTGCCCCGGGAGGTCTCAGAGCCCAGCCCAGCCAGCGCCTCGGGAGGGAAGAGAGGGGCCAAGGCTGGAGTGAGACCCTGTGCTCCCCTGTGCAGAGAAGGGGTGGAGGCCGGAGACTGGGACTGACTGATGGTGCCTCTGCTTGTGCCTTGGAGAAGGGAGTCCAGAGCAGTCCCGGTCTGTCCCCTGTTGTCTGTCAGTACTGCAGTCGCCTCCAGTTTTGTTGTTATTGCTGCTTAATGCCAGAGATCGGCTTCTGTCTGTGTATATACACTTACACCACAAAAAGTGCCATCACAGCTTTCAGTGAAGGCGCCTTGGTTTTGCCAAGCAAAGTGCCAGAAAGATCTCTGAATTTCAGTTAATGAAGCTGCTCATAAACCCAGATCTTCTCCCTTTTTTCTTTACACTGTTGGCTGCACGCAGGGACATATAGCACTGACCAGGAGCTCGGACCAGGGCGGAAGGCTGCTCCCACTGGTGAGGGACACCAGTGTCCAGAGCCCTGCCCAGTGCAGCCTGTCCTGCCTTACCCCTCTTTCAGGTGGCAGCGCTGGCTGGGCAGGGGACAGCCAGAAGGTAAATTCCGTATTTGCCCTTAGAAAGGGAAGGATGGTGTGAAGAAATGGTCAGTTGTTCTTCCTCAGGGAAAATCTTTGGGTGCTGTGGAAGAGTAGACACAAGGCATGGAAGGAGCAGAGAGGACCAGTGGAGTGGTATTATCTAATAAGTGACATAAGAAAAACCATGAAGTCTTGCAGAGCAGATTTGTTAGGATTTGAGATTAAAATCCCTGTTGCTTGCCGAGATTATCCCCCAGCATACGGCAGAGAATGTAACAGCAAAGTAGATTTAGCTGCTAATGATATGGACACCTCTTGAAAACAGATGTTTGTAGTCCTGTGTAGCTGCATGCCATTTAATTCAGCTGAAATCTGGATTATTTAACAGGCTTGGTGTTGTATTCGAATGCTCAATATCTTCATTTCCCACTGATCTCACCCTCTTTCTTAGGAAAGAGTGACATCCAGTGAAGCTGGTGTTGAGGGTTCAGGGGTTAGTGATGGACACAGAGCCGGTGGACAGCCTTTGCCAGGAGCCAGAGGCGGTGGGAGCTGTGGCCACCTCCTCAGGCACCCAGCACCTCTCCACCGTACCACGGCACGTCCCTGCTGTGTTGTGCAAGGATGGGCAGTGTTCCCAGCAGTTTCTCTAGAGGATGACTTATTGATAGATTTCTGTGGCTGACGATGCTGCTGCTGTGAAAGAATTTGCTGGTAGGTTTAGGTGGGAACAGCCTGTTTTTTGGAGGCAGAGGTGTATCATTAATGATATGCTCATTTTCTGACTGATACATGTGCGTATGTGACAGCGTGTCAAGTGCTGCTTTGGCTGTGGAGAAATGCTGGAGATTTGAGCAAGCCATATATGAGTGGAAGTCTTTATAATTTCTTCATCTAACCTTAATACCAAACTGTCATTCAGATTTTTATGTGTGCAGTGTTAGAAAATCTAACACTGTTCCAACAGGAACGGTTTCTGTCAGCTTTTTCAAGTCTGTGTTGAAGGCTGTTTGTTTACTTGGTCCTTATTAAAACCTTTAGGCATCACCAGCTTGAGAAGGTGGAGACTCCCTTTTTACAGGGGGTCCCAGGGAAACGATGAGGGGTGATGGGTACAAGTGACTCCTGAGGAGATTCCGATTGGACGTGAGAGGGTATTTTTCACACTGAGAACAACCAGCCATTGGAATAATCTCTCCAGGGAAGTGGTGGATTCCCCAACATTGGACACTTTTAAGGTTCGGCTGGACAGGGAGCTGGGCCATTTTGGTTAGAATGTGCTTTTTCAAGAAAGACTGAGTGTTGGGCCAACCTGCTGTGCGGCCCATGCCCAATGCAGCCCTATCCGGTACCTGTTTCCCATCACGAACACCCTGACTTGGAGCTGCTGTTCATAAATCCCAACTGTAATTTACTTATCTCAGTTTGCATTATTGGAAAGCACCCTCATAGAGCTGGAAGTCTTTATTGTTCATGGGGGAAAAAGTCTATGTTAATTGTCAGTTCATCTTTTTTTTTTTTTTACCCCCTTTTCCTTCATGTTAAACTTCCTTGTGAACCTCTTCTTTTATAGTAAAAGCAAGACCTTATAATCAACCTTTCTCTGTAAGTCAGTTTCTTTTGACCTGGCGTCATCTTTGTTATGAAGCTTCACACTCTGCCATAAAATATTTTTCTTGTGGTGCAATGAACAGCACTGCTGATGCTGTTCCAGATGGGGTCATTTTTTCTCTAAATTAGCAACTGTCTTAATAGATATTTTCTGTGGCTTCCAAGTTATGTAGTATTGCTTGAACGAAAATGTAATTCCACTGAGAGATTTCAAGCCCAACTTCTGCTAGGCTTCACAAACAATTTTTTAAACATGCATTTGCACAGTCAAAGCAAGTTTGTTAGGTTTGCATTTGAATTTTGAAGCTGCATCTTTAGAATCAGATTGAAAATAGGAATATTCTCTGGAATATCTTCCTCGCAGAACAGCATTTTCATGCAGGTTTATGTATTAATGTCAGGGTTAAACTCTGGCAAATGCGTCTCAAAATATTTCTTTGCATCAAGAGCGTGAAGCCCAGCTCTGTGCCACACTTCTGCTGTGCTCATACGGCTTCACCTCAGACTGGTTCTTTTTTTGTCATTTTAATTTGGACAACTTATTTCCAAGTCCAATGGAGTCATTTACCCACTTGAAACTTCCCTGAGGTGTGAAGAAGATGTGTTTATACCGACCAGTCATGCTGCCGACAAGCAAGTGAACTCCGTGGTGGTGGCCCCTTTAGTGGGATGCTCTTGGGAGCATTTGCTCTGTTCTTCACAGTAGGCAAATGTGGAAAATGCAGTAAATCATGAAAAAAAACCACCAGGATATGCTACAAGCCATAGAATCACAGACACCTTCTTACAAATTTAAAGGCTATGGACAAAAAAAGAAATCAAGAAGAATCAAAAACTCAAGAATTTCTGAGAATGGCTGGGGAAGGGACTGGATTTCAATCCCCTGCAACAGCAGGGAAGTTGGTAGATGAAATATGAGAGAGGGCCAAACGGAAAAGCTGAGAACAAGAAACTCTGACACACATTTGACAAAGACAAGTTGTATAGTTTCATGTATTCCTAACACCTAAATTTTTTAACAGTTGCAGCAGATCTACCTTGGTAATTGTCCTTCACTGGGTAATTAGGAGATCATCCACCTGACCATGGAAAATTTTGGAGGCAACCCATGGAGGTTTGGTCAGAAGGGAAGGTGTTTGGTGACCTGATGGACGAGTGGCCTGTGGTGTTTGGCCATGATGGTCACCAAGCGAAGCTGCATGGGTGCAGCTCAGTTCATCAAGCTCTCCCATGAAGGTGTCGCAAGAAGAGTGCGTGTCTTGGTCATTAGGATTTGTCCATGTTGTACTAGTACATGAGTTTTCTATTTACTCTTTAGCTTTATCTTCCGCCTGCATCCCACTGCGTAAAGAAAATCCTGCTCCTGCCACTTGGGAAGCAGCACTTTAACAGCGCTTCCTGAAATTGCCTCCAGAAAGAGATTATGTCACATTTTATGTCACATCTGAGCCAAATACTCATGGAAAACAAAGTGTCTCAGCACAGTGAGTCCTGGGAGAGCCCCTCGCAGGCATCAGACCATCAAAGACAACAGTGTTGGGGAGGGCTTTTCCTCAGGTTAACTCCAGTAACAGCCAAACACTTTGGTTTTAATTAGTAAGGAGAGCCAAATGGTGGCTGGCCCTGTTTTCAAGCTGGACCTTCCCATTTCTCGAGTGGGTGTTCTTGGGCCTCAAAAACCTCCAGTACATTTTTTCCTCATGTCCTTTGCTTGTGGGTTGGTTTGAAGCTTTAGTGGGTTGTGGCTCTAGTGACAGCAGCCCTTCTGTCAACCAGGACAGAGCTCCTGGCTTTGCCTCTGCTTCCTAGACGTGGTCTGATGGAGGTTCTGGTGATCTCATACATTATAAGGAGGAATAACTCGCAGTACAGAAGTTAATTAAGTGGAGTTTTGTATTTCTCCAGCTGTCCCATGTACATATCTGTGGGCCAGACAGATGAGCGATGACAATGCTATGCGGACCTTGGTCAGGTGTTTCTATCAATAGTTTGCCTGCAAAAAGCAGATATATAGGATGAAACAGACAGCTCCTATGTGCTCAATAAATGTTTAAAAAGTTAGTTCTCAACATATTTTAAGGTGACTTTTCAGTGGAAAATAACTGACTGAACCTACAGTGGTATAAAGTTCACATTTACATTTCTTTCTATAGCTCAGAGGGTTCTTAAAGGGGTTTTAATAGGTGCCAAGAGTTCTCAATACACGTCAAGTTCAATTATAGATGAGATTTAATTTATTAATCTTTTTTGCATGGAGCAGGAAACGTGAAGCATCTTATTGGAATTGTTCCTAGAAGGACTGAGTTTAGCAGACGTATGAGGTTTTCTTATGTCTTGGTAAGATGCTAGGTCTGAAGCTCAGCAAATTACTCTGCTGGCTGTTAACAGGAGACTCCAGCCATGGTGGTCCGGCAGGAACAGATCTGAGATGGAAAGATTTCCAGCCCAACAGAGACCGCTTGGTTGGGGTCTGATCCTGGAGAGCAGCTCAGCTCTTGCTCTGTGACATCTCAGGGCGCCTGGAGCCTTCACGGGGCTTCAAAAAGCCAAAACCCAAGGGTCAAACATGCTGCTCTGGTTTCCAGCTCTAAACACAGAGATTGATGTGCCACATGCCACAACAAGAACAACTGCCCAAATTGGACATGCACTGTTGTTATTACCAATTTTTAAAGCTTGTCTCTTAACTAATCACAGAGCACTGTAGAAAAAAGGATTCATTCATTTGCAGATGAAGCAGAGTTACTTTGTGCTCTCTTCTTTATCTTTTTTTTTTTTTTTAATATAGATTTCAGAGCAACTTTCTTTGCTAGCTTTTCTTTATTAATTTTGTCCCTGTCTTTTTACACTAGCAGGTGATTTTTGACATACAAGCAGTAGTTCTTATACTAATGTATTTTTATGGGACTGATGGTGTAGTTGTCTCTAACCTTTGGCAAACCAGTTTGTGTGCTCTAGATGTCTTCTCAAGCTCACCTGCTCTGTGGTACTTCTGCTTTCCCAAAACTAAGGTCGGGCATTTTCTGAAACACCGACAAGGATGTTTTTAAATACTAAATCCTTCAGGACACAGACAACTGTTGAATAAAATGATGGGGAAATAGAGCACTGCAGGAATATTAAAAAAAAGTTATGGAAGTTCTTTTCAGTCTTCACTGTCTGCCGTTGCTCTTTCTCTGTCAAGGAGTCAATTCATCAGAAGTTCAAATGTGAAAGGGACAGTTTTCTCCCAACCATTATTTGGTTTTAGTTTTAAGACAACCATGTAATTAATAAACTACTACAATGAAAAATATTGAGCATACTGCTCAAAATTGAGTAAGAGAACAAACTACAGAAGTCCTGTGATTAAAAAAAAAAGTTACCAAATGCAGTGTTGCATTGGTAGAACTTCCTAACAGATACACTTTCTCATTTCTCACACCTTCACATTTCGCCCAGAGCAAATAAATTACACTGAAAAAAATAGCTCTGAATTAAACTGTTTTCTTGTCCTCCTCCCGCTTTATCACTTTGTGCAAATATTTGAAAGGACAACTGTGTGCTAACCTTGGATGTTAAACGTTAGTCCTGACTTCTGCTCATTGTTTTCCAAAACAGAAGGGCCATGGTGTAACAGCAATAGCGTAAGTCAGTATCAACATGGGTCACTGATATTTTAGCAGACGATTTTAATTCATAACAAAACTTCAGTAGAGGGTTTTGGGTGAGTTAAATTTATCGCAGCAGCGCCCTCAAGTGCTGTGACACTTCAAAGGTCTGATGGTGTCTCCCCCAGGACACTGGGGGTTGGTTTGCTGGGACTTGATTCCTTAGTATGCTCAGCCCAGTAAGAGCTTTTATGTTATTTTGGTGTAATTTTGAGTGCTCACACAGAACTGTGAGACTGTTTAAATTAATAGTAGCATGAAGGGAAGTATGCTGGTTTTGGAGTTCCTGCTTTAATTGCTCTGTGATATGGAAGGTGCTGTCAGGACCAGTTTGGCAGGAAGTGGTGGTAGGAGGAGATTTGAGGTCAGTGATGGGCCAGGTCCCGCAGGACGCCAGTTTGTAGTCGGGGTGCTCAGTGCCCGCAGAGCCCAGTACAGAGCTTCATAAACTGTTCTGTATCTCCCATGGCCCACCCTTAGTTTAGGCTGTGGAGATCATGGAGTAGAATCCTCTCTGTGTGACTCATTACTGTAACAAAGAGTTTGTCTGGGTTTAGATGTGGTGTTCACTTTGTACTGGGATAACCGTGTCTGGAAGCCACGGACCATATGCTATTTGTAGTGGTATAAGCTGTGTGGACATGACTATGGCAGTATAAAGAAGCCATGGGCTCCTGGACGTGTTACACCACCCTCAAGGACCGGCGTCGTTCCGGCTGTGCAGAGAGCCTGCAGCCCCAGGGCTTGCTGGACTGTGGTTTTCCCAGTAGAATTCCTGCTCCCCTGGAGGGAGCCCAGGCTGCAAGCCCCACTCTTCAGCTTCTGAGCAATAAAGCCACAGTCACTTCCAAAATTGCAGCATCTATTTTAGCTGCCTGACAAAGCTGGCTGTGGGATTTTCTCCGTTGTCCCGAATTTCCTTCTGTTCAGCTCTCCACCGCTTGTCTCACGGTACATATGATCAAAGCAGGTCAAGTCATCTTTGTTCAAAAGCAGAGTCTCCATGGGGCACTGGTGTGTGTGGAGAGGCAAATTTAGCCTGAGAGAACAATTCCACGGGGGTAATGCAATCATAGGACCTAATAATTACCTGGATCCACAAAGTGAACATTGAGGCATTGCTGAGAGCAGAAGGCATTGCTTACAACTCTCCTCTTGTGAAAATAATGCCCTTTCTTCCTAAGTCTTAAGGCTTATTTTTGTAAAGATACTTCAAAGTCTCTCTTTTATGTTCGTTGCATATACTATTCCAATGTGTATTCTGTAGTGTCCTTTTGTGTGGGTTTCTCTAGATCCAGAGGGAATAGCAATTGCAATGGTGATAGCGATCTGTGGAATGAAGAATTGCAACATGTGGGCCATACCCGGTCTTAATATTTGAGTCTTGAATGAGTATTTCTAGAATAAAACAGGAAGAAAATAAGAGGTCAGAGACAAGAGAATTTGGAAATCATTCAGTTGCTTGACTTATAAGAGAAAGAAAATAGTGACACATCTTTAAAATAAACAACTATAAAGGTCAATGGCCATGTGGGATCCAGTAGCCCAGGATTGCTTGGGCTTTTTATAGCCACAGAAACAAGGAAGTTTTGAAGCCTTTGGCCCAGGTGCTCCTCGATGCTACACACGTGGAGTTTCACGCAAATCCTTCCTTTGGTGACGTTGGGCTGGTTTGGATTTGCAGGATGCAAAAACGACTGCTTTTCTGTCACTGGGAGTTGTGCCGCTCTGGAGCAGTGCCCTGACCCAGTCCCTGTCCCAGCTCCCTGGTATGGGATGGGGAAGATGCTCCAAATTCTCACAGGGAGAGACACCAGCAGAGTCTGGACCAAAAGGGCAGCGTGTAAAATAATGCATGTTACATGTCTGTAGGGCAGGCACAAAGGATGGAGAGCTTTGTGTGCAAGGGAAAGCTGTTGTCTCACTGGCTCTTTTTCCCCAGCTTAATTTATTTTTTCAGTGTAGAGGGCTTATCTACATATACAACTCTGTATCTGTTTTATTACATTCTAATCCATTTAAGGAGCAATATGACTCCATTCCAGAAGGAATTATCCCAGAATAAGTGTGGCCTCAAATAAAGCTGGGTTTTGCTGCCATCACACACAGTATGGTGGATGGGGATGCGCCTGTCTGTCTGTATCTGCTGCACTGCTCCGGGATTGGTCGTCTGGGATGTCCCCCTGCCCCTGGAACTCTGGCATGCAGTTAAATGCACTACTGTTTCATCTACCTGGAAGCCCTAATCCTGCCCTGAGATCTTGCACGGCCACAGCGAGAGGTGCTGGTCTTGTAGCCTTTGTCTGAAGGCGAAATGCCCGGCCACATCACAGCAGAGTACGCTGGACTGTGCCATCAGGGAGCAGCAAGAGCAAATCTACAGGGGCACTCCCCACTCAGGAGCTTTGGCAGAGATGTGGAAGTGCTTCAGGGCAGAAACAGTCTGCAAGAACATCTTTCAGCATGGATGCACATTATGAAGAACTGGAATGTATTTTTACAAGAGCTAGACGTGCTCCCTTTTCTCCCCACTGTGCTTCTGCCAGGCTGGAGCTGGGTATTTGCAGGACATTGAGTGATGAGATCTCTACAACTCCTCTCTTCACGACAGTGAGCCCCAAACCAGGCGCTGCTGGAGCCAGGAGCGACCACGAGACTCATGTTGGAGCCCATGCTGTTCTGCTGCAGAGGACACCAGCAAACATCCCAGGGTGGCAGGGACAACTCACTCTGTTCTCCTTGTGCCTGCTCTACCATCGCCCTCCAAAAAGCAGGGGGGGAAAAGGAAGGTAAAAAAAAAAAAAAAAGAAGGGGGGAAGGAGGAAAAAGCAGTGTCATTTCCACTGAATGAATACTGGGCAAACCTCCAAGGGGAACGTGACCAGGGAGTTTGGTTTTCCTAACAGAAGAGGGGGCCAAAGCTGCAAGGACTGAGGGTGAGTTTTGGGTTAAGGAAGGAAGAGGGTGAAAATGGGAAGGAGCCAGGGAAGGAAAGGGGCAGGGGGGGTTGTGTGGTGGGAAGCAGCTGAAATCGATGCCTTCCTTTGGGCACAACCCAGGGAGGGGGCAGGCGGCTGCAGCACGAGGGTACAGACCTCCTGCCTCAGGGGACCCCTCAGCAAAAGAAACTTGGCAGGGCTGCATTCAGGAGAAAGATGTCAGTGATGGAAAAGCTTGTTGCATTTTGGGCTGCCCAGCTGGGTCCTGTTGGCTCTGGGAGTGCCCAGGACAAGCCCCTCCTGAGCAGCATTCTGGTTGTGAGCTGAGGCGGCCGGTCCAGCTCAGGGGTACGGCCACCAGTGGGTTTACATCTACAGTGGGTTATTATTTGCAACTTAGTTGGAAAAGAAAAGAAGTTTCTCAAGGTATTCTTTGCCTTAATATCAATTTCTGTAATGTTACTACAAAAGCATTTATTCATAGCTTGTGTGAAGTTGTGCTTCTTTTGTCTCTCCCTTGCTTCTGCTTTTGAAACCCGGGGGCCCTTCCATGGCAAACTCAGGCCTCTGCAGAGATTTCCACTCTGCCTGGTTTGACAGTATTCCTGGCCCTTGGGCTGAACCCTCTTGCCCAGAGAAACACCTTGCACACCGACCACAATACAACGGGTTCCTCGTGGTAGGTTTGTCCAGGGACACTTACATCTTGCCTGTCTGCTGGATGCCACCCTGCCGCAGCTCGATGAAGTCTGAAAGACAGGATAATCTGGATTTCTTGCAAGCACAGAGGCCGTTACCGCACTGGTAGCAATGTGGCAGCGAAGTTTCAATTTCCCTGCTTAAAGCATCTCCTCCCAGGAAGGCGTCTGCAGAACCACTGCTGCATTCTCGGATTAATGACTTTCAGGATCATGGTTTTCAGTGATTTTGCTTCTAGCCAATCTGCAACCAGCCTGGAAATGGCACTTGATTGCTAATGTCAGATCATGGGAGGTGGTTAGTGTGAATCCCTGCCTGTAGCAGGCAGCTACATGCTAGTGGAAATTGGTAGAAGTTGGTATATTACAATAAAAAAAAATTAAAATTCATACAATGAGCACAGCTCCAAGAAAAGCCTGACCAGCTTGCTGTGCATCTGTTTTGGTGATACAGGAAATTTTGGAAAGGCACCATTACACATAGACAGTTTCTGTTCCTGTATAAACAAAGCAATGAGTGTATACGTGGAAGAGCTATGGGGGGAAAATACAGCCCAAAAACTTTCACACAGACAAGACACGAGGGGATGTGATTTCCCACTGAAAAGCCAAAATCAAGAATAGTATCAGAAAAGCAAATGAAACAGGGCTTTTTAGGAGGAATAAATGTAGGTAATGGTGTTGCCAGCTGTTACCATCAGTTTTTCTGTGGGTCCCACCATGGTTATTACTTTTTTTACTCAGAGCTACAATCTGTGGAGCACAGGCACTGAACTTCTGCTGTCAGCCCAAACAAACCATGTTTTCTTGCTCTTAAGAGTACTGAGAAATGTTTCAAATGTGCCGAAAAGAGCTATAACTGGAAGCTGTATTGTCCTTCAAAGGCTTAGAACTTTGGGAGGGTTTGACCCCTTATTTTTGAGTGGCTGAGTTCTGCACATTTGTGATAAATTGCACTAAAATACTGTTGTTGCTACTGGTGGTTGTTTTGTTGCCACTGCTCGGTGATGTCTGAGTTGTCATCCTGCCTGTGAACTGGGTTTCTTTCTTTCGGCAGCAAGAGAGTAAAGCGAGGAAACTGTGCTTCCCAGAGAGGAAATGTTAAAATACGGAGCATGTCGGTATGCAGGAGGTGGCACTGATGTGGCACCTGGGTGGAAAGGGAAGGCTAGCACCCTACCGGGCACTAGCCTCAGCCCCAGGGTCTTCACTTCGGTCCCACAGCTCTGCTTCACGTGCGGTTTGAGAGTCCTGCACGGGTGCTCACAGGAATGTTTTCATCGGATTCAGGAGGCATTAGTAACAGTGAAGGAACGAATCCCACATCTCCTGTGTGAATAATTACTGCAGATAACACTGTGTATTTATGTCTTTGCCAGTTGCGGTGCTATTTGTAGACCAACTCCTAGAGCTGGCCCCAGCATCACCCACCCCCCCACCTCCCCAAGCCCACAACTGGAGTTGTTTTGGGGGCAAACCAGGAACTGTTTTCAGCATCACTTCTAAAGCCATGTCTAGAGTCGTTTCCAGCACCCACCTCTTAGTGCAACTCTAATTTCCAGAGCCCCCTCATACCTGCCCATGGGTGCAGGTCTCCAGTCGCTCCCTACACTCCTCCGGTCTGAATTAAGGCACTGATCCATATGGAGCCAAGCTGGAGCTGCCTCTGCTCCCCCAGTGCTGTGTGCCTGGCAAGAGCCTGCCCCACTGCCTCCCTCCTTGTACACTTTCAAGCCTGCCAAGGCGGCCATGGGGCAGCCTGCAAGGATGCCTTTTTTTCCCTTTTCTTGTTTTCTCCCTCCTTCCCCTGACCTGCCCTGGCAGCAGCGGCGGTGTCAATGTGTGCTTTGTGGGAGCAGGGCCGGCTGAGCCCTCTCGGCAGGATGAGCTCAGGTAGAAGGAACGCAGAGCTCCCTTCATCAGGCAGGGCCCCGCGGCGGCTGCGGGGCACGTCCGGCCAGTTATAAATGGATCAGGGTTGCTATTTTTAGCCGAGGGAGGATTGTAAATATAAAAGGGTATAAAGTGCAAAACTTAGCAACAGTGGCGTTTGTTTGCTTTTTCTTTTTTCTCTTTCCTTTCCCCCTCCCCGTTGGCAGGAATGAGTTTGGAGAGGAATGAAGTTAAAGCAGGAGATTTGCTGGGTGAAAGCCTTTGGACTTTTCTCTGTGTGCAACTTTCTTATGCGTGTGTATATCTATCTATATATATATAAAATTGTGTCTCTCCATGCAAAGGAGGGGCAGGAGGAGGGAAGACCAGGCGTTTCTGATGCTGTGCAAAGCGATCCAGCCTGCGACAGGGGAGCGGGTCCCTGTGGCGGGCAGTGGGCTGTGTGTGCCAGCAGGAGCTGGGGGCAGCAGGGGGAATGTGGGGTCTCGGCAGGGGAGAGCAGGGTGGCGGGGACACAGGTCAGCAAATGGAAAACAGTGACATGGGTAAAAATAGTAACGGCTGAGCTAAAAATATCACATGGAGCAGTGGATGTGCTGTAACTCCTCCGGGGAACATCCCCCCCCTCTTCGCCCGTTCTTGCCCCACTCCCGCTGCAGCCAGGGATCCCAAAGCAAACCCCTCTGCAGAGCGAGCCTTACAGCAGCACCCTGCACACTGCAGAGCGTGAGCTGGGGTTACTTTTTGATGGTTTTATGGATTTTTTTTTTTTTTGGTGTTTGTTTGTTTGCTGAAACTTTGTGCCAGAGAAGGGGGACAAATTCCTCTCCGGCTGAGCCTCTTGCAGAGTCCTGGGACAGACCAGTTAGAAGGTGCTTGGGGTTGGTTTTGACTTGTTTTTTCTCCTTTTTCACCTTTTTGGTGAGTTCTTTTTTTATATTTTTTTTAAACAGTGGCCCACTTGCTTTGGTTTTCGAGACCTCCTTGTTGCTGCTTCCAGAAGCACAACCAGCAGTGTGGTTGTCCCTCCTGGGACCCCCCTCCAGCAGCATCAGACCTGCAACGGTGGGATGGACTGACAGACAGACGGACAGACAGATGGGGTGTCAGGGGGAGCTGGGAGGGCTGGGGCAAGCTCAGGAAGCCACAGGCCAGCTGGTGCCAGTGCTTGGTGGGTCTAGGGCTGTAGAAGGGGTGGGATGGGCTGCGGGGGGTCACAGGACCCCTGCAGGGGTTTTGGGGCTCTGGCAGTGAATTCGGGTTGTTTTGCCTTGGCTGGGGAGCCAGGGCAGTAGTGGCTGTGACAGGCTTGCAGGCCTGGCTGTCCCACCACAGGATGGGGGCAGGCAGAAGGCCCTGTAATTCAGAGGAAATTACAGGTTTAATTACATTTGGGATTTTTTTTAAGCTGAACTTTGCACCTGGCTCGTTATTCCCTGGGTTGAAGGCTTGGGGTACTGTTGGTGATACCTCTGCTCCTGTGAGCAGCCTGTGGTGGGAGGCCATGTTCCTTTGGGCCCACCAGGCCACTCCTCTGCTGCAGGCATGGGAAACAAGCACAACAGATGTGATCACGACAGACAAGGTGACGCCAGCTTCTGTGTGGAGCCATTGTGGCCAGTGCAGCTGGAATTTGCTGGGTTTAAAATGGAGGTTGATGGCCATCCTTCAGCTCAGGCCAGGCGCAGGCCTGCAGGTGCTGGGCCATGGCTGGCAGTGACGGGCAGGGTGCAGGTGAACCTCCTTAATTGTATTTACCAAGCTAAGCCCTCAGCATTTAATTACTTTTTTTTTTTTTTTTGGTTAAGGATTGGACATTCCACAGCTTGTTTCTCTAGATCATTTTAAATTAGTTTTGATGTTTAAATATATTTCATATGAAGCCTGTCTAAGTCCTTTAACCAGTATATTTTTGAAAGCACAAATATGCTTTCATTTGATAGAGTAGCTAAAAAAAATACTTTTTGTATTTGAGCAAAGCTGTTTTTTTTTAAATTAGGTTGTTCAAATCCTTCTAATTTGATCATTTCATATTTGATTCAGCACATAAAAACTATGCAGAAACTCCTGTTATGAATCTAAACAGAACATTCATTTTCTTATCAAAATATTATTATAGAAAAATATTAGTCATTCTTCTTGGCATAGTAAGCAAAGAAACATGTGGATGTGTTAATTTATTCCAGACCCAGCAAAGAAGGATAGTTTATATAAGTAAAATAAATAATTCTTGCCTATTTAATAATTGGATCATTTTAACAATAGTTGACTAATAGTCAGATGTCTGAAACACATCATCTTGCCCGTTTTTATTCTTTAGGGAATTTAACATTTAAAGGGTGTTTTTTCCAGGAATTATTTTTTAATTATTGTTACCTTTCTACATACTTAGTATTTGTTGCCCTCCCATAATTTACTAAGTCAGAACTAGGAGAAAACAGCTCAAGTGTAATTGAAATTAATCCCTTGCAAAGAAATTAAACTAAGGTGATAAATCTAGCGAAGGACTTTAAGATGGGTTTACCCAAGATAGAGTTATTTTTGAAGTGCATTATTTTATTGTAGTGTAGCTAAAAAACACTTTGATTCTCAGAAATGTTGATGTGTTGGTTATTCATTTATTGGTTTTGATAACTTTAATGGCTTGTTCAGTTATACATGTTTGATTCCAAATTGCATTGGTGGTACAGGAGTGAAAGTTAAGAAAATGGAAAAAATTTTTCACTGCTGTAGTATAAATGAAATTCCTGTATTTCTACATGTGGCTTTACTGTTGTTGTTAGCATTGCCTTTTGAGTTGTTTAGCTCTTGTCCATAACTGCTGTAATGTTTTGTTGTGATTTTCCGACTCGGAGAATGCAGGTGGCGTGTCTCTTCATGTTGGTAATTGATAACAGCTAGCTACGATTAACTCCTGGGATCATGTTGTTTTACATAACTGAATTCCCCAGTTGTATTTTTTCATTTGCCTGAGCTTTAAAGAAATCAATTCTGTGATTGTTACTTGTAAATAATAAAATTTAAAACCCCTCCTGACAATGGTGAGGATATTGTTCATAGAGTGCAAACATACACAGTAAGTACTTAAAACACTTGTGGGTATTTTTACTACTCTCTAAAATAATAAAAAAATATATAAGTATCAGAATCTAGAGTGCAGTAAAAACTTACCATTTTATTTGAAAGGGATAACTTGTATTATTGAAATGTCAGATAAACTGTATTTGTTTTATATAGATAATACATTAGAGGGTTCTGAAAAAAAAACCCAACAGTAATTTTTTGACAATGTAAAGCTACACTGTCTCTGGAAAGTCAGAGCTGAAGTCTTGCATTCCTTGTTTGTTCAGAATTATTTTTACAGAAGGAGAATTTGGGATGAGTGGTAGGGAATTCAGTGCTGTTCTCGTAACAGGAAAAGTGCAGAAACTTAGGAGAATTGCACTTTGTAGAAAGAAATAAGAGAGTGGTCACGAAGCCAAAAATATCTTAAAAAAAAAAAAAAAAAGGTATTGCTGTTTTTTTGCCTGGTAACCTTTTTCTCCTGTGTGTCATCCCAGGGAGAAATTGAGGGTATAGAGTTTTGAATCAGCCATTTTGATACTTGCATTTTTCCTTGGAACCTGCCCCCCTCTCCTTGTATTTAATGCATTGATTAAATTAATAAAATTTGTTAATTTAATTTCTTGGATAGTATGTTTCTTCCTTTCTTCCTCATATAATAGTTACAAATTTATACATAGATGAACAAGATGGATATAGTTAATGTTTTTTATAATTTTGATGTTTTTAAAATTAATTTAGAATTGGTCCAATTTTTAATGCAAATAAGTGTTCCATGATTAGCAGATTAGTATAAACTATAAACTCAGTATTACATGCATTTGAAGATTATTCTGTACATGTTTAGTGGTACAGTGCTAAGGAGTCAGCTTTGTCCTAAACGTGAACTGTAAGTGTAGCATTAAACATCCAATTGCAGCTTCTACAGTTAAAGGAAAAGCAGGGAACTTGACAGCAGCAGCCATGACTAGAAATTTAGAAATCCTAAGTGGTGGGAGAAAGTTATGTTGAATAATTTTTATTTTTAACTCTAAAATAAAATTTAAATCCCTCAATCTTGGTGAAAACAGATTTTTAGCAGTTTTCTAGATAATAAAAAATGAGCACATAGAAGACTAATATTCTGAGAAGCTGTAGCATGGCATTTCTAAATAAAAGGAGGAGTGCAATTAGTGACATACTACTTATGACATTTGTTACTGATCCTTAGTTGTTGGTGTTTTGGGTTTTTTTTTGTTTTTTGTTTGTTTGTTTGTTTGTTTGTTTTTGGTTTTTTGGTTGTTTTTTTTTTTCTTCCCCGGGGAAAGATCGTTAATTAAATCAGGGAAAATGCTGGAGGTGTTTGGTGAGAGAGCAGGAGCCCAGCCTGTTCTTGACACCGTTGGTACTGAGAGCCCCCCAAAGCGTGTCCCGAGGGGCCTCTGCCCAGAGCTCGCTGCAGAAAAATCTGCCCTCGCCCTCCCGTGCGCAAGAGCAGGAGCAGACCTTGACATCTCCGCTCCTCACTGCGGGGGCCGCACGTCAGTAAAAGTGGGACTAGTTGAGCGAGGATTGTCATTTTCTGTAACTATTTGGCAATAACTCCGGTGCTCTAGCCCTCCTTCCTATTTAGTTGAATGTATTTTTAATATTTTTTCTGGAGATCTAGGGAAAAGGAGCTTGGCAAAATAACTCAAAGTATTGACTTGCTGTTTGCATATTTGGGAAGGATTTCCCTTTGAAATATTCCTAAGGCTTTAGAAAACTGGAAGAGAAAAAGAAACTTATTACAGTAAAACCACCGGTGTAATTAACATTTCCTTAAGGAAAGGCTTTCAGTTACCTAAACAGTTTGTTTCCATTTTAATAACAAAACTGAGGGAGGTTACCAGCCTGCAGTTTTAATGCCTTCTGTCAGGTTGTGCCGGTCCTGTTACTATTCTGGGACCCCGGGTTTAATTGCTGGCTCTGGCTCTGGCTCCCGAGCGCGGCCCCTCTGCTGAGCCAGACGCTGCCGGGGGGTCCCTCCCGCAGGGCAGCCCCCAGCCCCGCTCCCGGGGGGCTGCTGCCTGCGGAATGTACACGGCGTGGCGGGAGGCTGGGAACTCACGTGGGGATTGATGGCTTGATTTTAACAACTGTGAAAAGAGAAAATGTGTAGTCGTGGTTATGTAGCGATGAATGGTGCTTACCCAGACTTTTTTTCTTGATTATTTCCCCCCTCCCGCCCCCAAATCCCTGGCAGTCAGGAGTCCATAGCCTGGTGTCCAGCCCATACCTCTGGTATCTTAAAGAGGCACCTCTCGAAGCTGCCAGACCAGGCTCTCTGCGTGCATTGCGGGGTGTCCCTGCAGAGAACTGGGGCTTCTCACTCCAGTAGTGACTGAGCAGCTGTCGGGCATGGCCAGAGATGCAGCTGGACAGTCCCAGCCCTGCTCGGCCCCCTTTCCTGGGGGGCATTTGTAAATACACACTGCGGCTCCTGCCCTTACCCGGGTTGGGATGGAGCAAGCGGGGAGGCTGCTGATGGACTCGAAAGCATTAATGCGACGTGCGTTACCAAACCCACGGGAGGAACTGTTCTCAGGGAGGGTGATCCGGCTGCCAGCAGTGGCCCTGGCACGAGCTTCTCTGCACTTTCTATACATTCAAAACCATGGAATGTTCCCAAACCCACTGGCAGTTGCTGCTGGCGGTTCGGAGGGAGCCCCAGCACTGTCCTTCACCCTCCGTCGGGGCTCCACAGCCACGAGGTCTGCAGCCATGGGCTTGCTCGAACACTTCCATGCAGCTCCAGGGAGATGTCTCATAGCACTGATCTTACAAACAGCCTCTCTCAGGGTTTCATGAGCATTAAATCCTGACCAAGCGGGGTCCCTTGGCCTGGGGCAGGGGTCTCAAGGGGGACTCCCGAGCCCAGGAGGTCCCAGGGAGCCTCCGAGGGGAGTAAAGCCCAAGCCGGAGGAGAATGCGGATGCTGAGACCTCGGTGTCAGCCCTGCTGTAGGCATGGCCCTAATGCGTGGACGAGCGCAGCTTTAGACAGAAGGGTTGAGCAGACATACTCGCTTTTTGTTACGGGTTTGGCTACCGGCTTCTTGGGAGGCAGCGTGGCCCCGGGGCGCTGGAGGGAGCAGCAGGCAGGGGCTGCGAGGCAGCGGGGGACGCTGGTGCGGCAGCCGCAGGTCAGCTTGCCCTTATATGGGAAAACCCTGCTCTAATTTTTAAAGCTGTGTGCTGTGGCAGTGCTGAATATGGCAATTTTATAAGCAAAGCTGAATGCTCGTTATGTTCGTTTGTATGCCAGGATCCGGGGCGCTGCGGTTGCAGTTGCCGCTGCAAGGTGTGCTTGCAGCCAGGGTCCCAGCATTTTCCCACCTCCTTAGGATTTAATAGTAGAGCTGACACAGGATTCAGAGGAATAGAAGTGTGAACTGGGGTTCACGTGAGGGAAGGCGTGATGCTGACATGCTCTAGAAAAGCAAAGGACCGGAGGGCCCCATCCACAGGACGCTTTGCTCTGGTGTTTGGTGGCAGAGCCAGTAGGGCATAGGGACGAGGGTTGAAGCACTGAATGTGCTGGTTCAGAGGCATTATTTACTAATACATATTTTGGTATTATTTGGATTTACACTGAGCTCATCCCTGTACTAATCTGGATGCTTTACTCTTCTCAAGCCGTTGCAGGCTGCCCATCCAGCGAGTAGACAGACAGCCTGTCATTTCTCTAATTCTTGTAATCTAATTACTGCCTGCCAGAGCAGCAAGTAACTTGTGCTAAAAATCCATGATGTACTTAGTGCCCTGATGCAGATGTCTGATCTGGAGTGAGGAACAGCCAAAATGTCCTGAATTCTCCTGGGGGGATCAGGAGGCTGAGCTGGCCCTGGGGGTTGAATTTGGTTGAATTTTTCTCTCAGGTGGTGTTTCCCTGTGTGTGTGAGAGAGACTCGTCAGTACCACGATTAAAAGGCTGAGGAAAATGGGAAGGAAACAACCCGGTTTTGTCTCTGGGACAAGGTGGCTGCTTTGTCCTGCCAGCAGGTAGTTGTGTGAGCAAGGCTCCTGCCCCAGCAGCCCTCCCCTCCAGGAGCTGCCGAGTGCTTTGAGTGCTCTAAATACACTCATTTGGGGGATTTGTTTGTTTGCTTTTAAGGAAAATATAGAACATTAATTATTGTTTGTAAAATGCTAGATTCTCACTACAGAACAGCCCAATTAAAGTTAAATCATACAGTAATTACTTTGCTTCAATATTAAGCAAAGTTTGCTGCCAATGCCCTACCGACCACTGTTTCTGAGCCAGCGAGTGTTTGGGGGTGCTTGGTGGTGCTGTTGGTGGCTCCCCTCATGTTTATCCATTGATCTGAGGGGGCAATGACAGCCTTCCTTTGGTGGCAGGCCTGGCTAGTCCAGCGACAGAAGTGCCAGCACGAGCAGGATGTGAATCTATAAAACTTTTTTATGGACTTGTTTAAACCCAGCCATTTTGCAGCCCTTCCAAAAAGAACCCAGACGTGAAACCCACCCTGGCAATTCTGTGTGTGGTTCAGGTCAGGGCTGTCGGTTCCCACCACGGGTCCCGTTGTAGGGGCAGCACCTGTGGGAAGGTGCAGTTCTCTCGGCAGCTGGAGAGGAAAACCTTGCAGGTACTCGCTGGCTGCGGGAGAGAGATGCAGCAAGCAGCAGCTAGTCACAAAGCAGCCGCTTCAGAGCAGAAGCTGCCTGGCTCTGCCAAAGCTGAAGGGCCAGCCCCAGAATGGAATGCTTATAAAAATAAGATGGTAACCATGCAGCAGTGAAGGAGTAGAGACCAGGAAGTTTCAGTGTTACATACAACATGATACTCTGCTTGGAAAAATATTGTCACAATTATAGAGATATGGGCAGGGATCCATAGTTGAAAGGCATAACCCAGTACCTATCATTAGGGTGATTTTAATTTCTCATTTCCAATTTTGTCTGTGGAAGAAACTCTTTTTGGCTTGAAAATTCTCATGTGAAACATTGAGCCAAAGGAGATGTGTCTCGTCTGGGGAAAAGTTTGGAGTAATTGATTAAAGCTGGTTTTGAATTATAGAGGGGGAGAGATGTGTCTTATACCATTTCAAAACAACAGTATATTGATTTATTTAAAAATTTACAGGATGATGGATTTATTTTAGTTTGACCATGTTGATATTTATTTGATGGTTTGGATTTTCAACAAAATGAAAGAAAGTGCTCCTTTCATGCAACCTGATGGGGAAATAAAAACAAGACAGTAACCTTTGAAAACATGAGTGCTGCAGCTCCTCATTCATCCTGAGTAACAGTAGGGTATCTTGATTTTCAGTACTTGAGAAATCTTGCAGTCTGTACAAGGAAGGGTTTTCTCCTTTTTATTTTTTTTTTTTTTTAATAGCAGAACCTGATTTCTGTCATTTTGGTTTGAAAGACAGGCTGTCCCTTGAGCTGTAATTGCATCAGGAAAGACGAGTCTCTGCTGGGACAGGGGCTGTAGACACGCCAGAACTCCTGACAACTTGCTGGCTCTATTCTCCTTCAGTGGCCACAGAGATGCTTCAACAAGCCCTGGTGGGCACCAGAGAAGGGTCAGGTCTGATGGAGGAGCGGTGCTGGGCTGGTGCTCCCGCCTGTGCCATCAGCTGGGGAGCTGCTGAGTTCTAGCACTCCTCTGGGTTTAAGAACATGCAGTCAAAGTGCTAGAGGTGTACTAAATTCCTGCCATCTTCAAGTTTTAAAAATTTGGAAAAAAATGTTAAAGCACTAGTAAAGTATTCTCTGTCTTGCTCTGTCTTATCCTTCCCCCCATCATGGAACATCAGAATGACAACACAGGCTGAATTTTCATCTTTACCCATTAAAGGCTACTTGAACAAGAAATGTCTTTCTGGCTTTGTAACAAAGCTGTCGCTGCTGAGGAGGGAGTTGGTGCCTTCTTTGGGTTACAGGCAAGACGTACCTTCTTGTGGTGTCCTGCCAGACTTCAATAACCTACAGACACTTAACCACTCTTCTTGTTACTGGCGCCTGGCAGCATTGCAGCCAGAGAAATGTGTTCACTTAATAACTTAGCCTATAGAATATTATTCCAACAATTAATTTACTTCTCGTGCTGTCTTGCTGCTACCTTACCACAGCAGGGACAGAGTGGTTCCTCTCTCGGGTGCAGGGCAGACAGTTTGTGTGTTAGGTGGGGGGTATTCCACATGGGTTTTCCCAAGTCGTTGGGAATTTGGTAATTAGTGTTGTGTCAGTGTCTGTAAGAGACGTTCCTCCAGCTCCAGGGTCTGTGATGCCAGAGGTTTTGCAAATCCTGCCAGGGCTGGAAAGCACTGAGAGGACCCAGCCCTGGGCTGCACTCCTTGGGTCTGGCCCTCCTCCCTTACAGCCCCACCGTTCGATGCAAGTACTGGTGTAGATCACAGCAAAAATTTTCCACTCCTGCTGTCCTCTATCTTTAACAGATAATGCTTTGAAAGCATTTTATTTCTTAGAAAGACCTTGGCTGACATGATTCACCTCAGCAATCAGTGAACATATATATATATATATATGCATTTCACCTTGACAAGGTCTACCAAGACAGTCTGTGGGCACTCAAAGGTGGTGCTTCTGTCAAAGATGTTGGTGTTTACTCTACAAGCAAGGCAAAACTCTTTAGAACCAGCAAAAATTAGGTCTAACAAAAATAGTTTAAGTAAACAAAGCTGTTTCTCTTTTGAGAGGAGGTAGATGTGCCTGTGTAAGGACATGATCCCTATGGAGCCTGCCCCACCACAGAGTATAAATTTTAAAAAAAATCCACAGTGGAAAATAAAAAAAATCAGCTTCGTTGCTCTTCCTTTTCAAGCATCTCATGATTAGGGCACGGCTGGTTGGCTGCTGCCTGACCGAGTTCCCAATAGCATTTTCCTTACCACACATGTTCTATAACAACAGCAGATTTCCTCCTCTCAACGTGTGGCCAAAGAGTTTCAGTTTTCTACCAAAATTAAGCAGGGGTGTGTATAACTTCATGACATGAGCCAGGGTGGGTCACATATAGCAGCACTTTGGGTGTCCCCCTCCCCATCACCATAAGCTCGATGCTTCTCTGCCTGGGTTGAGCCGAGGGGATCTCTCACCTCTTGCAGACGTAGCTGAAGGCAGGTCACCTTTGCTGTTTAGCAGCTTTATTGTCCTCTGCTCCACCGCAGTATCACCTGTATTTCCAGGATGAATACAGAAAGATCTGGAAGCCTGCAGAACGGAGGTTGTCTTTGAGAGGTGTCCTGGGAAGTTTCTTTCCTCGAGGAAGGATTTGTTACTTGTTAGGAAGCTGGTCGCCCTGTTTGAACTGGTTTTGTAGTCCGTAAAACCAGAGGGAAGGTGCTGCAGCCTCGCTGCACAGCCTGGTCTGTGTTGGTCGGGAGCAAACTCTTCTCCTGGACCTTGGTGGGAGTTCGGATGAAGTTGCAGCAAAGGAATACGGCTTAAAATACAGCATAGAGGATGATGTCTGCCCCCTTTAAAATCTTTGATCACCCATAAGCTTAAGGAGCTTCCTAAGAAGTTTTTCAGAAGGAGCCTGAAGAGTGGAGAGGGCTGGTACTTTAATTTTAATAGATGATGGTTGGTTGTCTGGGCAGAAAATTTAGTTGGTTTCTGCATCTAGCTGTATTTTTTGCTTGTAAGTCTTAATGCCTTTTAAAAACCACCAGTCTTGACTTAAAGACTTTGGGATGTGATATAAATACTTTGAAATGCAGACAGGAACGTTACGTTACTCAAAAAAGTAACAGGAAAATGTAGTGTGTGTGTGTGATAGTATCAGCATGGCAGATACCAAACCACCTGAATCGTCGTGGGAGGTTTTCTCAGCCCTCGTAGCTCAGACCCTCTGCGGATCAGCTTTGGCACGTTCTTCAAGTCAGCAAGGCTGCAAACAAGGATTTAGAGACCATAAAGTAGTAAAATAGCAAAGGAGAGACATTGGAGCTGGAGAAAAGGGACTCTGATATTTAGTTTCTTTTTCTTGGCATTATTTAGACTCCCAAATGACAACGTTTCTAGTTTTCTAGCACAAAGGAGGCCTCATGCTGTTCAGGATCTGCTGTAAAGTCCTAGTACAGATCATTCTGTATCCCAAACAATTTATCTAGTTCAATGATATTTTTATCTCACAGTTACAGTTTGTAGACCCTTGTCTAGTAGATGGTATTTTTGGAAACCTCCCATTTATCTAACAATAAAAGACAGGATGGAGTATCAGTTTCCATTTAGATTTTCCTGAATTCTCTCCCATTAAATCAATAATTTTTTTTTTCCTGATTAAGCTTTATTTTGCTCTTAAGGAGAAAGACTAAAAAGGAAAAATGAAAATACTATTTAAAACAAATATTGAGGTATAAAACAAAGACATACGGCACTAATTTCAAGTAAGTGGAATAGTCTGGGTGCGTTTTGTTACAAGACTGACATCATAACAAAATGTACTGTTAAAGGCAGGACTGTGACTTGGAGCCCGCGCTGGGAGAGCTGGAAGCAAACGTGAGCCGCCCCTCCTAACTTTTAGTTTGTGCGCGTTGGGAACTGGGTCAGAAAACGTCCCCAGAAGTTGGGGTGCAGCAGAGCACAGGCTGCTCCCCCCCGTGCGGCGGGACCTGACCCCCCCGAGAGGGGCTTTGCGCGGGTACCCACCGCGGCAGCGCTGCCGGCTCTGTCGCAGGGGTCTCCCTAAATCAATTGCCCATCTGCAATTAATTCACATCGTGCAAATAGTTTGAGGACTGAGTCGTCTGTCTTCTGAACAGAACGATCTATTTTTAGCTTTTCAAGCAAGCCTGTTTTGTGTTCTTTGTAGAGTCAGCGACATTCTTTCAATTTTTCAGCTTAATTAACACAAAAGAAATTGTAATCTGAGAAGGCAGCAGAAACAAGAACCCCCTGAAAACCATGAATTTGCAAGAAAGCAGAAGATGGCAGCTTTGCAAGAGATAGCTGGCAAAAAGGAAGAAAAAAAACCCGTTGAGAGCAGTTTGTGGGATTTTGGCTGGACACTGTATAGGCTAAATTTATACATCCAGTTTGTTGATTCACAGTCAATGCTCACAGGTCTTGCAACTAATTTTGGATTCTTTATTCTGAAAAGAATGAGAGCCACAGAAAGAAAATTTTCACACGTGGTGGTAGTGACCAACTGCAGAATACTCGTGAATAAAGCAGATTTCTGTAGAGTTAACAGAAATCCGGGCTGGGTGTGAGGGTCGGTGTGTGCTCCCTGCGTGGCTGAGCGAGCACCGAATCCCCTCCGGATGGACTCTGCGTGCGTGCAGCTGTGGGGAAGTCCTTATTCAAGCTCAGATATAATCACACATATATAATTTTTATTAGAATCAGGTCCTGGGAAAGACAAAAATACCCGTGCATCACAGTCTGTATTCTGTACTACGTTAGCTAGGAGATTTGCAGGGATGGGTTAAGGAGAGGGGAGCACAGGTTACTGCTCAGAGGGGTTTGAGTTAAAGTGTTGGTTTTGGGTACAAAAAAAGGAAGTGAAAAGCTGAATAGTCAACAAAATCCCGACTGCAATCAGCGAAGGTTTGGAAATAGTACTTTGCCATCCCGACGAGAGGTCTCTGCCTGCTGGCAGGTGCTTCTCTGTTGAGGTCCATCACAGAGCACTAGCCCTTGCTGTGCGTTACTGCGGTGCGTGTGCGGCACCTGAGCCTCATCCCGGCGCCTTCCCGGGGGTCCGGGTGCGGGTGCTCGTCTGAGTGGCAGAACGGGAAGGAGGAGCCGGCAGACGCTCAGCCTCCCCCCGGGGAGCCCAGGCGAGGGGCTGCAGAGCCTGCGGTACCGCTCCAGGGACGGTGGCCACACGGGGACTTGGGGACTAGTGCTCCCGCAGCAGCAGTGCCACTGCAGCCTTGTGTTTCTGAGTCGCTCGCCCCATCTTTTAAAAAGAAAACGTAGATTCTAAGTCACGTTACGTGGAGTAGTGAGAGGAATTTAGTTGCCTAAAAATGCAGCAAAGTTCCTAAGGGGATTACTTTTCAAATCCTGCGGTAGGAATGGCAGATCGGGAAGCCCTTTTGGAGCTCTACCTCTGTCTTTAGATACAAAGGGACCTCTTGAAAGCCGGTCTCCAAGTGCGTTTGAAAGCTCTTCCCCGAGGGATTTAACCAGCCCAGCCGTCCCAAGTATCACCTTAACCTGGTTCCCCCCAGTGCTTGTGTATGAAGGAGTGTATCACACCTTTCTGAACTAATTGCAGAAAAAAGGGTTTGTTTAACAAGCTGAATTTCGTTCCTAGAACTGTGAGTATCTTCAAGTGCATCAAATGAAAGCAGAGCCCGTGCCTGACCACTGACATGTAGTGCGGTCATGGGCTCCTGCAGGACACCTCCGGCTCCAACCAGCTTTTGAACCAAGTGCAAGGGAGATTCCTTTGGCTGCCAAGGGCTTATCCTCACTGTATCCCCCTTTTCCCACCCGGCAGGAGCCGGCTCTGCTCTCCATCTGTAACTGCAGAGTGCAGCTGGGGCAGGAGGAGGGACACTGGGGTTCTTACTGTGACACCATCAGAAAGTTCTAAAGCTGCTGCAGAGCCCCTGTGAGGGGTTAAGGAGCGTCACTGGCATCTGCGATGGACTGGCCGCCCCCCGAGAGTGCTGGGGCGGGGGGTTTGCACCTGGGAATGCGGGAAACCCCAACACCGAAACCCATCACAGGTTATTTCCCAGCCATCTCGCTCGTTTAACTGCGGGGTGTGCGTGTGTGTGTGTCACAGAGCCAGGTTTGACACGCAGTTCTAACTGCAGGCAGTAGGAAAGCTGCTGATCAGCCCTGAAAGTTGGTGATGAATATTAAATACTCTAAATAAAAGCCATTGTGCATGCTTTTACATGAATTTGCACCGTGAAGTTGCTCCACACAGTGATAGAGGAGGTAGAGGAAAATTAAAGTTAGTAGCGCCTTTTTCAGTATCTAAAAGCAGGCGGAAGAAAGTATCAGGCACGACTCATCTATGAACTGGGATGTACTTATTGTTTGAATTTTATTCACAGAAGTTTTCCCTTCTGGGCAGTATGCACATGTGGCTTTCGTGTCTAAGGGCTAAATATGCTCACACTACTACTAAGTTAGTAAGTGGTCTCTGCTTTGATTTTCATAAAGATTTGTGGGTATTCATTGAACAATTTCAGTTTGTTAAAAACAAAAAGATAGATTTATGTGATCTCCATACAGTTAATGTTAAATTTTTGGGTCTTTGTTTAAGGAAAAGTAGATTCAATTCTTAAAGTATAGTTAAATACAGTAACAAAACAGGAAATAACGTCCTAAAGTATGTTTGGTTTAAGCCCCGTAAGAAAGTCTATTTAAGGATTCTTCTGTAAGTATGTAAATTCTGAAATACCTTTTTAGTGTAACAGTTGTAAAATATGTGAGGTAGTCAGTCATGCCTCTGGCTTTTATACTCAGCCAGGTAACCTGCCAACATAAACAACGAGTTAAAGGCTTATTTTTAGGCGTTTCAGACAGAATCCAGTGTAAACCTTTCACTTAATCCACAATATCCTAAATGTTAATTAAGTATTTCTGAAAGTAATCAACACAAATTGTCATTTCTAAAGACAGCATGAAGGTATCTTCCACTTCCTCCATTTCATTTTGGCATGCTCAACTCTTATAATAAATTAAATATATATATATATATATTTTAATGCACAGCATAATCTGTTGGTCTTTTCTCTCAACGGTCTGCGCCCAGTCTCTTCTCTGTTGAGTCATTAGTCAGGTCTATAGACCCCTGCGCTGTTAAATATCAGTAAATGCTCTTTGCTGCTGAATGGCCGGTGGGGAGGGTGGTGGAACCCCCCGGGCTGTGGGCACTGCACGTCCCTGCCCTTAAGGGACCAAGCACCCTTAAGGACTCAGGAGAGCTGTCTGGGCAGTTGGTGTCTCCATACTCGCAGCCTGGAAAATGGGAGGGAAGAGATGCATCCTTCAGCCTCTCTCATCAGCTGGAAACAAACCTTCTTGCACAGGGAGTTCTGCAACCAGCTTCTTCCCAGGGACGGCAGGTCCGCGGCAGTGCCAGGACCACGTAACGGGGAAATCACAGCCGATCCTTCGAGGCTGGCCGTCCCGCTTCCCGTGAGGAATGGCCAGGAATTGAAGCCAGGTAGTGTCACTCAGCTGTCCCCTCTGGTGACGCTGCCTTCTCTCCCTGCGGGTTCTCTTCCCTGTGCCCCTCCGGGGACTGTGGCCTGAGTCCCTGACCTCTTTGCTTTGTGTGCAAGCCACTCAAGAGGTCCTTCAGGAATACTAAGAAGAGGTTTCACTGCTTGGCATTTTTGGGGCTTGTTTCATTTCCTTCACAGATGTTACCTTTGTATGGCAGCACATGTAAGTATGAAGGCAGTTGTCATGTACCTTATGCACAATGAATCCGATGCCTTTAGGTTGTGTCCATCCATTTGGCCTTCTCACCTGGGAGGCTGGACAAGCAGACCAATGGTTTCTGTGTGTGTCATTTGTTCTGCATGCCCACAGTGGCCCCTTGGTCAGACCACATCTGAAAAAAAACACAGATGTGTGGTATCCTTGTTGAGTTGATGCTTCTTGCTGTCCTGAGAGGCTACTGCTTGCTGGTCTCCATTGGTGTGAGCCACGGCAGCCGGCAGATGAGGAACTCCAGCAGAAAGTACCTGTAGTGCTTCACTGTTGGATCTACCAATGGTGCTGACTCCAAGGCTCACTCACAGATCTCGAAAGGAGCTTCTAATTGTAATTCAGAGTTGTCTTCACTGCTTTCATCTGTCTTGCAAAAAGCAGGGGGAAACATCTGTGTTCATGAAAAGGTATCGCAGAAGGGTCACCAGGTCTTTTCCTGTTCCTCCTCCCCACTTAACACCAGTATAAGACACAAAGATGCTTTTTTCACGACAAAGAAGTAGTGAGGGGCCATGTCAAGCAAAATCTGTGGGTCTAGCTAAGCACAGCACAAATCCCTGGGTCAGAGCTTGGAACTCAGCCTCCAGTTCTCTTGTTGAGGACTTGTCTGGTCTAATAATCAACAGTGAAAGGGCCTGGCCTTTAAGGGAGGGAGAAACGTAAGTATTTGTGGCTTACAGTGATTTTGATGGGAGTTTTGCTGCTTGGCTGTTGTGAAGCGCTTTATCCCAGCTCCATGGCTTCACACAGGGTGGTCCCAGGAGAGCAGGTCTGTGTAAGTGACATGCTAGTTGAGGGTCTGTATGTTGGGGACCTGAATATTCTAAGTATGCATTTTCATAAATGTAAGAGGGTAACTTTTCTCGTTATCGTAAGTAACAGACCTTCCAGCCGAGAAGGAATCGCCGTTTCCTGGGGAGGTGCCGCCGCTGCTGCAAAGCCCGTCAGGCAGCAGAGGGAGCACACGTTAACGGCCGCTGCCCCGGTGCCAGGGACGGCGGGTCCAACTGGGTGTAAAACAGCTCAGAGAAATGGAATAAAGAAATAGAAGGGCGAAAGCCGTGTCGGTTCGTATGGTGCTGGAAGTGGATGAAAGGGCTGGAGGGAACAGGTTAAATGCCGGAGTATTCGGGAATGAGGAGCTAAATATGGCATCGTAATAGGGCACGTGGCAAGGGGCCAGATCTGTTAGTTCATAGATCTCAACCTGCTTCCAATATTTGGATTTGAGCAGGATTAAAAACCAGGAGGGGAGGTTTTTGTGGGTTCTGCTTTCAGCAGTGGGGGAATCTCTGACGAGCAATTTCATTGCTGTGGCATCCAGTCCCAAATCCTCGTCTTGTGGGACCTTAGGGGTCCAAGCTGCAACCCAGCGTCACATCTTCTCTCCGACAGTAACAAACATTCCATAACTACGCTCTGCAAAATGTGGTTAGATGGTCGTGGCTCTCTTCAAATAAAATATAACACTCTGACAACTGATGAAGACTATCAAGAATAGTCTGTGATTTTAGCTTCTGCCCTGGTTGAAAAAAACCAGCATGTCCAAAGCATGGTTTTCTTACACTCTGTGTCAGACCCGTTTGTTTTATGCAGCACCAGGGCTGGGACAAGTTGCTAAAATATAATGTTTCTTAGGAATCAACTGCATTAATGATTTTGTAATAACTAGGGATATAATTGAGAGTGACATTTATATAACAGACTTTCCAGTATAAAAGCCAAAGTCTGTTGGCAATAAACACTCAGAAAGCTTTACCATGAAAAATTACAACATTTGGGGGTTAGGTGTTACATTTAGAGAAAATGTAGGGCAAGATACATGAAGCTACTGCTTCTCTCAGCGCCTTTTTCCAAGTGGAATGACTTCAGCTGAAGTTAACTTTTTACTACTTAAGAAGATTATATGGTACATAGAAAAATAATTCAAACTGCTTAATTTTTAAAGCTTTTTTAATAAGAAAACTTCAAAGAGATTCATTTTAGAGTAGGATTCAAGCAGTGTAGGTAAGGTAGTTAAATATTCCCTCACTGCAGTTTGAAAAATAGACTTTCATGGCACCTATACAAGTATTTCTATAGATCCTTATCTGTAAGAACAGCAACATATTTCTTTTTTTAATTAAAGATCATTATAATTGCTAATGTACGATTGTTTGGGGGCATATGTGAGTCAAACTCTGGTTTTGAGAACACAGTTTTTGAGAACACCTTAACCTTCACGGCATCCTTGGCCCCGTGTGGTGATGTCTCTGCTGAACCGAGGAATAGGCTGGTGCAGGAGGTGCCCTGGTCCTCGCCCAGGAGAGGAGCACCTCCAAGAGGACAAGCAGGAGAGCTGGGAATCATTTGGAGTAAATGAGGAACGGGATTTCCTAAGAGGGTGACCAGTTTGCAGGGAAACTGATCTGCAGTTTGGGAAAGGAACCAAACAAATAACTTTTTAAACCAAAGCAAAGGGGCAGAAGAGGGGTTCAAATCATTTAGGGAAGAGACACTCACTTGCAAAGAAGCAAAACTTTCCAGGGACAGCAGGGATGGACTCATTGGTGCTAGAAATGGCATAACTGGGCTTTGAGGCAAATTCAAGGCTGTTCGGCTTTTTCCCATATATTTGCTTAGGTGGTTTTGTTAGCTTTTTTGTTGTTTGGGGGGTTTTTGGTTTGTTTTTTTTTTTTGAGTCGTGAGATTTTTTTAAGACTTAGGTCTCTATGATGTAGAGGTTCCTCTGCTGAGCCTATATTGCTTTCTTTTGTAGTCCTTTAAGGATACTGCTGGAAAGCCAGAGTTTCTCACAGCCAATATCCCCTGGGGTAATGTACCAAAAGAACTGTCTCCAGAAAATCGTTCCTTAAGTGTTGATGTGTCCAGATAGTGGCTTGCGCAGGGGAGTGCTCTCCAGCTCGGGTCTTCAAAGTGGTGATTCATTCACGATGTCTGTCTGTCTAGACATGAGAAGTTGATGCAATAAAAAGATTTCTTTCTCAGGTATTAAGAGACTGTAATGATTCCACAACTGTTAGTGAGGCAGGAGGTCTCAAGTCATGGTAGGTTGTTGCTGTCGTGCTGTGCCCCATCCTCCTCCCATGCAGAGCAGTTCCGGGTGATGGGATCCAGCCGGTGGGTCAAATGGCTTCTACCACCTCTCACCTGAGCCCTGTGCTCTGCTCACAGGCTTCTCATCGATGCTTCTATAAAGAGACCTCGTGTAGGACACTCTTTGGGGCAGTGAGATCCTGCAGTCAGTTTCCTCAGCTGGAGGGAGCGCAGCTTCAGTGCCTCACATCCTTCACTTCATCACAAAGTGATTCCTTGGTTTCAGCTCTCTGGTAATAGAAATTCCTCATTCATCCTTAGACAAGGAATTTCTTTGCCTTTGTCATTTTGCTTTTAAACAGTACTAAGCACACAGAGAGGCTCTTCATGCATTCTGAAGTCCGCTCTTTCTAACCCCCTTTCCCTCCAACCCAGATTTTAGCATGGAAAAGAAGGACTTATTTCTAGGCTGAAGGCTGGTAGGTGGTGGTGGCCGTTTCTGCTTTGTGGCTGGTGTTGCTCAGCTGGGTATGGAGTGTTTCCAGCAACACGATTGCTTTGATCCACCACAGAGGGTGTGATACCAAATAAATGTAAATAAACCTTATACCCCAGTGATGTTCACAAAATATATCAGGGTTTTCATTTTGATGGAGAGCAATTTTTGATGTGTCACCATCATCTTCATCCCTTTGGCCTGCCAGAACCATAAATTTATAAACTCCCCCGCTGGTTTCCTCACTCAAGGAAAGCAAGAACAGGAAGCTTAAACTCCATTTTTCTTTCAAATGGATATTAATGGCAAACGTTATGAGGTACTTGATCAGCTCTGTAACAATACACTTGGCCATTCATGAGATGGTACAGACAGAGGGTTAGAGACACAGAATTGAAGACTGGATTTGAAAAGGCAGCTCATGAACTCCAAGCCCCAAATATCCTCTGACAGTTTGGCTTTATTTCACACTGTCAGCCAGGATTCTCCTTACAGCACCATGGTATTAATAATAAAGAAATTAAATAAATTAAATCCACCCCTTCCTGTGTGCCTCACAACACTCAGCTCTGTACGAGCTCAGCACGTGTAGTTTTGATGAAGAGACATTATCGAGCCTGAAATCATTTCAAACAAAACAAATAATGTGGCTGCCCAGCACTTCCTCTGGAAGTAGTTCCTTGGAGAAATCCTCCATAAGTCTCCCGCGTATGGGGTCAGCACACACATCCCGCAGTAACGCCTGTTCAGGGAGAGGATCCCCCAGATAATGTGGGGCTGTGTGCTTCATGTACAGGGTGTGAAACGCTGCCCTGCCTCCAGCCGGGATCACCGGTGCCGGGGGGCACTCNGAAGGAATCGCCGTTTCCTGGGGAGGTGCCGCCGCTGCTGCAAAGCCCGTCAGGCAGCAGAGGGAGCACACGTTAACGGCCGCTGCCCCGGTGCCAGGGACGGCGGGTCCAACTGGGTGTAAAACAGCTCAGAGAAATGGAATAAAGAAATAGAAGGGCGAAAGCCGTGTCGGTTCGTATGGTGCTGGAAGTGGATGAAAGGGCTGGAGGGAACAGGTTAAATGCCGGAGTATTCGGGAATGAGGAGCTAAATATGGCATCGTAATAGGGCACGTGGCAAGGGGCCAGATCTGTTAGTTCATAGATCTCAACCTGCTTCCAATATTTGGATTTGAGCAGGATTAAAAACCAGGAGGGGAGGTTTTTGTGGGTTCTGCTTTCAGCAGTGGGGGAATCTCTGACGAGCAATTTCATTGCTGTGGCATCCAGTCCCAAATCCTCGTCTTGTGGGACCTTAGGGGTCCAAGCTGCAACCCAGCGTCACATCTTCTCTCCGACAGTAACAAACATTCCATAACTACGCTCTGCAAAATGTGGTTAGATGGTCGTGGCTCTCTTCAAATAAAATATAACACTCTGACAACTGATGAAGACTATCAAGAATAGTCTGTGATTTTAGCTTCTGCCCTGGTTGAAAAAAACCAGCATGTCCAAAGCATGGTTTTCTTACACTCTGTGTCAGACCCGTTTGTTTTATGCAGCACCAGGGCTGGGACAAGTTGCTAAAATATAATGTTTCTTAGGAATCAACTGCATTAATGATTTTGTAATAACTAGGGATATAATTGAGAGTGACATTTATATAACAGACTTTCCAGTATAAAAGCCAAAGTCTGTTGGCAATAAACACTCAGAAAGCTTTACCATGAAAAATTACAACATTTGGGGGTTAGGTGTTACATTTAGAGAAAATGTAGGGCAAGATACATGAAGCTACTGCTTCTCTCAGCGCCTTTTTCCAAGTGGAATGACTTCAGCTGAAGTTAACTTTTTACTACTTAAGAAGATTATATGGTACATAGAAAAATAATTCAAACTGCTTAATTTTTAAAGCTTTTTTAATAAGAAAACTTCAAAGAGATTCATTTTAGAGTAGGATTCAAGCAGTGTAGGTAAGGTAGTTAAATATTCCCTCACTGCAGTTTGAAAAATAGACTTTCATGGCACCTATACAAGTATTTCTATAGATCCTTATCTGTAAGAACAGCAACATATTTCTTTTTTTAATTAAAGATCATTATAATTGCTAATGTACGATTGTTTGGGGGCATATGTGAGTCAAACTCTGGTTTTGAGAACACAGTTTTTGAGAACACCTTAACCTTCACGGCATCCTTGGCCCCGTGTGGTGATGTCTCTGCTGAACCGAGGAATAGGCTGGTGCAGGAGGTGCCCTGGTCCTCGCCCAGGAGAGGAGCACCTCCAAGAGGACAAGCAGGAGAGCTGGGAATCATTTGGAGTNACAAACAGGAGAGCTGGGGAATCATTTGGAGTAAATGAGGAACGGGATTTCCTAAGAGGGTGACCAGTTTGCAGGGAAACTGATCTGCAGTTTGGGAAAGGAACCAAACAAATAACTTTTTAAACCAAAGCAAAGGGGCAGAAGAGGGGTTCAAATCATTTAGGGAAGAGACACTCACTTGCAAAGAAGCAAAACTTTCCAGGGACAGCAGGGATGGACTCATTGGTGCTAGAAATGGCATAACTGGGCTTTGAGGCAAATTCAAGGCTGTTCGGCTTTTTCCCATATATTTGCTTAGGTGGTTTTGTTAGCTTTTTTGTTGTTTGGGGGGTTTTTGGTTTGTTTTTTTTTTTTGAGTCGTGAGATTTTTTTAAGACTTAGGTCTCTATGATGTAGAGGTTCCTCTGCTGAGCCTATATTGCTTTCTTTTGTAGTCCTTTAAGGATACTGCTGGAAAGCCAGAGTTTCTCACAGCCAATATCCCCTGGGGTAATGTACCAAAAGAACTGTCTCCAGAAAATCGTTCCTTAAGTGTTGATGTGTCCAGATAGTGGCTTGCGCAGGGGAGTGCTCTCCAGCTCGGGTCTTCAAAGTGGTGATTCATTCACGATGTCTGTCTGTCTAGACATGAGAAGTTGATGCAATAAAAAGATTTCTTTCTCAGGTATTAAGAGACTGTAATGATTCCACAACTGTTAGTGAGGCAGGAGGTCTCAAGTCATGGTAGGTTGTTGCTGTCGTGCTGTGCCCCATCCTCCTCCCATGCAGAGCAGTTCCGGGTGATGGGATCCAGCCGGTGGGTCAAATGGCTTCTACCACCTCTCACCTGAGCCCTGTGCTCTGCTCACAGGCTTCTCATCGATGCTTCTATAAAGAGACCTCGTGTAGGACACTCTTTGGGGCAGTGAGATCCTGCAGTCAGTTTCCTCAGCTGGAGGGAGCGCAGCTTCAGTGCCTCACATCCTTCACTTCATCACAAAGTGATTCCTTGGTTTCAGCTCTCTGGTAATAGAAATTCCTCATTCATCCTTAGACAAGGAATTTCTTTGCCTTTGTCATTTTGCTTTTAAACAGTACTAAGCACACAGAGAGGCTCTTCATGCATTCTGAAGTCCGCTCTTTCTAACCCCCTTTCCCTCCAACCCAGATTTTAGCATGGAAAAGAAGGACTTATTTCTAGGCTGAAGGCTGGTAGGTGGTGGTGGCCGTTTCTGCTTTGTGGCTGGTGTTGCTCAGCTGGGTATGGAGTGTTTCCAGCAACACGATTGCTTTGATCCACCACAGAGGGTGTGATACCAAATAAATGTAAATAAACCTTATACCCCAGTGATGTTCACAAAATATATCAGGGTTTTCATTTTGATGGAGAGCAATTTTTGATGTGTCACCATCATCTTCATCCCTTTGGCCTGCCAGAACCATAAATTTATAAACTCCCCCGCTGGTTTCCTCACTCAAGGAAAGCAAGAACAGGAAGCTTAAACTCCATTTTTCTTTCAAATGGATATTAATGGCAAACGTTATGAGGTACTTGATCAGCTCTGTAACAATACACTTGGCCATTCATGAGATGGTACAGACAGAGGGTTAGAGACACAGAATTGAAGACTGGATTTGAAAAGGCAGCTCATGAACTCCAAGCCCCAAATATCCTCTGACAGTTTGGCTTTATTTCACACTGTCAGCCAGGATTCTCCTTACAGCACCATGGTATTAATAATAAAGAAATTAAATAAATTAAATCCACCCCTTCCTGTGTGCCTCACAACACTCAGCTCTGTACAAGCTCAGCACGTGTAGTTTTGATGAAGAGACATTATCGAGCCTGAAATCATTTCAAACAAAACAAATAATGTGGCTGCCCAGCACTTCCTCTGGAAGTAGTTCCTTGGAGAAATCCTCCATAAGTCTCCCGCGTATGGGGTCAGCACACACATCCCGCAGTAACGCCTGTTCAGGGAGAGGATCCCCCAGATAATGTGGGGCTGTGTGCTTCATGTACAGGGTGTGAAACGCTGCCCTGCCTCCAGCCGGGATCACCGGTGCCGGGGGGCACTCGGCATCTTCCCGTGCCCACCGTGCCGGGCGCTGCGATGGGGGTTCCTGTAAAATTGCCTGGGGTGGGAGGTGTTGCCCCTCACTTCTGGTGGCTGGGCTGGTGGAGGAGCCGGGCTGGAAGGAGGCAGTGTTGGTGGCAGAGGGGTAGCAGCAGTTGGGTCCCCGGCCCCTGGAGGGTCCCCAGGTCCCTGCCCGCGCTGAGGGCAGGAGGGTCTCCAGCCGAGTCCTTACAGGTGGGTTCCTGGCCCTGGGACCGGGCTCAGCCCCCCCCCGGGCTGTGTACAGAGCCTGGATGGAGCTGTCAGGAGCCTGTTGCTTCAGGAGCGAAGGGTCACTGAGGCAAGAGAGCCCGCGCGGGGCAGTGGAAAAACAAATGGGTTGCTGTAACTCCAGGGAGCACAAAGCAAACCTGGAGGTGACCTGCCAGGGAACACGGCTGCGAGCTCCTGCCCTGCTCCGCGCTTTGTGCCTACAGAGGAAGAGTGAGCAGTGTGCAGGCATTTTTTTTAATTATTATTATTTTTTCTTCTATTTTCAAAATAAAAAGTATCTTTGTCTGGTGCTGTGACTGTAGCGAGTGTGCTGATTCTAGCTTTCCCTGGTTTTGCTGGAGGGCCTGTGGGAGAAGGACTCCCAAGAATACTAGCAGCTTTCTCAGCACTTTCATTTAAGAAAAACAGTGTTAAGATTTTGAACAGAATCTATTTTTTTTTCCATCTGATGTTGCTGAGAATGTCTGAATTAAAGAGGTGTTAAGCAAAGGGAGGCAGACTCTTAACGAAGTCGCTTCCTTTTTGAATAATTATTTTATGGTGAAACATGTGGCAGAAGGGCGTAAAGGTCGGCAGTGAGCGGAGGGCTCCCCGTTCCCGATGCTGTGCAGACATGTCGGAAGTAAACAGCTCCCAACCTATATGAGAGAGGCAGATAAAAGATCGTTGGGAAAAGAGGCACAGAAAGGGGAAGTGCCTCGTCCAAGGTCAGGCTCGGCTCGGGGCCTGATCGAGTGCCAGCGGGGCCGGGTCTCCCGGATCCCCTTCCCCTCTGTGGTCCCCGCGCCTGCCTCAGCCCTGCTGACACTTAGTGAGCATCCCCCCGGGCTGGGTCTGCAGGAGGGGAAAATCCTGCACCTCCGATGGTTTTCTGAAGGCAGAGGCAAAACCCCAGTGTGGGACCGGAGGTTCTGACCCGTGCTGAGTCCAGACCCCAATGCCTGACAGGGTCCCCCAGCCCAGGCCATGGATGGCTCTCCCGACTTAGGCCGAGACAGGGCAGCAAGGGAAGCCTTTCACTGCACACCTAAAGGCTTTGAGATAATAAATTGTGTCATATACATTTCTAAAATCTACAAAACAGCCCTCAACAACAAAAACCCACCAGAAAGACTTATGTGGAGCTCTGGGAAAGCGTCTAAACTCTGCAGCTGCCCTAGGGTGTGTGGGGCACTGACTTAACAGCAAGGCACTTAAGAAATAACAATGCTGTTGGTTTGCCAGACAGCCGGATTCTTCTGGGAAAAATAGGGTATAGACCCCTATTCTATAATTGTGTCTGTATGTAATTTTAGGATCTAGGCTTAACGTTTTTCCATCTAAAGAAAAAGATGGGAGAAAATACCTTCTGAAAGGGGACGCTTTCAGGCCTTCAGCAGTGCTGAGCCCGAGGAGCAAAATCACCGTTCTGTTTTCCTCACAGATGGTCTCCAAGAATGGCTCCTGGTATCGGGAGTATCGTGGTTTGCTAGCGCTGAAATGTAAAGTTATTTTGAGCATGAAAGCCTGAACATCGTTCTATTTTAAAAAATGTAAAAGAAGGAGAGGAATGTTTACAGCACATTAAAACCTGTGTGATAACTTAGCAAGAACTATTTTAACAATCTTCTTATTTCCCTTCCTGTTACACGCCGTAGAACGCGAGTGCAGTGTCAGTGATTAATGTCATTAGTGCGGGGACGGGGATGGGGACAGGGACGGGGACGGGGCAGGATCCTTGTGCTGCTCCTGCATTGTGCTCCCATGCGGGAGCCTCTGCCGTGGCTCCTCCCTGGGCTTTGTGACCCAAACTTAACTTACAAGCAGAATAAATCTGTATGAGAGTTTGCAGGCGGGGGTAGGTCTGCAGTGAATGTTGACAAATATTGAAACTAAATCTGAGAAAAGACTTGTTCCAATTTATTTTTTTTTTTTGTAATCGGCGTTCCATATGAGTCTGCAGGGAGCTGGGATGTGCTGCTGCTTCTCTTACATAAGAGGGCTTTTTTGTTAATAAAGTGCAGAGCAGAAAGCGTGAGGAGTGGGGAGGAATATCAGGGAAAAAACTTGCAAGAAAATAAGAAAAGCTAGTGGGTGAAAAGCTCTTACTTGGTGCTTTATTTCCATAATCCCATAAGTTCCTTAAAGTCTCTTTTAATGTTTCTGCAGAAAAGCTTCGAAGTGAAAGGAGGGAGGCAAGTTTGTTGGGTTTTTTGTTTGGTTTAAAGGAAGGTCTTGGTTAATTCTATTAGTAGACTTTGGGCTTGTTTTTATTTAAAAACAAAACAAAAATCCCTCTCAAGTTTAGAATTTCTGTATGGAAAAATTCTTCTGCTTTGCCAGAGAGGGAAGTATCTCCTTTTCATACTGTTTGTTTTGGAGTATCTGTAGTTAAGTGTTTTGTGTTTGTTCTTTATTGAAGACATTAGCGATGCATTAATTTCTTGCCTCGATGCTGGTTCTGTCGCACTGGGATGGGCTCCTCCATCCCACACGACAGACAAACCCATCCTGTTACTCCACAATGCTGCTTTCTCCTTCCTGGGATTGATTGATAAAGGCTTAATTTCCCACTTTGTTTCCTTTTAATCCTGCTTAAAGTGATTTCTGTTCTAGCTGCTGCAAAGGAAACAGCAGCCAGATCCAATGTGGGGAAGAAAACCCCACATTGGATTCTCACTCCAGTTCAGATGGGTTTGCTTTGTTTTTCCTTTTTGAGATTATTGTTTGGCTTTAATTTGTTTGTTTCTCCTTTAAATGGGCTTGAGATTACTCAAGGGTTCCTTGTTCAGCAGGTCAAAGGGTAACTCGGAGACTTTGGAACCCTCTCTGCTTTTATCACCGAGTTTCGTCCCTCCAAGAGTCCAAAGGATCTGCAGGGCGAGAGCCAGCGGGGGCTGCTCCACCTGTGGGGAGCGCGGGCGGCAGAGCAGCCCCAGCAGCCTGGTGGTGCTCAGAGCGGGTGAAAAACCACTCATCAGAGGCTGAATCAGAACCTTAATTAATCCACATCTATAACTAACCAGAAGGCAACGTTAGTGAGGATTAAGTGTGTTGAGGTTGATGGGTCTGATACTCAACTGCCCATCACTTCAGGATGAAGCCCCTTCTATTTCTAAAGCTAAAAAATGTAACAGGCTTCTAACCGGGGAGGTGTCGGTACACAAAAATGTACAGTGTGTGCTACTAAAAATGTCCTTTAACTGAAAGAGTCAATCTGTCCCAGAGATAATCCCTGCTTTTAGGTGAGGGAAGTCTGTTCAAACTGCTCAGCCACAGCACTGGGAATTTGTAGGGCAGCAAAATGATGCGTTGGGTAACGTAGGCTTCTAAAAATAAAAATAAAAATAAAAATCACAGCTACTTATTTCTGCATAAGATTTTAATTCTTAAAGGTAGTATGTGCAGGGGGAACTGCTTCTGCACCTTTCTAATATAAATTCACTCACTGTTTATTTTTTCCCAGTACTTTAAATCCCTTGAAAACCTTAGCAAGAAAAAATAAAAAGTACCTGAAAAATCTTCATTTCTTACAAAGATAATCAATCTCAAGTGAATCACAGAATGGAGAAGAATGGGTAGATATTTAAAAAAAAAAAGTATAGACCTTACTGTACAATAGCATATGTTGAGCTGGGGAGGAGTTACGGGGTTGCAGGTCCTCGGTGAAAAAAGATTAAATCTCTTCTCTGTCGAGTTCCCGTTGGGGCAGGTGCCAGTCCCAGCCCAGAGGTGGGTGTGGGGGAGTCTCAGGGTGGGAGCCCATGGAAGGGTTCTGGTGTGGGAGACCACAGAGGGGGGATGACAGTGATGTGTGGCTGCAGCTGCATTTTGGGGTTTGCAGGGAAGTGCCCCATGGGTTGATGGACACTGACCCACACCTCGGCAGCTTTAGGGCAGAGAGTATTTTTCTGGTGGGTTTGTGGGTTTTTTCCACAGGCTCAGGCCTGGCTCTCTTTGGGTCCATCCTCATGTCCCAGAGAGGAACGTTATAAAGTTTACAGCCGGGGTTTTTGAGTGGAAAGAGTCTAAAGTAAATCAGAGATAAAGGTGTTGCTGCAAGAAGTGTTTGTTTCACGTGTTCCCCAGATTAATTGAGCTCTGTATCCTTCCATCCAAAAGACTTGCTGAAAATAGGCTATTTCCTATAAACAGAAACAAATGGAACGGCGCGGTTAGATCATCACCGTTGCTTTTAGTTTTTGAGCTACCAATTCTGTCCTCGCTGTGGTGTCTCCTCTGCCGTGGCAGGAGCCAAGAAGGACAGGGGGCTGCCACCCCCCCGAGACCTGCACTGCCGTTTGGGTCCGGATGCTCAGGGATTCTCAGGGATGTCTTCACATCTTCCTGACCAGCCCAGTGGCTCGGTCACAGGTCCACCCCCGCCTTCACGGCCCGGCGTGATGCTGAGCAGGAGAGCAGGGGGGGACGGTGTGCTCGCTCTGCTCAGCAGGGCAGTGCCCGAAAAGCCCTGTGGTGCTTCGCTGGGTTTGTGAAACGTGGTTGATGCCTGAAGCCTTGAGTCCTGTCGTTTTTCAGAAAGACAAAAAATGTCTGCAATTGCTGATAGATTTAATTTGGGAGTTTTCTTTTTGTTTTGGCACTTTCGCGCTTTAGTGACACTTGTAACTCAGGGAGGTGGTTTCTCACCCCGTGGTATCGGGGAGCTCTGTGACTCAGCTGAGTGTGTTTTCCCTGTCCAGCTCCACAGTGCTTTGCTCAGCCCAGAGGCAGAGGCTCCGGTGTCCGTACCGGGAGGGTAGAGCCCCGTTTGACCCTCACCGGGGCCATCCCCGTTTACCTTTGGGACAGGACTGGAGATGTCACACGGCAGTGATGTCCCTACACTAATGCCACGCACCCTTTGCTGAGGTTTTGGCCTTTTGTGTATCTTCAGCAATAATTTTAATCCTGTTTGTGTGTTCCCTGGTGAACTGCGTGGGGAGGGGCTGCCGTTCCCCCACTGGTGACCCAAGGGTGGGGGGGAGGCAGTGCCGGGAGCCTGGGGCAGATTCCCTGCGCCTCAAGGTGGCAGGTACCGGCCTTTCTGCATTCTCCTCGTACCTGCAGCCATAACACTGTGGGGAGGTTGTATAATTCTCAGTCTGAATTCTGCTTTATTGATTCCTCTATACCTCGTAAACACCATGGGTAAATATATTTGAATAATGTGTATTACATGGAAACAATATAAATACATAAAAGGCTTATAAAAGATACAAGGAGTTGTTGTAATCTTTGCCTCAGGTGAGTCTGGGCGTTGCCGAGACAAGTCTCTCTCAGACCTTGGCCTAAACCAGCAACCACTGGAGAAGTCGTCAGGAGTCACCCCCCTACACTCCAAAGCTCCCAGGCTCTGTGTACCCCAAACTTGTGGCTTTAAAAAATAGACAGAAAGCGCCAATAAATCCTCAGCGACCGAGACTTGGTGGCGGTGTTCCCTGTGTCTCTCAAGGGCCACCCTCCCTCAGCAAGGGCAGCTGAGCAGATGTATCTGGTGACACTGACTGTGACCTTCTGGCTGTTTGCTCTGTCACATAATTATTTTACTGTAGGTGGTTCTAAATATAGTAACTGGATGACATAAGGAGGTGTGTTCATGGGAATGGTGCTATAGGTAACTGAATTTTGCAAATGAGGATAAATATTTCATGTCTGGTAAAGGCCCTTTCACCCCTGGGGGCAGAGAAGAACCGCCCCTGTGTTTTGGGGAGGGGGTTTCACAAGGAGCGAGGCACAGACCCCTCTTCTCCCAAGGCAGCAGATGGGCTCTTCCCCGAGCACCCCTGGGTGCTGCAGGGACTGAGGCCTCAAGAGAAAACGTCAGTGAAGAAACCGGGGTTGGGTGCCTGGTTGACGCCTCGTGCGGAAGCAACCCCGTGTCTCAGGGTGTCCCCCTGTGTCACCACGGCTTGTGGGGCGTGCACTGGCCCCGGGGTCCTGGTTGGGAGACATTCACCCAAGAATCCCTGCACAGAGGGGTCTGTGTCCAGAGTCCATCAAGGGAATGTATAGGTGGATGTGTAGACATGTGTGTGTGTGTATGGATGGGTGTGTGCATGGATGGGATGTGTCTGTAGCTGCCTGTATAGATGCATGTGCCGATGGGTCTATGTGACGCCCGTCTGCGCGGGTGCTCGGTGCCGTCACTTACGGGAGCTCTTTGTCACGCACGGTACGAGGCGCCCCGGGGCGGCTCCCTTGTTTCCCAACCCAGCTGACCCCGGCTCCTACGAACGGCCCGGGACCGGTGTCCCTGGCCCTGGCCCTGGCCCTGGCCCGGGACCGGTGTCCCCGCTCCCTGCCCCCGCTCACCCCATCCCCCCCCAACCCGCGCGCGGCG
>VXBJ01001264.1:636748-705312 GCA_013400055.1 Nycticryphes semicollaris
AGCGGCGGCCGCGGGGAAGGCCGGTCACCGCGGCCTGGCGGCGGGCGGGCGGGGGAGGTGGCCGGGGCTGGGCCGGCCCGGGGCGCTCCCCCGGCCCGGGGCTGGGGCGCTGCGGAACGCGCGGCTGGGCCGAGGAGAGGAGGAAGAGGAAGGGAGGAAGCCGGGGAATCGCTCGGGGGAAGCGGAGGGAGGATGTCGGTCCCGGAGGGAAGCGCCGGGGCCGAGGGAGCGCGGCGCCAGGGCCGGGCCGGGCACGGCCTCCCTCCGCCGGCCGGCTCGTTAGCCTGGCTACGGGCGCTCCGCTAATGAGCCCAGCGCGCGCTCGGAGCTTGGTTTCAGGCGTCGTTGCAGCGGTTAATTTAGGCGACCTGCGAGTGTCATGTTTTTCAGGAGGTAGGTTTAGAAGCGTGGGGTACGGCTTCGAGGAAGGGGAAGGTCCCAACGACGTTACCCGAGAGAAGAAGAAAACGTTTGTTAGACTCGTTATTCCTAACTATTATGAAGAAGCGTTTTAAAAGGAGTTTTGTGGCTGAGACCCTGGTGCCGGCTCTCGCCCAGAGCCTCTGCCCGTCTGGCAGGGCCAGCACGGAGCAGGGGTAGGCCTCGGCCAGCGGCAGGGCTCTGCCCAACGGCCCTGCTTGAGAAAAAAATCGTGCTGGAAGGCTGTGGATTTGGAAGTGCACTCTTACCAGTAAAATCCTCCAGACACTGATTTGGAGAAAGAGGTTTAACATAAATGGGGAGCGGCTGGGACTACAGCAGCACCTGCAGCACCGAGGTGTCTGCCACGGCTCCCGCATAGAGCTTTAACAGCATAATCTGGACTTCAGCTCTTGGGAACGTCTTGGACTTCCACGTTTCAGGCTGAAGAGCGTCAATAGATACATAAGGGGCTGTTTGTCATCAGACGGGTTACTTCATCAGAGGCAGAATTTCAGAAATCAGAAACATGATGTGCTCCTCCTGGATATTCCTTCTGTTTTCTTTAGTTTTGGTGGCTGAAAAATAGTTTAGATATTTGTAAATAAAAAAATTTGGGGTGTTTAGTGATGTGTGTGAGGTCATCTGCATGCGTGTGTTTTAAAGTGATAGTTCAGTTCATCTGCTGCAGTTTCTGACAAAAGCCAGCAGGAATTGTGGACAGTATAACACGAACCCACCAGTAAAATGTAAAAAAGCTTACATCCCTACTGTTATGTTACCATTATAAGACATGTAAAAACCTAAGCAGTTTGACAGTGTTATGAACATTTTCACATCATATTCAAATAGCAGCAAAGAGGAGCTGGTAAATGCTGTGTGGGGTTCAGGCCCCGCTGTGTCCCTGCCTGTGCCCCTTCTGCCCCGAGCGGTCCTGCTGAGATCGGTGGAACTCTCCTCGGTGGTGAAGTTACACGCACTCAGAATTGTTGGTAAGAACAGGGCTGTAAAGAGTAGCCAAACAGTCAGGAATTTACACGCAGTACTTAATTTTGGTTCACTGGTGGTGTCTGATCCAGAGAACCCAGTGTGTCAGTACCAAACTTACGTGTTTGCAGCAAAAGCAACAGCTCTCTCCTCCCGTTCTTGGCCCAAGCGAAGTAGAGGTTTTGGCTCCTAATACTTACAAGGTGTGATTTACAGTTACAGCTGAAATTCTGTTGTTATTCAGAATGGAAATATGATTATAGCACATGCTGCTATTCCGGAGTAGCTCTTAGTTGTGAAGAGGACCCAGCCTCTATCTTAACCGGACTTACTCGTTCTTGATGAGTTTTGCTGCCAGTCTTTATTGCGGGATGCAGCATGCCTGGGGACACAGAGCGTGTGTCTTATAAAATAGCAGTTTAGGGGGGAAATGGCGCTTGCATAAAGAATTCTAGATAAAAACTTGCCTCTAAATGCTTGCAAAACATCAGTGAGCAAGGAGAGAAAAAGGAGCAAGGCTGTGGGATTAAGGTGGCAAAACACGTGAGCAGGTTTTGTGGGGAGAAGGGCAGGACTGTTAGGAATTCACGAGGGAGAATCTGTCAGAAAATGAACTTTGAAATGTAGCTGCTAAAATACAGTTTTGAACAGGAGGCTCAAAATGGAGGCTGGTGCTGTCAGCGTGTGCTAGCGCAGACCCGGCATCCTATAAATACAAGCTGCACCTCTCTGCCCGATCTCCCACACACAGACCTTCTCTGCCACCAAGACCTGGGCTAAAGAGAGGAATAAACGAGTCACCAGGAGGGGAATCTTTCTAAATCTTGCCAGGTTATGGTACTACTCTTGCGAAAATGTGTTTGCTTTCTATAGAAAGCTCCCGATCTGGCAGCGTGGAGCAGCTCAGCTAAATGCTGCTGTTGGAGCCTTTTCAGGGCGTGTGGAAGAGCGGGTGCTGTGGGCAGATGGGCTGCCCTGTGCTCTGGCATCCGTGCAGCAGAAATAGTGTACGTCTGCATATGGAAACTGGAGTAAAGTGGAGTGGGTTCATAGTGCTGGTGGAGAGGGGAGCCGGCAGAGACCCCCCCCAGGGGGCCCTTGGGAGCCGCAGCCACTGAAGGGGGTCTCTGCCTCTCGTTGCGTGTGGGACTGATCTGGAAGAGGGAGAGAGGGTGGGAGGTTGCTCACAAGACACAAATTAGAGGAGGTTTCTCCACTTTGTGGGTGGAGGCTCAAAGGGGATGCCTTCCTTTTTCAGCTGTGAGTATCCACGTATTTTATTTTTGCAATTTAAGTTACAGTCTTTCCTCTCCATCAGATACCAGTGACAACACAATCAGATTCTTAGGTTCCCAATCTCATTCTCTATAAAATGTTGAAATTGTCCTTTTTCCTTCCAAACCCTGCAATCTGCTTTTAACGTTGACACTGGAAAAATGGACAGTGAAATGATCCAAGATTCAGATATGACATATGACTTGAGCTGGGCATTTATTTTTAGCTACAACTGAAGTTTCCAGTGACAATTATTTCTTTTTGTTTCACTTTTCACTCTTGCACTGAGAAAACCAACTTTCTCGATTTTACCCTGAAGAAAAAATTGTAGCATATCCCTTCATCACTCATGCTTCCTTCTGAAATTAATTTACTTTCATTTTCTAGGTGCTGGTGAATCCGGTAAAAGCACAATAGTCAAACAGATGAGGATCTTGCACGTGAATGGATTTAATGCTGAGTAAGTGCGTTTGTTTTTTCACTTTACAACCTGCCTTATGCCTGTGCACCGCACAGTAGTCTCTGCTCTGGCTTTATAGCTTGGTGTATTTTCTTCTTGCTACTGTTTCACAGAGTCTAGAATTTGGATGTGTATTTTTAGATGAGATTAATAGACATTAACTGGAAGAAGTCGTGCACCAATAATAAGTAAGAGCTAACAGTATAAAATGATTTATATCAAGGTTCAGGGTAGCTGGTTTAATTAAGGCTTAAGTTTTGTGGTTGGGGTTTTTGTTTTGTTTTGTTTTTTAGCTGCAGTTTCTTTCACAACATGGCTGACACTGATTTACCTCTGCTATAGCACATTGATTCATCCTGCTGCAAACATGCCTCCTGTTAGTGTACAAAATGAAAGCAGTTTGCTTTATTTAGAGCACGTAAGGCTTTTGTTTTTGTCTCCTCACAAAATGAGACTGTACTATTAATTTAGGGCATAATGGGTCAGATTTTCTTCTCTCTTCTGTTGTGTTTGCTTGTCCAGATGTTTGTGTTAAATTATGTTTCTAAAAGCCTTTCTTGTTTACACTAAAAATGTGTTCAATGATTTGATAGGTGCGAGGAGGGGAATGGCAGTAGGATAAGGAAAATAGAAATCTATTATTTTGTCTGAGAAAGGTTTGTGTTTGCTCACTTTTCATCTAACCTTGCTGGGGAGGAGGAAGAGATTCTGCTGTTTGTTAGTTTACACTTGCAAGTGTCTGTGTGTGTGTGTTCACCAAAACCTGCTAAATTAATTCTGATTGAATTAAGGTGTAGGATTTTCAGAGTTTATTCTCTGTGTTTGATTCTTTTAGATTGTTAATGGTTTTGTCTTTCTGGTTTTCAAACATAATATTTTTGTATTGTCATCCTTTAGCTTTTAGTACTGTCATCTATTTCCTGAATCCTACCTTTTTGGGAAGATTAAGCTTTCGCTAGTCTTTCATTAGCTAATTCTTTAGTAAGAATGTCTGAGCTAAAAGTTTAGCCAAGGAGCCGGACGATACTTCTTCCTAATCCCCAGATGCTAGTTCAGGATAAGGTGCGCAGTCTTTTGGGGAAAAGTTCAGGCTGATTCATACTAAATTACATTCTCTGCTACGTGTTTTTAACTCCCCTTTATAGGGAGTATTTTCTTTATCCAAGAAAATTCTTTTTCATAAGTGCCCAGTCCTGCATCCTGTTACTGCTAAATTGTCTCCATTATTTTGTCTTTTCCTGTTACAAAACACCTCTTAAAAGAATTGTGTGACTTAAAAGGTTTGCCTAAGTTGGCCTTGATGTACCAGCTGTCAAAATTAGGTGCAAAGTTAAAAGTTCATCAATGAAAGTGGAAGTCAGGGATCCCTGGCACCTTTACAGGTATCCATGCATTTAACCAACAGTTCTTTTAAATTTTCTAAGCCTACAGATGCTGTCAAAGAGATGTGGTGCTGTGCCCTGAATTACGTGGGTAGATCCCATTCTCAGCCCTGCGAGCTTCATATCCAGCTTTGAGCCTGGAATCCCATTCCCTGAAGCCTGCGGAGCTGGGGAGGGACTGGGACACGCTGGGGTTTGCAGCAGCAGTGCCTTCCTCGATCACCTCACTTGTGTGCTCTCGGCTGGGGCTGAGCCCAGTGTGCAGCTGGATTCCAGGGTGGATGTGGCCTCGAGCCTCGCTGGTGTCTGCGCCCTCACGGTGAGGGTTTGGGTTCCCTGCAGCCCCGTCCTGGTCACAGCCAGACCCACTGGGATCCCCAGGGAGCTGGGTACAGTTCGGGAACCAGGGGTTGTCCACCCCACAGCGTGTTGTCTTGCCATCAGTCCTTTTATGGGTGGTGTGTATCAGAACATTCAGGTGTATAAAAATCAAATTAAAATGTTATATAGAAAATGTACAAGAAATAAGTTATAATGCATGTATAATGCATTAGGGGTTTATTGCCAAAAATAATCAGTAGGTCATAACGTAGACTTTACATGGCTGGTTTTCAATGTTTTGAAGTTCTGGAAAGTTATGTGTTAGTCTGTAAGTAAGATGTACTTTTTTCCAACCTCCCTAACTGCTCCCTGTGTTGTCCTGCCTGCCCTGCTAGCCCCTTTGCCCGATTTGTTGCCTTTGTGCCCTACTTACCTTGGGGGGAAAATTGCAGGGTTCAGCTAGTGAGACAGACAGCATGGCAGGTTTTTGGAAGAGAAGGAGAAGTAAAGCATTACTTCTCTTGATGTTCTTATCAGTTGTTCTAGAACATAAACTTGTTTGCATACACCGCCACAGCTGATGTGATGAATAACAGCAGAGAAGTTGTGAAAACTCAAGTATTTTGCAGATGAAGAGATATTTTTTTAATGTTAGTGTCCATGTACAGAACTGTAGTTTTGAATTATTTCTGTTAGTGCTGCTTATTCATGTGGCTTGAAAGAAGTCCAGTTTGAAATCCTGCCTAAAACTTGTTTTCCTTTGATTTAGTTGCCCTGTGATAACTGCTGTTTGAAGTAGAGAGGGTACCTGTTATGAAAGATGTCTGATGTGTTGCGAATCAAGAGTTTTTATTTAGTGTTACTCACATACTCTTCCTCGATGCCAGTGACTAAACAGGATGTCCAGTGCTAAACGCACCAGCTTCCTCCAGTGAGTGTGGGGACTTTTTGTTTTGGTCTCAGGACCAAATAATATAAATGCTGCTAAATAGATGAAGGGACAGTTGTCACACATGTAGGTGAATTGGCCAGGTAGAGTTGTAGCATTTAATGAGGTGAATTCTATGTATTTCTACAGAACTAGAAGAATTTCCTTTGGGACTTCAATCCTTGATTGCTTTAGCTAATTAATTATTTGAGGAACTGTGTTCCAGGTAATTAATGTGCTTGGTAGATAACAGTGCTAAGGTGGATTTGAAGGTGGTTAAGGTTCTATCCAAGTTAACTACAGTAAAGACTGCTTAATGTTTTTTTTTTTTCCATTTCCCTTTATTATAGTTGAGTTAGAGACAGAAATACTTGGTTTTTTTCTGTTCCTGTGAAGGTGGTGTGTGGGAAGGAACAGTGCTGTGGCACTGGGAAGCAGAGTAGGATATTGGAGAAGTGAGGCATGGTCTACAGCAGGGGGTTCTGGGTGGGTTCAGTCCATGGCCAGCTCCTGCAGGATGCCTGCCCTTGGCCCTGCTCTATCGACTGGTGTCTTCCTACAGCAGCTTCATAGTGGGAATGGGGCTTCCCCACAGGATTCTTTCAGGGCACCTCATCTTCAACATGGCAGAGCTACATTTTGAGCATAATGAAGACTCCAACCAAATTTTCTCTTTGCATTACTGCCAACGCCAGAGTCCTGTGTGATGTAGAGGGGGTTTGAGCTTGGCTTGTAGTAGCCAGGAGCCCGTGCTTTCCCTTTCCTTCCCTGCTCAGCGCTTCTGTCCTTCCATGAGGCTGTTCCACAGGAGAACTCTGTGTTTTGTGAGCATCTGCTGTTAAAGTGGAGCTAAACCTTTCTGGCTGTGCAGCAGTTGAGATGCTGATCTTTGCGAACCAGAGAGGACTGAAAGTGGGAAGGGGAGGAGAAGAGGAGTAAGGAATGTAGTTGTAAGAACTAATGTGAATGTGTAGTTCATGTCAAAGAGGAAAAAAGTCTTTTTTCTCTATTATCTTGGGGCTGGGGTGCTTTGCTTCTGAGATGGTGGCCTTTCACTGACTGAATTATTTTTTTAAAGTCCCGTTTCCCCTGTGTGATCACTGTGGGTTTGGCTGACAGGCTCTGAGGAGAGGGTCACTGTCATGCACAGCTTTAGAAAGCTGGAAATTGGCAGGGGCGATAGGCAGTTTTGAAGTGTCATGGGAAAAACTGGGACAAGCAGAAATATTTAGATAGAAATAAATTGTTGAAATGTGACTTACGAAATCCACTACAAAGATTGACAAATAAGGGGAATGTGCCTTTGTGATTAGTAAGTTTGGATGGTATTTGTGATCCAGGAAGTCTCAAGGTTATAGGGAATTTCAGATAACACTTCTCAGCCTCAGTTTTCCAGCTGATGATGTAAATGATGTGTAATGACGACACTTCAACTAGTCTGTTGAGTGTTGAATAGGAGTTTGTGTATTTATTGATTCTGTTACTGATGACGGCAGAAGAAGGACTGAATAGCTTTATTTTCAAGATTAAGGTGACAAATATGTTTGTATTTCTCAAGTACTTTGAAAAATTATTTTCTCTTAGTGGGGAAGTTGAGAAAGCCAAGTCAGCCTCTGAAAGGATTGGAACTTCTTCTCTTTTCTCACACAGATGTAGCAGCTTGTGAGGAAGGAAGAGTAGTCATTGATGCTTTCTAATCTTTTCTGTATACATCTCCTCTGCCAAAAGCTGTGCTGCATTACCACCATTATTTCCCATAAACAGTAGGTGATGTTACCTGGTCAGGTTGGTCAGTGTCAATCTCCTGTCTCAGTAACTTCACTCTGCTGCTATCTCATACCACATTTTGTTTTCTGACTTGGGTCTTTTTATGTCTGTGATTTTGTGGAAAGGAAGTTAAGGTTATGAGCAAGGAAAAAGTATAATATTTATAACTAATCTTTTAAAATAATGCATTCCCTCCTAATGGCCATTACTAGTTTGTATGCACAAGTGATACTGCTCTGTTTTTGCAGTTCCTTTAGATTTGTGTACCAATACCTTGGTTTTAGAATGGTCACAGCAGTTTCGTGCCAAGAGAGAAACCAACGTCACTGTCAAACTGACTGTTCTCTACTGGCAACAAAACTAATTCTTTCCTGGTCTTTGAGTGACATTGAAAATCACAGGGGGCGCCTGGGGCTTGATGTGTGTGATGGCCCCTTTTCCCTTTCTTCCTTCCATCACGCTCTGTGTCTGGAGGCTTCTGCGGGTTTGGGGCAGAGCATTTACCCCTCGGTTGCTGTTGCAGGAGGTGACCCAGCTGAGATGTTACGGTGCTGGAACAGTGGTGTGTCTGTTCAGGACTCCGAGAAGTTCTGCTCCAGCTGAACAACTGGTTATGGGGTTTGATGGACACAAGTGCTGCAGAACAGGGAGCAAAGGTGTGGGCGGGGAGGAGGATGTGCATTTTGGGCTGGTTTGGGTCTTGTCCTAAGAAGTGACACAGTTGTGTAATTGAGTTTTGTCAAAAGCCGAGAATATACCAACAGTGAATAAATACTGCGATGAAGAACTGAACGCTGCATATAGCTTGTGAGAGTTTATGCAAAATGTTTATGCAAGTTAAATATCACTGTCTCCCATCAACTTGAAAGAAATGGGAGGTGACGTTAAACAACCTAAGCAACCACGAAATTCCTTAATTGTTAGGATGTTTAATCTTGTGTTTATGTGCTTGACATTATCCTTTCTTTGGAAATACTCTTATTTCTACAAAAGGGGGAATTCCTTTCTGTGCAAAAGGAAACCTCAGTGAAGCAGCATTAGTATTTCCTTCTGATATAAAAAAAATAGGACAAAAAGTTACCAATTAATGTTTTTTCAAGTTTATTGTGATATCTTGCCCTAAGATAGGACATGTTCTGGAACGTGTGCAAATGTTTTGCATTTAAATCTACTATTCAGATTTGTTTTTTAAATACTGTGAGGTGAGTTTTCAGAAGATTCTATAGTTATAATACCTACACTGGGCCTTATTGGCAAAGGGTACGAATGTTCTGTGGTACTGAATATTCTGGTAGCCACTGGAATAACTCCTGTGGCTTGCTCAGAGGCATTCTGAAATCAAGCCATTAAAGTATTTCCACGTGCTAATGAAGTAAAAGTAACTGTTCTGTTCTTGTGGGGTATCACAGAATCACAGAATCTTAGTGGTTGGAAGGGACCTTTGAGATCATCGAGTCCAACCACATGAAAAAAAAAAAAAAAAAAANGTTTAATCTTGTGTTTATGTGCTTGACATTATCCTTTCTTTGGAAATACTCTTATTTCTACAAAAGGGGGAATTCCTTTCTGTGCAAAAGGAAACCTCAGTGAAGCAGCATTAGTATTTCCTTCTGATATAAAAAAAATAGGACAAAAAGTTACCAATTAATGTTTTTTCAAGTTTATTGTGATATCTTGCCCTAAGATAGGACATGTTCTGGAACGTGTGCAAATGTTTTGCATTTAAATCTACTATTCAGATTTGTTTTTTAAATACTGTGAGGTGAGTTTTCAGAAGATTCTATAGTTATAATACCTACACTGGGCCTTATTGGCAAAGGGTATGAATGTTCTGTGGTACTGAATATTCTGGTAGCCACTGGAATAACTCCTGTGGCTTGCTCAGAGGCATTCTGAAATCAAGCCATTAAAGTATTTCCACGTGCTAATGAAGTAAAATATATATCTTTTTAGGATGCAAAATGATATTATTTATGTTCATGACAGTATGTCCAAAAAGTGATGTAGGAAGGAATGTAAAAGTTTAAAAAGCTGGTTAGTCTGTGTGTACGTGCTTGTGGTGGGCTCAGGCCAACCCTACATGGAAAGGTGACAGCACAGGACTGAAAGAAATCATAGACTTGCATTTTACATTATGCTTTATTTTCAACTCCCTGCTTTGTGCGTTTGCTTTTTCAGGAAACTCTCTTCCTTAGGTAGAAGGGTGGTGAAAATTGGACATCAAAGTGTCATCATTTTTATGATAGCATGGGAAATGAGGGGTTGCTGGTAGTGGAGTCTGAGCGGTGCGTGCCGGCTGGTGGGAGCTGTTGGGTTCTCTTGGCAAAGCAGGATTTAAACTGCCTGTTCTGTGGCACAGCTCGTTGAGAGCTCTCTGTCTTCTGAATGGCTGTTCCTGGCCTTGCAACTTGACATTTGTGCTTTCACTTAAATATTTCAGTTTTCTGGTTCAGAAAAACAACAACAAAAACCTCAGTCGTAAATGTGTCCCTTAAGATAAATTTGCATATGCTGCAGACATGATTTGACATGTAAAGGGACTGGCCTGAAAATACAGCAGTAGTTTTATTTGTTTTGAGGTTTAAATTTCACAAAAGCTTTTTAAGTATGCATAGGCAGCTATCAGCCTAGTAGGCAGCTTTATAGTTGGAGCTGTGGAGAGCTCGGAGGGCAAGGACTGTGAATAGTGGAAGGAGCTGGAGTGATGTAATGTGAGAGGCAAAAGAGGGAGACAGAGGAGAGCTTCAGCTGAGCTGTGTGGAAAGCACTGTGAATGGGGCTGGGAGACTCTGCTGATAGCAGATGTGGGATTTTACCCATTAGTTTTGGTAAAAACCAATGAAAATAAACACCGCTTTACACAATGGCAAATGTCCTTGTCCCTTCCAACCAGACAATAAGCTGTTGGGCAGGAGCTGAGCCACTGGAGTCTGGTTCCTGTAACTTGTCCTGTGTCTCCTGGCTCCTCCCTGCAGCACCTGCGGTTCCCCCCATGGTACCTGGGGTGTCCCACCCATCTCCCACTGACGTGCTGCTCGTCCTAAATACTCCTGCATCCTCCTGCCTTTATCCTCCTTTCTTTTCAGCCTGTCCTGCTGCCCAGACACAAGTCAGCTTCTGCTGGGGCTGGTGTGGGGCTACACTGACTCCTGCTTCTCACCGCAGCACTAGTCTGGTCTCTTCTGCTCACCCTCTGACTTTCATTTCTGGAAATTAGTCTCTGTAACAACAGTCCTCCTTCGGGTTTGGTTGAAGTTGGACGACAGTATCTGAGAGAGAGTGAGACGGACAGCACAGCTGAAAAAAATCCTACTCTTCCTCACTTCACTCCAAATGTTTTTTGAAATATTTATACTCCACACATTCATGAGTTAAAGTGGAAGTGGTGTGCTTTTCTCCATTTTCTTATCTTAAGTAAACATCTACTAGTACATATTCTATTCAACTTGTTATTAAATAAATAAATTACATATATTAAATACCCCCAAAAAACCCTTTAAATAACTTCAATAATATACCTGTGGAGAATATTAAGTATATATTTGTATTCCACACTTTGCTGTCCTTTCTGAGAAACAATTCAGAGTATGTGGGTTACCTCAGCTCTTCTCAAGACTGAGACTGTGAAGTGATCACCTTTTTCCCAGCCCCTGGTAGAGAATCTCACTGGGTTTCTTCTTGTCCCAGATATTCTGATGGGCAGACTGGGCAGTACTCTGGTTTTCCCAGTATAAAATGCTTTTACTAATTGACCTAAGCAGACACTTGAGTTTCTTTATGTATGAACAGAACACTTTTGAACATCCTAAGCCCCTGGAATACATTCCCAGTGCTAAAGCTGTACCTTCACGTTCCCGCAGTCCCTGAAGGTTCCCTGTACTCGTTCCACAGCTGCCTTTCAGCTGTTGCCCTCGTTCCAGCTGGGGGATTTTTTTCAGGTTCGTTACGTTAAAACCCAGTGTGTTTGTGTATATATAAGGTATAACTGACTATTAATAAATGTGGAGCCTTTCTCAGCTCCTTCTAGTGCTCTGGATACGAGTGTAGGTTCCTGCTCCATGGGCTGGTGACGGTCCCCGTGGGGCAGGCTCAGCAAGAGCGAGGCCTGGCCAGTTCCAAGAGATCTTTTATTATTTATTTTTTTAAATGTGAAAACCACTATTCCTGTTCCAGTTTTGTAAGCATCCTTCCCGAGTGTCTCCTAGATCAAGGCAGGCGTAGCTAATGCTTTGAAGTATATTCCAGGAGGCAAATTTATGCCTGTCTTTATTTTTAGTTATATCATGCGTTTGTATATCAGGGTTGCCCAAGTCCCATCTCTGATGAAGAGCTGAGATAAAGAAATTGTTCAGCTTAATCTTGGTCACTCACAATAAAGGAATTTCCACTGATGAGGGTTTGTTTTTTTTTTTTTTAAGTAACTTGAATCCTGATGTTGAAAATAATATACCCTCTATTTTCCTTTGGCAATTGGATCTCGAGTTCCCAGTAAATGCAGGAGTATTTGGGATAACAGTGCAAGTGTAGCTGCACCAGCTTTTAATGTTTATTGCTACAACTGTACTCTAATGTAAACAGGCAGTTAATTAGAATTACTTGTTTACAGCAATACATTGGGGTATGTTTCTGACAGCTAAGGGGCAAAATTATCTGCTTTTTGAGGAATGCCGTAGTGGAATGTCCTGAAGAGATGTTTTCTTTCGAGCGTTTGCTATTACAGAAGTGCAAGGAGGCTGGAGACCTTCCCCATGAGCTACCTGTTGCTGCTGGTGTTCTCCATGGGCTGTTTAATTAGTCATTGTGTTCGCTTGCCTTTTTAGTTACGGGCCCAGAGAGTAATGATCTCTCCCAGCAGGAGCCCTGTGGCCTCCCAGAGCGGGGCTGGTGGAGGAGTGGGAGGAAGATGCTTCCCTGGGGAGGGTTGGTGGGGTCCCAGGGGACACCCCTCTGTGAGCCTGGTGTGGGGGGACTCACCCTTCCCTCCTCACCATCAGGACCGAAGCACCCTCCTCCTGTCCACAGATAAAGCTGCTGCTTCCCTCAGGTTAAGAGGTTTCTATTCCGTTTCACCAACACAATTATCTCTGTAATATAGATGTTGATATTAGAAAATGTTGGAAGGACATAAATGAGTCTCAGTGAAGTAGTTTCTTCCCTAAGTTTGCAATGAGAAAGGATGCCTTGCTCATATCTTGCTTGATTCATTTATTTATTTTTTAATAGACCAAAATGTGGAACGGGACCCTTAGCACAGTAAGATCAGGAAATGGTATACCTGTTTTAATGCTGATAATTTAAATACCTTAAATATGCTAGCTAGATTTGATTTAATGTGGCATTACTGTGGAAAAATTAAACTAATTGGTTTCATGAATTTTAATTTAATTGCATAACGGCGACTGGCATGACTTCATGTATTTTGTGTTGCTTTTAACAGTTTAAGACCAGTTAAGATAGAGACGGAAACTTACCATTGTAATAACTTTTTAAAAAAAATGTGAAAGATAATACTCCCAAGAGATAGCTATTTGCTAAAAAAGATTTCATGAATTACATATTTTTTTTTTACTTTTCAAAAATGAGAATATAATCATTGCACTGCATTATTCATGAAAAAAGAAAAAATTGTAAGCACAATGCAAAGCCGAAGAACTTTTTTTATTTTTTGTTTTTCCCTTAAACAAGTGAGAAAAGGGAGAGGAGGGAGGCGCAGTGAGGTCCCTGGGGTTGCGGGGAAGGCTGATGGTGCCGTGTCCTGGCCCCTCTGGGTCTCCCGCGCTTTCCACACCCCTGGATATTGGACAGAACCCTTGCAGAGCTCGGTGTCGGTAGGAGTTTTAAGTTCAATGCACTTTGTGTGTTCCAGCAGGCACGTTACACAGCTTTTGGGGAGATTTGCTTTATTGGGGCTGTTGGAGATTTTTGTTGTTGAATTTCTACAGAGTAGGAAGTGTCCGAATTGTCAGTCCCGGGTTTTGAAGCAAACTAAAATAGTCGCTGGAAATTAGATGCAGCCTTTTACTTTTGGTATGTAAAAATGATTAATGTTGTTTCAAAATAGTTACTCATAGGAACACATTCTGCTTAGGCTGAACATTGCAGATAAAAATACGTTCCGTAACTTACACATAAGACACTTAAAAATTGCAAATGAAACTATTTTGCCTTTTAGTTTTTCAAACTGAAAATGGGAGGGAGCTGTGTCACTGGACTCTGGTTTCACCAAACTGTTGGGAATTCAGGGTGCTCTGTTCTGCCTGGGTTTTGCCTTCACTTAATTGGATGGTCTTCATTTTATGTAATTCCATCTTACGCAATCCAGTGTTTGCTTTCCTTATGTTTGTCACCAAAGAACTTCATGGCATTCTGTTACCTCACTATCTTTGTGACACCGCTGGAAATCAGGGGCTAGAAAAAGTACAAACCACTGAATTTAGTAAAGTATTTCTGCTTATTTTGCACAATGGTAGGGAGTCAGGAAAAACACTTTGAAATAACGTAGGCAATATGCTGCCTGGCTTTTTAACTCATTATTTAATTCAAACTTTGGAAGCATTAAAAAGAGTTGCCCAAAAGGAGGAGGGAGGGAAGAAAGGGGAAGGAAGAGCAGACAGAAGTGATAGTCTTAGATGATATCCATAAGTAATAATTANAGGTATATCTGCCTTGGACAAATGGAAAGTTAACCCAATTCAGTCCCAGAATAAAACTTGTCAAATTAAAAAAAAACTTCTTCTTTCTGTGATTAACTGGAATCAGCTGAGGCCTCTATTTTCTTAATTAAAATTAATAGATTGTGCTGATAATTTTGGAAAACGTAAATCCCACGGGACAATATGAATACAGTAATTTTTTTCACTTTATTTTTAATAGTATTATTTGGGTAAAGATTTATTACTGAATGCATAGTTGTGTAGAGAAAGCAAAAATGTTCTATCCATCCTATGCAATGCTGCAACTAGAAAGGGCAGTTTAGCATCTGTGAGAAGGACAAATGCCAGCATCATCTGGTAGAAAATGGGTATTTTCAAAACTAGAATAAGTAATGGACAAGAATCCCAAAGGAACTATGTGAGAAACTGGGGGATACCCTGATGGTAATTTCCTTATAATTCTTAGAAAAAGGGGAACCATTGCATTGCTTAAAGTAAGAGGTTACCCAGATGCTTGGTATCAAATATGGGCAATTTATTTGTCAGTATTTATTTGCTGTGGTTTCTTGTAACAAGGGTGAATGGGAAGAGCATCGTTAATGCTCAGTTTATCCTCATCTGTAGTGAGATTCCCTTTTCCTGGTGGGAAAGAGCACAGCTCAGATTGACTGGTTTGGTGTGAATGGTTTTCTGCTGCTGCTTGGAGTAGCATCACGTTGTATTTTGTGGTGTAAAGTTGCACTGTGTGGAGCTGAGGGTACCTCTGCTCAGGGGGTGCAAAAGTTCGCAGTGGGTAACGAGGTGATGAGCGGGACCCCTCTGGGGAACGAGAGGTTTCGTGGGTAAAGTCATTCCTTTGCTTGGTGGCTGGAGGTGACCCGAGACCCCTCTGTGACTGGCCACTGTGGAGGCAGCACTGGGACCTGAGATTGCCTTCCTTGGCGTTAGAGATACCTTAATTGAAATAACCTGTTGGGGATGAGGAAGCCTCATTTGAGCTGTTGGGGAAGGACAGGTTTATTTTTAAACTGTATTTTACTCCAGCTTCTGGAGATGGAGCTTCCCTGTGGCGAGCCTGTGAGCTGGTGGTGGCCACCCGGGCCAGGGCAGCACAGAGCCAGCTTTGGGGCTGAGGTACCCACCTCCGCTGTGACTGCGAGCTGCTCTTTTCCGTTACCCCAAACACCGTTAGGATCGGTGCAACTCATGAGTTGGCATCTGAAACCTGGGAACCTGTGCTGGCCTGCAGGCCTCAGAGAGGTGGGGGGACAGGGGCTGACTTTTGGGTTTGTTTTTGTTATCAGATGGTTTGTTAGTTGTTTTTTGTCTCTGTTTTCACTTCCTTCTGCAGCACCACAGCTTGGGCAAGGTCTGTGGGGTTGTGAGAGGATCCTCTTTTGTGCCAGACTGGTTGATTCTCACTCACATGATCCAGATAATGTCAGTTGAAGAGCTTGAGACACAAACTCTTCCACTGGGGACAGCCTGTTTCCATCTTCTGCTGCAAAAGCCTTTTTTGACCTCCTCGAATTATTAGGAAGGACTTTTTGTAATCACTTCCCTACCGCCACTGGAGTCTCGGGTGCTCAATCTCATCTTGTTTCAAATTGTGACCTTCAGCAAAAAAGTGTTTCACTTGCAATTTCAGCTTGATACTGAAGTCTGTGGAGAAGCCCAGTGTCTTCTTGTCCTCTCTGGCCTGAAATTCTTCAAAACACCTACAAAGGGTGTGTGTTACCTGGCGGTTCCTGGCGGAACAGGCTGCCAGCCCTGGTGAAAGGCCTTGCTTGTGGAGCCTCTTGAGAGCAGGCAGTCACCAGTGTGCCTGAGGAGGGGGCTTAATGGATTCAGTGGCACTCTGCCATTATGGATGTCTGTATTTTGAAAGAAATAACGAAATGCCACCTTTGTGTGGAGAATTCAAATTGGTATGGTTTGAGTGCATTAGTATCTCTTAATGAAACCAAATATAGTTCTCTTCAATTCCATTCATTCTGGACCTTATCTCTCTTTCTGATATGTCTCACTGGTTGCCAAGCAACCTCAACAGCAGTTCTGCACATCCAGCAGCATTTAAAAAAAAAAAAAAAAAGAAAAAAAAGGAGTAGTCATTGCTGAAAATAAGGTGCCTCCTGATGGCATGAATGAAAAGAGTTATGGGAGAAAAAGATGAGGAGTGGTGAGTTTGGAGCTGATGCTCTGAAAAAGTTTAATAGTGCTTAAATAGTGTTTTTTATTTTCCAAACACCAATCAAGCAATTGTAACATTATTAAATAAAGACTATTTTTTTTCCCTTTCAGAGAGTGAAGCGCCTTGAGCAGAGGGCAGGATGTAGTCCCAAGAGGGCAGGAGTTAGTTCAGTATATTTTGTATTTCTGCCACTGACCTGCACAGGCTGTTGCTGGTCAGGCTGCAGAGCAGCTGGGGGGTTTGGGTGGGTTGTGGTCGGTGTGTTTGCTGACACTCTCTGTTCATTCCCTGCTGGTGCACCTGCAGTGTGCTGAGATTCAAAGAAACAAGCAGAGCAAAGGATGTCGTAACAAAAACTAAATCTCATCTGGGAGAATTATTCTGGATTTAGATTTTTAAGTTTCTGTAATAGTTTCGTTTCAATTAAAAACTTAAAACTATATATCATGCGTAGACTGACTAAAGCAACCTTACTGAGGACACAAATAAGTATCTGAATTAAGATTGCCATAATTTGAATTCATTTTTATTTAGGACCCAATAGCCAGTGACTGCCTGTAGAAAAAGGCTATTTTAAATTCTGTAACTAACTCCTAAAAAGCAGTAAGTATTTCTAATGTGGGGTTTTTTTAAAGCAGGTTCTGACATTGGGAGCACTTGCTTTCCCTCGGTCACAGTCTGTCTGGAATCACCGAGTTGTGAATTGAGCTGTTCCACAAGTTTTGGGTCCATCCCAGTTTGATGCTTTCCTTCCCACTCCTTTTTTCTGAAGGTGGTGGTCTCAGAAACAGGCTTGTCAGGTGGCAGTAGCAGAAAAGGGATGTACTGGACATGTGTCAGAAGTGAGGGTTCGTGGAGTCCCTGGCTCTCTGTGCACACAAAGCAGGGTGTTTGTGAGTGACACGAGGGTGCTCGTGGAAGACACGTGCATGTGTGGGACACGCTTCAGATGTTGGGGGGCTTCTGCATGTGGGGCCATGTGCAAAGTCTGCCTTCACACATTCATGTCCCCCAGGGTGCCTCTGTGAGGGGGCTGCCGTTTTGCTGTTGCTGAGGATAAAACATGCAAGAAGGAGCAGTGTAATAGAGGAGGGGTTTTCTGCGGGGTGCAGATTAACATAACACACAGAGACTCTACGAATTCATGGTTTGTCTTTGTGAGGTGACTTTTCACTGTCCTGTTTCGGCAGGGGCACGGGGTGTTTTACAGTGGGGTGATACTTTGGGCGGTTGTTAAGAGAACATCCTCACCTGGAATGCAGCCGTCATGGCAGAGCCCAGCGGGCCTGTGCCTGACAAGAGCTGGGTGTCCCCTGCGAGAGGGTGGTACCACACTCGCCAGCAGCGGTTGCTGTGAGGTTGGGTCTGCTGGGGGTAGGTTACCTGTTGCTTTTATTGTGGGTAGTTCTGGATTTAAGGATAAATGAATTAATGAAGGCATGCGAAAGAACTACGCGTGGACATGTTTAAAACACAATGAAAACCATGCCAGTGTTGTGTAGTATTTTCCCCACGTTCACGTTTATTTGTGTTGGACTAAAATTTCTTTTGACGTACTGCAGCTACTAGAGGTAATTTAGAGATAGAAAAGTAGTCTGTGTGTGTGATGTGTATACAAAACCTGTTTGTAGCAGTGGTATTTTTATCCTCATCTTCCAGGAGAAAAAGCTCAGTCCTGGTTCGTGCTTCTCGGCAATGCATAACACACGTGGATTTTGGCAGCTCTCTGTTGCCTCTGGGCTTGTGAGGAGGTTTGTCTGTGCAAGATGAGTGTAATTGCTGTAGGTATGTGATGGGTTTGCTGCTGCACCAGTATTGCCATGTCAGCTCTAGTTGCCCTTTTCTATATCTATGCATTCTCTGTATATCTGGCTTTAAAAGGGTAAATATTATAAATGGGTTGCTCAAGAGCAGTATGCTATAAAAAAAGTAATAAGCACATCAGTAAGAGTGTTGGAGGCAGTAATAAACCGGCACTGTAATCCTTCTACCAATGTAGTGAGCTCTCCCTGTTGTTATCTGTGACAGTTATCTCTGCGTGCTGTACCTTAACCCTTGGTGTACCACCGTGTATGGAGCGGGGCTCAGGAGCACTGCGCCCTTTCCAAGCACGTGTCATCTGATGGGATAGTGCTCACAGTCTGCTTGTTGCTTTTCTCTGTCTTTTCCTTTAAAGAAAACAGGACACCCAGTTACTTTGTGGAGAACACCCGTGTTGCAAAAATAAATGGGTTTTTTGCAAAATGAAAGTAAATGCGTCACTTATTTCAGAGTTTTCTTCAGTGTCTTTAAAAATAATACTGCAAAAAGCGGTAAACATTGAAACATTGAAGTGTCCACTTCTGGATTAGGTTTTGAAGAAGCTTCATTTGGAAGTGTTACAACAGTGGGTACAATGGAAGTGTGTGTCACTGGACTTCCCGATTCTCTGTGAGCGCTGTTGAGGAAATGTAATGAGCTACAGCTTGTAGAGCCCCTTGCACTTGGCAGGGCTCGCTCTGCCATCCTGTGTGTCTGGCATCGCTGGGAGGAGGGACTCATCCCCATTCTGAAGTTGCCCATTTCAGACCTGCCCCGGGTGCTCAGCGCTCACTGAAAGCGGGGCTGTGGTGGCTCCAGAGCGGCTGCTCCGATGCTGGGAAGTGTTCGGCGGGTGCTGCCGGAGGTGAAATGGTAGAGGAGCACTGCTTCTTAAATACAAGGAGTCCTGCTTAGTCTAAGGTCCAAATGGTCTAAATGCAATTTTCCAGACGTGTCTGTTCACATTTAAGAACATCCCATTGTGTCTTCAAACTGCTGGCGGAGTTGGACATTGAAACTACAGCTTTTTGAAACTACAGCTGCCTGTTGCCTTGGCACAGAGGTGGGGTTCAGACACGCTGCTGTAGCCCGTGTCCCTCAGTTCTGGGAAGATCTTTAAAACGGCAGGCAATTACGTTTGATGTTTGGATCCCATGATGTCAATACAGATATATAGTAAAATATTCCAGGGTGTGGTGGTACTTAATCATTAATGATTGAGACTTGGGGCATTTCCTGAATATTAATGCTGGATATGTATGTTGATTGCCCAAGGTGAAATTATTACCCAGTTACTTATTCTTCCCTCTCTCCTTTTTTTATAGATTCCTAATGGAGAAAGGATAAACACATCGTTAGGTCAGAGCAGTGTTAGGAGTGTTGTCTGAGGCACAGTGCTCAGGGACAGAGCGCTCTCACTGCCTTCACACTTCGTGGATTTTATAATTGTCTTGGAGTGTGAAAATGGTTATTTTAATTTTTTTCCCCTGTAGTGACTTAGTTTGTAGTTGCCCAGCTCAGCCTGAGTTGTCCACTGGGATTTTTTCCCTCAGGCTCCCTTGGTAACATCCAGCCTTGTCACAGGCTCCTGGTCTCCAGTGATGAAGCTGGCAGAGAATTTGCTCTACTTGTGTAAGTGCAACTGCCACGGAGGGTAAACTGATACGAAGCCACACCTTGGATGTACTTTAGTACTTAGAAAAGGCTGGGGATTGAGTAGCTCATGTCAGGACAGTGCTCTGTAAGAAAACCCGCTCATAAAAGTGTTTATGACTAGGTTTACATGATTTGTGTTTTTGGAGAAATGAAGCTTTTCTCTGCCAACACCAGCTATTAATAACCTACTACACCAGCACAACTTAAACATTCGTGAACGTGTGTGGAAGACGCAGCAGGCGCCGCTGGCTGTGCCCTGGTCTCCAGGAGGCCGGGGCTCCTGGGAAGCCGTGCCCAGTCCCTGCGGGCAGGCCCTGTGCCGGTGACTGGTCTGTGGTGTTACCCCATGTCCAGGCAGCAGAGTCACGGGGCATTTCTGCATGTTGTTTGCATGTGTTGAAAACACACTCCTGTAGCTTGTGGGAGTAACCTTGCTTTCTCTTTCTGTTCAGCTTTTTGTGGAGAATGAGATTTTGTAATTGCATATGTTAAACATTTCGGAGGAAGCTCTTGCCTTTCTGGCTGTGTTAGTGATGACTAAAGCGGGTGGTTCTTGCCTTTCTCCTCCCAGTGCCTGGGACACACCTGGACAGAGCAGGGTCCCTGGGAGCCCCAGTGCCCATCCTCCTGCCTCTGGGCACTGCCACAGGCTGAGCCAGGTCCTGCTCCTCCGGCCACCCCCCGGCGCAGGGACAGAACCACCCCGGCCTCCCAGGCATCCCTCATTTAAATGAAGAAGTGGTTTACCTGGTCTGGTTCATACATCTGGTGAACAATGTATTTTAGAATTTTACAGATAGTAATGATGTGCCAATGTTTAAAAACATTCTCAGCAAATTTGTGGTACTAAGCAGTCATTTTCTTTAACATAGTGGCAAAGCCATCTTGGTCTGCTGAGATTTCTAGGAAGAGAATTTCTAAGAATCAGCACCACGCTGGGTGAGCCCCACAGTTTGTGTAGCCCAGGATGGTGTGTCAGAAACGGCTCGTACAGAGGGTTAGGGAAAAAGTGTGAGAGAAAGGTTCACAGTGATTCCTCTTCAGGCCTCCTGCCAGGGTCTGCCACTGGCACCTCAGGAACTCTGAGAAGGGAGATTCAGAACAAGTCTTGAAGTTAAGTCACATTCATTATGTTTTTCTGTTTCTTTAAAAAGACTAGTACCTGCAAAATCTAAAAACTCCTCAGCTGTGTATAAGTTTCCTATTTAAACAGTATTATTTGAAGGTCCATATGCTGTGACATACCTGGATGTTACGGCAGAGTGCTGTATGCTGGTGTGGCAGGTATCAGCAAGCTGTTTCTCACATAACTCTTCTAGCTTGCTATTCTAATTTAGTATATCCTTCACTATGAACTGTATGTTTTACTCCTTTGTTACCATTTAGAAATGTCAGGTCAGGGCCAGATCACGATAATAGTGCCATTGTCATAGTTTGGCTTAAATTACAGCAGTATAACTTCCCTTTTATCAGGGGAAATGATAATAAATGTGCTTATTCAGGTATAATTAATTTCCAATTTTAAGCACAGTAAAAGGTCATTCTTTTTACTGCTTGAGTCCAAATACATGCAGATGTTGAGTGCCGTGAAGTGAAAGTTCCTTCACTGCATCCGTTGTGACTTCCAGACCTCTCAACCAGAGCTGCTTGGAATTTTTGCAGGTAATTCGTGTTGCACTGGAGAAGGGGCTAATTTGGATCCAAAATGTTTGTCCAAATTATCAGTGAACCTTCCTGGTTCCAAATGGAACCTCCCTGGTCAACTGTACCTCCTGGTACTAAAGGCAGGGTTCTCTGGAAACCCAGGGCCGTGTAGGTTGTGGCCTGTGGGGAATGTTCTTTGCATCAAGAAACAGCATTTCCTAAGCAGATTTAAGAAAAAAAATAATTACTTTTTGTGTGTCTTACTTGAAATGTTTCAGGTTTTAATATTGGTATTTTAAATGTGGAAACTTTCATTTTGTTGGTGTTAGTTTTCAACAGCTTCTTTGTTAACTGGAGCAGTTGTTCAGAACCTCTCCGGCAGACCTGGCGCTGAGGGTTTGCAGGGACGGGGACGGAGCGGGCGGCGTGTGGAGTTGGAGATCTGGAGGTGCTCGGTGTCTGTGGGGTGAGGAGGAATAACCCCTCACAGAGCCAAGGCTCAGCCACCCAGTCCCTGCTGGGAAATGGCCTGTGTGAGGGGGAGCTCATGGAAAAACTACCAACTTGAACAAAACTTCCTTGGAAAGGAGTACCTTGTGAGAGGGGTTTGTGGGGCTGAGTCCCCTCACACACCTCATGTGTGGGGATCAGCACCCCCAGAGACACCCCCCCCAGCTCTGTGTGGGGCTTACAGATGCTTTTGCAACTAAAAATAGCTGCCTGTGGCACAGTTAAGGGACTGTCAAATTGAGTTGTGGAAGTATTGTTCTCTTAGTACCCCGTGTCAATGAATGGCATGACGGGGGATGTTTAGGTAAGGGAAATGTGTATTGTGTTGTCAGATTCATTTCTGTGGCTCCTGTCTGCTGAGGGAAGACATATTTTCTTTCTATTAACTGTGTGGGATTCTTTTACTAAAGCATTTTGCCAGTTAACTTGTAATACAGTTTTAAGTAGATTGACTTAATCCGGAGCAGAGTTATGTCAGAGGCAGCGCTACAGAAACTGACAGGTAAATTGACTTTTTTTGTAAATACAGCCCTAGATGGCTAGAAATAAAATACCTATTTTTGATGTGCTTTAGTTGACAGTGTCTTATGAAGTCAGGCTGGCAAGAAGAGGCAGGTGGAACCAGTTGCCTGAAAGAAAACTCCCTGATGCTGCCCAAGGGGTCTCGCTGGGAAGTTGAATGTGGTGGTGACTCTGTCTCTGGAAGGAAGTGAGGGGACTACTGTTCACAGAATCACAGAGTCGTTGTGGTTGGAAAGGACCTGTGAGATCACCGAGTCCAACCACCCACCAAAACACACCCCACTCCCTACAATCTCTGCCCCTAGAGCATGCCCTGCAGTGCCACATCTGCACGGATCTGAAATGCCTCCAGGGACGGTGACTCGACCCCCTCCCTGGGCAGGCTGTTCCAGGGCCTGAGCACTCTTCAGTAAAGTCATTCTTCCTGGTATCCAGTCCAAACCTCCCCTGCCACAGCTTCAGACCATTTCCTCGCTAGGGAGAAGAAGCCATCACTCACCTCTCTACACCCTCCTTTCAGGCAGCCGTGGAGGGCGAGGAGGTCTCCCCTCGGCTTCTCTCTAACCATGCCCAGTTCCCTCAGCTGCTTCTCATAGGACTGGTTCTCTAGACCCCTCACCAGCTTGGTAGCTCTCCTCTCTGTTGGTGTTGCGATGTTTATTTCCAAATAGTTTCCTTATATCATCTTCACTTCTGGTAGAGCAAAGGTTTTAATAACTGAAAAAGAAATAAAAATATTTCATATCATATGAAATATAAATGGGTGTGATACTGCAAAGGCAGCTGCTGCCTGATAATTTGACAGGTTGAGGGGATACAGGTGTTGGTTGTAACAACAGGAGGTTCTAAAGCATCAGAAATCAGAATTTAAAACTTTGATCCTTTTGTGTCAGGAGACTCTGCTTCTTTGCACTCTCTATTTAAGACTAATAACCGTGAGCCGTGTGGGAGACGGGAATGCTGAAGGGCTGTTCATTTCACAGACATTGTGTGTGTGTTGAGGGCAGCATTAATGCCATATGAGTGACCCCTCGCTGTACCTGAGCTGAGGATGCAGCAGCTTTAGAATGGGGACACGCTGCTCTGGAGGGTGAAGCCCCCCATGCCCGAGGGCAGCATCGCTCATGGGTTGCCGAGATGCTCCCACAGCCACCCTGCTGAACCCCACCCCGGGGAATGGGGGTGTTGGTTTAGACCAGACAGCTTCTTACTGATCAAGTTTCTTCTGGGACAAGGCTGAGACTCGTGCCATTATGTCCCTGCTGGGAGCGCTGTCGGTCCCAGTCCCCAGGCCCTGCCTGGCCAGGGCTGCTCTGTGGGCTCCAGCCCATCGCCCGGCAGTCCCTGGCTTTGGCACCGTCCCCTCTCTCTCAAAATGCAGCAGCAGCATCGGTGGCACCGGGGATGCTGTACAAACAGCAATGCAGTCAGGTTACCAGGAGCTCTGCCTACAGGAGTTCTGATTCTGTTTTACAAATGCTCTGTGCGTGGAAATAACTCACACTGAATTTTGCTTGTTTTAATTCTTGTTGTCTCATGTCATGATAGAGCTGATTCTTACCGTGTAGAGCCGAAGAAGAAAGAAGTTGTGTGACTGGCATGAACAAACCTGTCCTTCATAAACATGAGGTTGGGTGTTAATCAGTGAAGCTCCGTGTGTGCTGTGAGAACCAACCTCAGCCTTTGGGGTAACAGAGCTGGGGGGATGTTTCCAGTGGATGTTGGTAGCCTTGCTCTGCTGAGGATTACCTGCTCCCCAACACTTGTGCTAGGTGTAAGGGAAGAGCGTTGAATGGTCATTGGGAATTTGGGAAAGAGTATTTTAAAATAAAGAAAAAACTGCTTGGAATTCTAGTTTGTAACAGGATCAAACTGTCTGTGTGCCATTGTAGAATAGCAGAGCCCTGATCAGTTGGTGTGCGACTGGGAGCTGCTCCATGGTGAAGTTCACAAGATGAAGTACATTTCTTATTTTAAAGACAGAAAACTGTGCTAAAAGCGTTGGATATACTAACCTGAAATAAAGTCCTGCTTAGCTGAGGGCTGTGTGTGATGCTGAGGGTTTGCTCAGAGAAGTGAAGGGCCACGGCGGGGTTTGGGTTTGCCTGGCTTTGCTCTTTGGCCTCTGGTACGTAGGAGCCTAATACGGTGCTTTCGTTTTCTGACTGTTTTTTGGAGAAAAGCTCACTTCTGTCGTGGTTACTGAGGAGCTGTAGTCCTGTTGCCTCCCTTCCCTCATCTGGGGCTACCAAGCTGGTGCTCTCCCACAGCGCTGCCATGACAGATGTACACAAGTGACAGGGAAGTACTAGAAGACACAGACAAACTCATTTGTTTTACAAAATAATAATTAAAAAACTCAAATTGTGATAACTTAAAAAAGCTCTTCAAGTTAGAAATTGTCAGAATTATTATTAGAAGTGTTGACAGTAGTAGCACTAGAAGATGTGTTGATGAACTACACCAGACACGCTGTTTTAATAAGCTGAGAATTCTGGCAAAAATGAGAGACTCTGCAGTGACATAAATTCAAATTGTTCTCTTCTTGGATTGTATTTATGGGAATTTTGAAGTCCCCTAGTAGTATACTTCATTTTCTATAAATCTCATCTAATAAGTAGTAGTATGTAACTCCCCTGCTGAAGATATCTCAGAAAACATAATCCACACAAAAGCTGTTTATTTTTGTGTTCTCCTTGCTGTGTCTTCACCAGCAAGTGAGGGGAAAAAAAAAATGTCAGAGAAAATTTTGAGTGATAGCAACCAGGAAGGGAACACGTTTCCTTGAGAGGAATCAAGACAGACCTGGACGTGCTGCTCCAGCCCAGCCCTCGTCCCCCTCTGGAAAAGCAGCCTTGAGTGCCCCCAACCTGCACCACGGGCAGTGGGATGGTTCCTGTCTGCTCTGGTTCTCCACCCCATGGCTCCCTTGTGTGGTACGATGGGGAAGGAAAGGCAAATAATAATCAGCTTCAGGTTTATTGGACTCTAAGGAAAAAGGTTGGAATTCTGGAAGTGTTTGGCAGAAGAGAGTTGTTCCCCAGGGAGCCGTACATCTCCCTCCCGTTTGCCATGGCCTGGGGGCTGGCAATGAGACAAATGTGACATTGACTTCTCCGTTGCTTGTTTCAGAGCAGAGGCCACTTGGTATTGTATTAGAAACTGTTCAAGTTCAGTGTACGTTTGGGACAATCTGGCTAAATAACCAAAATTTTCCTGGAGCTTTTCTGACTTAGGAGTGCAGGGATGAAACTGGCTGCCTCTTGTGTGGCATTCTGTGGTGGGACTGATTTCACCCCCTGGAAAACCTCTGTTAGAGGATTATTCAAATTGTTCCATTCTCTTCCTTTTTTTAGAAAACTGTTTTCTAAAACTTGGCGACCTTTTTTGGACCATATTCAGATAAAAGAAGAGGCAGAGTTTTGAAGTGAGCAGTTTAGAGATGCACCCGTCCCCTCTGACCAGAGGCTGTCCTGGCCGGAGAGCTGTGGGGTAGGGGTGGGGTGGGGCTTTTTTTAACATCTTTAACATTGACTGTATTAAATATTTTAAATAAATCATGTTTTTACTTACATCTGAATCTGCCACATACTGTGTGTATATGAGAGGCATGTGTACAGCCTTGAATTTCCAAGAGCACTGGCGTTGAGAGGAGCTCTGAGCTGCTGAGGCAGTTGCTGCGGAGCTGTGCTCACCCAGTCTCCCCAGGCAGCTCAGCTGGGAAAGGCTGTGGCATCAATGATTGCAAAATGCCTCTAGTTGCATCTTACTTAAGAAGTGTAAGTAGTAGCTACGTTTTTGGTCTTTCCTGCATGAGAATGCTGTGCCTCCCCTGCCCCGTTCTGGAGCCAGGTGTGATGGCTGTAGGTGACACATGGCCGTGACACGGGGCTGTCAGAGAAAAAGACAGGCACACTTTAGTTCTGTGGTCATCTTCCACGTGAGAACTTGCATGATATTTTGTCTTCAAAGACTGCAGAATAACTTCCATCTCTGTTTACAGAAGCAGACCTGTGTTCAGCTTTGGGTACATTTTTTCCAAAGCTTTTATAACTTAATTGTTCAGTGGAAGAATGCCACTTTTTCTCCATACAGCATAGGCCATGCAGCATCCTTAAAGGTTCTGTGCGTTCTGGCCCCCATCCATCACAGTACTTAAACCATGAGTAGCCCCATTAAAGTTGATAGAATTACTCATGTGCTTAAAATTAAACATGTACTTAAGTGCTTTGATGGATTAGAGCCAAAGTTGTCAGCACCTTGCTTTGTCATGGGCTGTGTTACACCTGCCTCCCCTGCACTGTGTCTTCCAGGGACAGATTCTCAGATCTGCTCTGTCCAATACTGTCTCCTCTGGGTTCTGAAGGTGCAGTTCCCACACACGTTTGTAGTAAATTCAGACGCTGTCTGGAAGTATAAATATACAACCACAACTTGGGAAATAGAACAGTACTTGACAAATTTCACAGGAATTTTTTTTCTGGGGACTTCAGTGGGAATGTTGTGCTAATTGTTTATATGGAAACAGGCATCTGTAATGTTTTTCCCAAAACCAACTTTCTATTGAAACCTGGATTTTAATATATGTGCATAATGGAAATGGCCACTTAGAGGTGAGAGCACATTGTTAAGAACAACTGTGAACTAGAACTTCGCCAAAGCTAAGATCAGTAGGGGCTGCTCTAGTTTCTGGGGGTGATGCTGAGTTTGTGAGTGCTTGGGCAATTCTTCAAGGCTTTCAACTAAAGCCGTGCGTACCCGACAGCTCGCCATCCTTGGGGGTAGCTGCTGAAATCTGGGAAAGCCCTGTGACCACTTCTGAAGAGCTTTGCGTATTTTAGTGGCCTTTAGTCATATTAAGTAAAGAGATTGGAAAGATGGGTGGGAATTGAATAGGTAATTCAGGCAGAAGTTACAGTGAATGCTTGAAGTGACGTGTTTTGTAGAATTTCCCTTGTTTCTGGTAGGACCCCAATGGTACAATTTGAACCTTCCCCTTTTTCTCTTTCCTGGTGCCGAGTCCTGTCCTGCTGGCACCGGGGCTTGGGGGGGAAGCCGTGTTAGAGGTGAACACCTTCCCGCTCCCCTGGCTGCAGTGTCACACGCCAGAAGTGCTCCAGGTGACAATGGAGATCATAATCCCTAAAAAATCCCAAGGTGTTTTGCACTGACCATCTCCCCCCCCGTCTCCTCACTGTCCTCCCAGCGTGCTGCATCCTGCTGGGCTGGGCTCTGCTGTGCTTGCTTGGCATCCCCTGTTCACCCACTCTTATATCAGAGCTGCTTTCCATTTATTGTTGGCCCTTGGACTGGTTTGGTTTGAAGGAGCTGCAAGGTCATTAGTTGTTACGGGAGCTGTTCCTCTCATTCTTGTGCTCGAGCCCCTCCAGAGCTCTGGGACATGGTTGTCCTCTTTGGAGAGCTCCGTACCCAGCCCTGGGTGAGGAAGTTACTGGGATATGGACATTCACAAAGCACTGCTGGAGCAGATGAAATTTATGGGGCGCTCATCAAATCCGTGTTTCAGAGTTTAAACAGAAGTCCTTTGAAAGTGCTTGAGAACGAAGGGGAGAACAAGACCCCCCAGTAACGCTGCCATCACCTGCTGGGATTTTAAAACCAATGCTCTTTTTTCCTGTGTTAATAATGACCACATTCACAGTGCTAAAATAAATAAAAATGTCTCTGTGCTTCCAGCAGCAGTTTGAAATGGTTATCTCCCGATTCCGAGCTGTACAAGGCAAGATGATTCAGCAAGTTTGACCCGAATCCTCCTTGTTCCACGAGGCCACCTCCTGTACCGGGAGGGCATCTCAAAGCCTGCTCTGAAGATTCTTGCCTCCTTAATTATTGTATCGAGTGTCTAGAGAGAGGATTAAACTTTTGGGGACACTTTTTATTGTAGTACACTTAATTACCTGCGCTTTGAGCAGGAAAAGGGAATGGTGTTACCCTGTGTGCACAGGCCTGAGGAACTGGAGACCAAGTCTGCAATTCACAAAGTGGTTAATTGCACAATATGAATTAAAGGTTCTTTGTCGGCCTTATACATCACAGAGCTCTTTGTGAACACTTCTATTTTCAGACCTTACCTAAACTATTGCAAGTTAATTAGCTGAGGTAAATGGAGCCGCAGAAGCAGAATTATGCTGCTTAATATTGGGTCTGTGATGGTCTCTTTGTGCCACTTACAGGTATAAAGGGACTGTAAACCAGTTAAACTGGTTTTGTGTAGGAATTAGCAAAGCCAGGAGCCCCAAGGTGGCCCAGAGCCAGAGCAGCATCTTGTGCCACATCCCCAGCTGTGAGCACTGCCCTGCTGGGGTGTGGGACAGAGCACTGGGTGCTACCACACTGGTCCCCAGCTCCTTTGAGACCTGCCCCTGGTTGGTGTCACGTCAGGCAGATGGGGAGCGAAGGTGCCCTCGACCTGTTCAGCTGGGGGAGGTCACCCTGAGCACGGTACAATAAACCTCAGCACCCGGGGGAATTAAGTGTATGTGTAGGGGCGGCTGTTCTAGCGTTTCACAGTAACTTCATTTGAACATCGTGGTGCTGTTCCCTACGACAAGAGACCAGGCACCCCCCAGACCCCAACACTCCCATGTAAATAGTGATCAAAAGTAACATCATCTCTGCTTTCCCTCTTCTACGTGTGATATCTTGACAGTGCCTTCTGTTGTGACAACTGTGATGTGTTTTTTATCAATGCTTCAATACTTTGCATTTTTTGTCTTTTAACTTAGAGAATGGTTCTGTTGTTCTGTGAACAGAAGATATCTCTGTGCTGGTATCTCTTATCCTATGTTCATCTATTTATGGCCACATATTAAGATGTGCATATAGCTCATGCAGGTAAATACTGTATTTTAAAAAGCAATAGTAAAGCAGTTTAGCGTGGTTTTTTCAATATTTAAAAAGGAACTTGTGGAAGCCCCATGTGAATTGTCTGTTCTATATATTGTATCGTGTCAAAGTGATTAGACTTCAGGAGATAACTGAACTAAGTTCTTCCAAGTCACTTAGATCTCAACTAGACCTGTGCAACTTAATTAATTTTTTAACCGTGTCTTTAAATCAAGGTATGTCATGACCAAATTACTCTACCTGTTGGGTTATTCTGTTTCCAAAAGCTCTTATTTGCAGAGAAAGGGACGAGTCTATCCGCACAGCTCTTCTTTTGCTGCTATTATTTCTTGTAACAGTAAATCATCTTTGGTAGGGGATGGTACAATTTGTTGTGACAGAGAATCTCAGAGGAGTAAACCCAGGGCTCTCCGGAGTGCAGTGGGACTTGGGGTGGGAGGTAGTGCCAGGGGCAGAGGATGGCACCCAGCAGCAGCCAGGGGCAGTTGCCTTGGGCGAGATGCCCCTATGGACATGGCCAGTGGTACCAGTAGGACACTGGCCATGGAGCGGGCTTCAGGGCACGAGAGCTCTGCCCTTGGGTGGCTTCATTTCAACTTGCAAGGTGACGGGAGTTATCAAGGACAAATTATTAACATGGTTAGAAAACTTCTCCCAGTTGTGCTGTGAGTGAGGACCCCAGTAACTCCTCTCCCCAGTCTGAGCTGGGCAGAGCTGTGCGATGCACTGGTGCACGGTCGCTCCGACCCCGTGGCTCTGCGTGGGCTCAGCCTCTGTGTTCTTGAATGGCACAAACTAGAACATCTCTTTCAAGTTGGCAGAAGGACTGAGGTATCTCTGTGGTGGGATATAAACAGAGTCTGAAGGGCAAAAGATACTCAGTGGTTTGTGCTGTTGCATTTTAGCAGCTCAGGCTGTAAAACTTTGTCTTAGGTCTAAGACAAGTTATTTCATCTTCGCTCTGAATACTCTGGGCACTTGTTTCTCCCCATGTTCAAGTGCCTCTAACTTTGCCCTTGTACTGTTCTAGCCCTTACATTCTGAGATGATTCTGTGTTGTTGTGTTCGGAACAACCCAGGCTGCTAAACCAGATCTATCTTACTGCTGAATTGTCAAGTACTGCGGAATTCGGGTGAGGTGGATTGGTAGCAAAACCTAAATTTTGCTTATGGTCTCATGTCTGAAGATCTCAGCTGTGCTGCTGGGTTTTTATGAGGTGGATTGGCAGGTAGCACAGTTTGCATTTTTGTTAACTCCTATAAGGTGCAGGAAACAAATTTTAATGCAGGTTTTATGGAATGTTTATGAAATCCATGAGTGCGTTTCACTGCATCAAAAGCACTGTATTCAGGTGAATATCTGTGTTAAAGCACATGTGCTGGTAGAGCAGGTGACAGCCTGAAACTGTGATCTAGAATGACACTGAAATCTGAGCTTTTAACTAACTCCCAGATAGTGCTTTCAGTGTGCAATTGCCATGGACTTTTGGGGGCGAGCAGGAGGGGACCTTGGGGACACCTGACAGCAGACCAGGACGTACCTGTGTGGAAGTGCAACAACATCCTCTCCTCCCCTACAAAAGCAGAGGCGAATGAATTGTTTCGTAAGATTTCCCCCGTGCCTCTGGCAGTTGGCAAGGTGCTGTGTGGGCGAGATCGAGAGGGGGTTTCAAGGGGCTTCCGAAATAAAGCCCATTTTGTACAGACCAAGGGCAGAGCTCTGTATGGACATCGTGTGATTACCTTTTAACACACCCAGCTACAGTGGTCTGGGTGTACTCCTGAGGTGTGCACATCTATCTTGCAGTGTGAGTTGAAGGAGAAACTTCCTGCTCTTTTATTATTTGTGACACCATCCTGATAACTATGAAAAATTAGAAAGGTAATTAATAAAAACACTTTACATGGTTTTGGGGGACTATTGTATAGTACAAAGGCAGTTGTTTGAAGGGGGTGTCCTTGTGTCGCTCTGCTCTGCCCAGGCTGGTACCTACCCTTCAGGCTCACGTGTGGTGAAGTGACATACACACACCACCAAATGGCACACCGTTACATGGCATTGTTTATCATGCCAAGGCTGCACATAGGAAATCATGTGCTAAAAGAAATGACACTTTTCCAAAATGGAAGTAGTATCTCCATCAGCATCGTGCAAAGAACATTCCAGTATTTTGAATTCCTGTTGTACGTATTCATGTTTCAGGGCATGTTCCTTTTTCTGGCCCTGTTCATAGTGGGATTAATTGGCAATCATCATTTACTCTCATTAAAAGCCTTTTTATGTTGCATATTACCTGATCAAAGTCTTTTTGCTTTGACCCAAATGATGCATCCCACAGCAGTAAATTCACCTCTTTGCAGGGTTTTTCATGACATGTCTAATGTTTGGTTCCTAGAATATTCCTACTTTTAAAGTGTGGGGTTTCCTGTGCAACTGGGGATTTGGGGGAGATGTGGGGAGGGTTTCCCCACTAACCTAAATAATTGATTTACGTTAAAATGATAGTGCTGTATTATCATTCCTTCTAAAGGAACAAAACGTGGTTGTTTCTTTGCACTCTGCGTGTTTCAGGGTTTTTTTTCTAGCTATCTTCCCCTGGCTTTGTGGGGTTTGAAGGAACGTATCATCTCATTTCTCCTCATAAAATCTATTTTTTCCTGGAAAAAAGAAGAAAAAGGCTACATTGTGATTTAAAACTAGGTAGTTCTTTGTATTTTTCTCTTTGGTCTTGCCCAAGCCCTGTTGAACAGAACGGTGATGAGGCCTGTGCCTTCTTCCAAGAAACCAGGAAATCCAGACTTCTTTCTTTCAGTGATTAAGATTAATGATACAAAGGGGTCACAAGATCTATTACTTCTTTTTTCTTGTTTGTTTTCTTTCTTTTTTTTTTTTTTTTAATTCTTCAACATGTTTTGGTTTTACTGTTCATTTCAGCACCGTATTTTTTTAACTTTTCTAGCTGTGAGGTGTTTATACTGGGTGAGCCGAATCCTTGGCTCTTTGGAATGTTCTTTTTAAACTGTAAATATTTTTTTCCAAGTTCAAAGACTGGTTTTTCATATTATCTGGAAGGTAAACCAGAAATGAACATTACAATTAAATTAGTTTGCTTTCTGATAATCTGTTTGGTAATGTGCTCATTGCATAAGATTTGATAAAGTCTGAGTAAAATTGTTGCCGTTCTAATGGTAAAGCTCAGCCACAGGTGGAGAAGTTCTTTAACTAAATACTGATTAGGGTTGTTTTCAAGGAATATTTGATTTTCCTGACCTTTTATGTCATTCTAATTTCATGTTATTTGAATTGAAATGTCATCTTTTTTTATAGTACCTAAAATAGACTTTATTAGTTTTACTGAAAGCTATGTGCAGCTTTGCTTTGGCCCATTTAAATATTGAAAACAGCAGGATTTGAGATTTTTCTTATAATCCCCAACTAATAGAGTTTAATGCTTTGTTTGGCCTACCCTACACAGCCTAAGCGAAAGTTTTAAACAAGATTAAAAACATGCCCTTATTAACCTGCGGCATCTAAAGACGCGGAGCAGCCTGCGGGGACGCGGGTCCTGCCTGCTCCTGGGGAGCCCACGCTTCTCCTGAGTGGGGAGCAAGGGAGAAAACCCAGGAGCGAGGGGGGAAACCCAAGAATCTGCTTCTGAGATGAAAGTTCAGTCTTCACGGCTGGGGAACACAAAGCTCCGTTACTTCTGGGGTCGGGAGGTGCAGCCTGGCCAGGAGGTTGCGAGGGCTGACCCTGACCTGCCTTAGGGCCTGCACAGAGGGGCTTCTCTTTCCCTTCCTGAGGACAAGTTGGAGTGGAATGGGTGCTGGTGGATGGGCCTGGGAGGAACATGTTGCGTTCCAGAGGAAAGAAGTATCTCGTTGTCATGGAAAATTTCTGCTCAGCAAACGTGAAAAACACAGAGTGAGGTGGTGCCTTCCATTCCGGGTTCGCCCACACGCTGTGTGGCCACGGCAGCACACCCGGGAACAAGGCCTCTGAGCATCTTCTTGGAAGGATGATGGTGGTTATCAAGCCATTTGCTAATTGCTGGGGTTTTACATCACGTTCGTTACCACTTAACAGTGCTGCTGGTAGCATGAGGATGGGGGAAGAGGGACAAGTGGGGAAGTTTGACTGAAACCTACAATAAAAATCCCGTGTTCTGTTGGGTGATGTGGGGTCAGGTAAATGTACCCTTGGCCAGTGCTTTGAGACAGTTATCTGAGGGTCTTCCAGGGGGAGAATATAACTACAGTTAGCTTAACAAAAAAAAATCCTAACTTTTTTTAGGAAAATCGGAAGTCTTTCTAAACTTCTTTCTCATGATGTTCCAAAACAAAGCAAAATCACTGAATTGTTTCTTTACGTAGTCCTTTGCAAATACCAGTATCTTGATTAACTTCTGCGTTTATCTGTTGCCTTTTTGATCTTAACAGGGCGGAATCTGGATACACATTCGTTAAGTTCAAGACCCAGCTGAAAATTGGAGGCAAAGTGAAGCCAGAGAAATTGCTTATACTGTCAATGATAAACATTTCCTGCCTCATACCGTTATTTACATTTTTTAATAAGGAACATCATTTTTAAGAAACAGTGGCTGATGTTTTTGCAGCCGTGTACGCACTAACCCAAGAGACGGTACTTGGACCCTGCCGTCAGTCTGGGTTTGTGGGAGGGGGAGTGTCTCAAGCTGGGACAATAGAGACAGCGTGGAAGATGGGGAGGAAGAGGGTGAAAAGGCCTCAGTTTTTCCTCTCTGCTCCTGTTGTATTTATTTTCTTTAGGTACCTTTTGGCCCTTCCTTGGCTACCTGCCTTCTTCCCACCTCCCACCAGCAGTGCCAACTCCTATGGCAAACTGGTGGTCTGCAGGCACCGGTGCTCTGTGGGGAGGTCAGGAGGTGAAGGGGACCCCAGAATTTCCATCTCATTAGTGACGGGTTTATCTGCTTTCTGCATGGAGCCTGGCTGCCCAGGCCTGCACCCTGAGACCATGGGGTGGTTGGGAAGGGCCTCAGCATAGCTCCGTGGTGGCCACCACATGTCCCCAGCGAGGTGGCCTGGGGCTGCTGCTGCCTGGGCTCTGACGGGCAGCACAACGGGCAGCCACCAGGGCCAGGATTCATCTTGCCTTTGATATCCAAAGTCCCACCACTCCTGGACATCTACGCTTGCCTTGCTGATTGAGCTCCTCCTGGTTTCCTTTAGCCTGCCCTTCTTCTGCGTTCTCGATTGGTGAATGCGCTTTCAGTTTCGTTTTGGCTGTTGGTTGTGAGTAATCATAGGAAGGAAAAAGCAATCTAAAGCATTTGCAATAGGAGTACTTAATTAACTCCGTAAAATGAGGTTTTCAAGCCGTGGTCTGTAAACCAAAAGTGTCAGCACTACCTTTTAAAGGGTGAAAAAAGAAAACATAGTGTTGGTAGCTCCAGGTCTCTGGGATGCTGTGCTGGAAAATGCTAGCTTTGACATTGAAAAAATTAAAAATAGTTGGTATAAATATTCAGATAATGAAAACATTCTGTAAAATCAGTTCAGTGAAGACTAAAATGTCACTTCAACAATTTAGGTGGATTTTCTGTAGTATTTATGTGGCTAAGTTGGTTCACATCAAAGTAGTTGTTCTATACTGTGTATAGCAAGAAATTACTAATTTATTTTTGATTTTATGCTCAAACTGGTAGTTTGAATGTCTGTGTCAGGTTGTGTTCTCTGCTCTGGCTTCTTCTGCTGTGACATCATTTTTGTGCTTTAGGTTTTTTGTTTGTCAAGGTTCTTTGGTCGCCTTCCACTTGTTTCTACTTCTAATAACTTAACCATTTTTTTCCTCTGCTTGTTTCCAGTTCACACTTTTCTAAATCCCTTCCACTGATGTCTAGTGTTTTGCATTCAAATGAATCAAAGTCTGATTTTGCAGAATGTCCTAGTCTTGGTTTAAGACTGCAGTGAGTTGTTACTTAAGGATAATTAGATACTTGGATATAAATAGATGTTCACTGTTTAAGTAGAAAAGTTTAATCGAGTCTACAAGAGTATTCTGTGGCTGAGCACACTTTGGCCAATAGTGACTATACAGTTTTCTTAAAATACTTTTGAAGTTCATGTTCTGTTTCAAAAAGACATTCTGCTTTTATGACATAAATTTAATAACGTATTTTTTTTATTACAGGGAGAAGAAAATGAAAATTCAGGATATTAAAAACAATATTAAAGAAGCTATAGAGGTAAACTTGTGAGCTGTTGTTTTAACTCTTCAAAGCTGGCTCTTTAGACATTCTGCAATACTTATTACTTGTTTTCTTTGCAGACGATAGTGACAGCAATGGGCAATTTGGCACCTCCAGTTGAACTAGCCAATCCAGAGAACCAGTTTCGAATCGACTACATCTTAAATTTAGCTAACCAGATAGACTTTGATTTCCCTCCGGTAAGTAAATATCTCGGATTGGCTGCAGTCATGCTTTTTTTTGCAACTGATTATATTTCACTGCACTGTAGTAAATATTTACAGAAAGCAGTGAGCTGCTGTGTGGGAATGACTACAGTAGGTGTCTTTGGTCCTGCCCCAGAGGAGTGAAGATGGGCACAGCGGGCTGTTACGATGAGCTGGTGCTTGTCGATGTTGTGTTTCTCTCTTTTTGAGGAAGAGTGGGGTTTTCCTGCTGATCCAGGCGTGTTGTTGGGGAGCTGTGTCAGCCAGACCTGATGCAGAGGCCACCCCATGCTCGGTCCTTGCCGGGTTAATCATTCCCAGTGCCAGCAGCCCCAGCGTAACCACAGAAAGTAGAATTATTTGTTTGATGATATAACTTGGTGCCCAACACACCGTGCTGTACCTCCATCAGACTAATAGTAGCAGAACCCATGAAAGTACAGTTTGCAAACACTGAACTCTTGAACACCGAGAAGATACTTCCATTAATAGCGACGAGGTACCTTACGCTCACAGCCATCCCGGGGTGTTTCCAAGCCTGGACTCTCCCTGCAGCACTCCAAAGGGCAGATCAAAATCATGTCCACTTACACCAAAATTTTGTTTCCAGCAGCAGTTGGCCCCAGGTGCTTGAGAGGAAAGTGCAGTTCAGGTTGTAGTGAGATGTGGGATCGTTTGCACCACAGTGAGGTTTTCGTAACTGGGATTTATAAACATGATTGAACAGGCTGGTCTGTGAAACCGATGGCAGTTACCTTTGCTGCCACTTCTGGGAATTCCTTTGCTCGGTCAACCTGTATTAAAAGTAAAAACCAAACAACCAGACCCACAAACTTTGTGTACAAGCAGAAGTCATGTGCTGTTGGCAATTAATTGGAAATACTGGCATTGTAGTTTCAAAATCCAGTAATCTTGAAAGTTCAGCAGGCACAGACAGGTTCATAGAATTGTAGGCTCATATGCTGATGGACAGGGGGATGTATGATTCCTCTCCAGCCCATACAATGCAAGATTAGTCATTTAATCTTAAAGATCCTTAAATAAGTTAGAGGATTTGAGATTTTTAACTTGACACCTCTTTAATTTTGGCCCTTGTCAGTGTTATCCATAGGAATGTTTGGTCCCCTCGTGGATGGTCTCTCCATCCGGGGGACAAAAAACCTGGTGCTTTGAAGGCAGTTTGAGAAGAATATTCGAGAGAAAAGGCAGTGGCTCCGCACTCCGCCCCGAGAGCTCCGGGGCTGGCCGGGTGCCCGCGGCTCTCCCTCTCCCATTGTTCTGGGACAGCTCAGGTTGTGATCTCTAACAATGCCCTGAGAGTTCCTGCCACCTACCTCCTGCTGAAAATCTTGGTTTTCCTTGTCTCTTCTATCCCAGAGAGTTTAGTTCTTCATTCAGTTGGAACAAAGTGACTATATTTATTTCTCCCCCCCCCCCCCCGACAGAAAACAAGGGGGAATTGTGTAGTGGTCAGTGAATATGTCCAGTGTGTATGCGTTACATTAATGGTATTTAATATAAAAATTACTACTCAGTATGTATTATCTCTGGTAGGATATGAGGTAGTAAGGCTGTGATATCTAAAGCAATGGAAATATACTTACCAGGCCTGCAAACAATTTCAAGTTCATTGAAGAGTCTTTGCTGTGTTGAATGACACAACGTCAGGAATAACAGTGCTCTGATAAAACTAGTTTTTCTTCTCTGAGCAAAGGTATTGTATTAAATTTATAAGCCCTGAGTCTACAGAGGTTTAGGCGTGTGCGTAGCTTTGACTAGTGGCTGGCTTCCTCGCCGTGTTTAACTGTTTCATATGTAAATGTTGGTGGGGCTGAGGTTTCAGACTGGATACACGTTACCCACTGACTCTGCAGGAGTATTGCTGCCTCCCGCTGTGACGATGAACACTAACATGTGTCTGATTGCTGTTTGTCTGAATGCAGGGTATAGCTCTTGGGTACCTGGAAAACAGAACCTGCATTTTAATTACATGCTTTAAATCAAGGTAAGGTCTAGAATGTCCCTAGATGCTGACTCTTGGTGGATAGTATCAAAAAAACATGATTGTTGGGTTCCTCTCTAAAAATAATTTTGACTGGTTTAATTAAAACTACTTCGAGGAAGAAATAATTTTCTGTAAGTGGAAAGGATAGCCTTATGCTAGTTACACTTTATATCTAAGGAAGTCTTAGGTCTAATATCTTACATTGACCTACTTTTTCCTCCAGTACTGTGGTGGGAGAATTTCATGAACTGGGAGCTAAACCCTTTCCTGTAGAGTGTATTAATGCAGCAGGAAGGGAGGTTTTAGCAATATTAGCAGTATTTAACATTGTCTGGTTTGAGCTGTAGAACTTGCTTTCTGTCCCTTCCATTTTCTCCATGGGGAAGCTGTTCAGCTGTTGGGGAGCCAGGCTTTCCTCAGGACAGTGTTAGACGCTGCTCTTCTCTGCCATAGGAAGAAGATGAAGGGGAGGGAGGAAGAACACTCGTGTGCCAAGGACATGTTCCTCAGGGCTGTCAGTTCTTAGCACCGTACTCTTTGAAATTCAAGGACATTTTGTTTCCCTTTAAATGCCCCTTCATCTTTTCCTGAACATTAATTTAGCAGGCTCTGCAGAAAGCAGCACTCGGACTTTAGTGCTAGGATTGTGTCACTTCCCCAGCTGCTGGAGAACTTCTTCAGAGCATGGGGCCTTGGCCCTTCTATCCTTGAAGGAGTCTTTTAAATGAAGTCTAAGGTGCACACCAAAATCCGTGCTTATCGTTACAGGTAGAGGCAGAGTTAGAATTCGGGTTTGCTTACAGTGAAACTTGCTGTTGTGTGAGAGGCAGAGGGCAGGAAGGGAGGAGCTTTGCGGAGGGATGGCAGTGTAGGGCTCTGGCTCTATTTATCTAGGATTCAAAGAGCAGCTTTGATATTCTGATATTACTCCAATTCTCCAAACAGTCTCCATGTGTTTGCTTTGCAGTTTTTGACTTATAGGAAATGTGTAATGTCATTTGTGTAAAGCATATTGTATTGAGTTAAAAAAAAGAAGAAAAAAACAACTTGAGTTAAAAATACCCTGGTACAGTGCCACGCTAGGTTAAACCTTCCCTCTGACACTGAAAAATTAGAAAGTCAGAGATGTATTAATTCAGCACACTTGGTACCAAGCAATTAGATTTCTTGGATACAAATAGGAGCAGATGGGGAAAGGAAAAGGGTGTAGCACTTACTGAAAGGAATTCCGTGCACAAACTCATGCTGGTGATTTGAAGCACTGCAATATTTAGTAGAGCAAATCTGCGGGCCCTTTTGCAGTCCTTCGTGTTGTTTCACCGCCCTGTACGTACTGCGTGTGCCCTTGGCAAGTGCCCGGGAGAGTTTCCCTCCTACAGGCCTTGGTCTGGTTTCCCTTGTCTTCTGTGTGTTTTCAACAGCCAGTTTCTGAAACAGAAAAAGAGCCCAAACCCGTGTGACTGAAGTGGGTTGGTAAAGGTAACATAACCACACTGAACCTGGGGAGAAGGCTAATTAGTGATATTCTGGGCAGAGCAACTGTGTTCTGTGTTTTCTGCCTTAGCACACTGTCAAGTTCTGGAATAGCTCATGGACATGGTATCTCCGTGGCTAACGGAGCTCTGCACTGGCTTAGTTTTGCAAAATACTCTGCTTCTTTTGGGGCCAAAATCTATCCTGGTCATCCCTGGGCTCGTTGTGCAGGTTTGCTTAGGTCAGGCCAATGTAATCTCTTGCGGTATTACAAGCAGCACTGATAAATACTGTGTGTATTGGATTTGCATCATTGAGAAACATATTCTTGTTAAAATGACAGGACATTAAATGACTAAGTCTTGCAAAAAAGTCTGGCCCTGCTGGTTTGGATGAGCCCTGAGAATCACCAAGATCACGCTTTCCCTGGAGAAGAACTGAAAGCAGAATTCTTGTCTTTTCTAAAATACTACAGTACCAATTTTTATGAAAGATTATCATTTAAGGAGGTCCATTATCATTACCTTTATTCCAGTTAAGTTTTTATCATGCAATTAAGTTGTCACTGGCCGGCATGATTACTTTAAGCAAAGGAAAAGGAAGTTGAAGTAAGGAAACCTCCAAGTTAATCAAACCCAGCTCAGCTGAGATAGCTGTAGCATTTAATTTTAATAGTCAAGGTGATGGTAGGAATCTTTCTGTGCTGACATATTGGTACTGATCTGAAGGTGAACGTGTAACTACTGCTGCTGGGCTTGTGGCTTAAGGTGATACCACAATAAAGAAATGTGTAAGTGATCAGAAATTATAGAAGTAACTATGCCCGTCCCTCAGGCTTTTGAAAGAAACGATTTTAAAAAGTTAGTTTGCTTGAGCTCTCAACTTGAGAACTTGCTGAGTCTGTGCTACAGCTGCTTTTCTACGTCTCCTACAGCTAGACTTTGTAGGAGTAGATTTTACTCTTTAATTTTCTGTGTAACCAGATTAATACAGGCTTTACCAGGACATTGTGCTTTACACCACCATCTTCAAGAAAATAACAAGAGAAAATAGTCTCAGTAAGAAAAGATGTGAACTGGAATCTCTTTGCTGCCAGAAGTGTTCCTTAATTATGTGAGCAAGAGAACAAGGTTCTCTGTCCCTCAGGTAATGCCCCTGATGTGCAGTAGAATGATGGACGTGCCATTATTCATGTCCAAGAGGAGGGTGGCAGAGGAGGAGAGCTGTTGGGGTTTGACAGCAGCACCAGTGACAAACACACCCACGCGAAGGGGGACATTTCCCATGGGGCTGTCTGAAATGTCCCACCATCAGGGTGGGGGGCAGGCACCTGCTGGGTCCCTGGGGTCAGGAATGGTCTGGGAACATGGGTCTCATTCCTGTCCACTCTGGCTTTACTGCTCAGAGCGAGTCACACCACTGTCCTCACTGACACTCCCATGGTCTTAATGCTCTAGATATCTTGCCATCTCTAAAACAGTGATAATGTGTGTGTCTCGGAGATACATTTAAACATTTTGAGGGGAAAATTGGTAGAAAATGTGGGTATGTGAAAGATTTCTAACTCAAGAACATTAATGTTAACAAAAAGGAATGGGGAGTATTGCAGGCTGTGCAGCAGAGTGATGGGATTCTAGATCCTCTGAAATAATCTTTACTTACTCTTTTTTAAATCTCCACTATCTTATCTACACAGAGCAGCTCCTTCCAAATGGGCTTCTAGATAATCCCATTGAGTTTACCTGATCAGCAAGACTTAATGCTGTTTTTCCAGTCCATTAATGGCAGAAATAAATTCCTGAAAGCAGATTAATTGAAGAGTTCTTTTGAAGCTCTTTTCAGTGTAGGGACCTATTAGTATAGAGTGTATATAGTATGGCAGGTGGGTAACGCCCGAGATGAATGTTTTATTAGAGGATAATCTGGCAAATGCAACGGGCTCGTTTATAGCCAAGCTAAAACTCAGGGCACATGAAGCTCAGTTAAAAAACCACACGTGCAATAAATAGGTTAGCAGTGTCAGAATTTGTTGATTTTTCTATTTGTCCCTCTTTTCCTCAAACACAGGGTATTCGGTTCTGGTTTTCACTTTGCTTTAGAGTTTCTTTTCTTCCCAAGTTTTAATTTGTAGGGAAAAGCTTGAGAATCTGTTTTTCTGAAGAAAATAGAAAACTGACAACCGGTGATACCTCTGCAGGAGGAATTTCCTAAGTTGTTACGCCTGGAGTCAGTAAGATGGCACACTTCCTTAGGCCAGTCCCTCGGAAGAACAGTGCTGCTACACTACCTCGACTTTAAACATGGCCTCAATAATAAGCACGTGTATTTTAAAATGTTGTTTTAAAAGCCGGTCTGACTTCTGTGAACAGAAATGAGATGAAATGTAAGAGCCAAGAACTTTACTAATCAGCATTGTGCTTCCATGCCACGATTAGTCTCTGGATGGATGTGTTCACTGCTGGATTTGGTGCTGCTTCGGTTCCTGCCCGGGGCGGCGGGAGCAGCTCCGGTCCCTCCTCTGCCGGCGACAGCCGCCTCCAGCTGCAGGGAAAATGGGGATGCTCTTACTTCTGCCTCAGATTGTTTCGTGCTGCAAAATTGAACATGGCCTGTAACTGAAGTGAGGGTATTTTTGGCCAGAAAATTAAAGGAATGTGCCCTTTGAATTCTGCACTGAGGTGTTCACGTAGTCCTTGTGAAATCCCATCAAGTATTTCCTTAAACTGGAGAATCAACAGTCTGGGACTTCAGACAGTGACATTATCTGCAGATCTTTTCTGTAGTGCAGCTGTTGTTATAGTGCCAAAATCCCACTCTATATTTTGTTTTATTATTAATTTATTTGATTAGCATTTGAAGTAACTGCTGATGCTTTATTCTGTACTTGTATTTTTATCCAGTAAATTCCCACCATACCATATTTATCGGGTCACACATTCACTTTTAGAAATTCATTTGAAGAAACAGTGACTTAATTTCTCTTGATGCAGCTCCTTTGTTTTCCTCAGAGCAGTCTTGAAGAACAAGAGCAGATTAATTCAATTTATGTTGAAATAGAAGAGCTGTCAGCTGAATTAAACAGGAAATAAGCATAAATTTAATCTAGAAATTCTTAAGCATTTTCTGGTTTTAATCACAGTAAGAGACTATCACAGAGTATCAGTGTGTACTGCGTGTAGATGAAATAAAAGTTTTACCCGTGAGCCTGCCGGGCACCGCAGCAGCTCGAGGGCAGTTTCTGTGAGGTGCTGTGTGAAGATGAAGCAACACCTAAATGTGTTAATTGCCCCGTGGAGGTGCTTTTTGGGCGTACAGTAACAAGTGCCTTTGGGCACAAAAATCCTGTACCCTACAAAGATATGGAAATGTCATGGGAAACGTGTTTCTAAAAACCCATGACTTTGGTATTTTAATTTAATTTACATCGTGTCAGATGAGCTGAGGATGAACTTGGATGAGTGTGGAAGTGGCTAAAGAGAAAAAAAGTGAAAAAAGATACTGTGATCTGTCTTAAATTTTTTGTGGAATGCTCTTTGTGTCCTGCAGTGCCAGACTCAAAGCTGGTTTTTGTTACAGCAGTACCAAAAGCAATCCATTGCAGTAGGGCTGAGTGGTGCAAAGTCACCTTTGGATGGGGAGCGCCGTGGGAGTGGGGGAAGTTCTGAGGGGAGGTGAAAAGCTACCCCATCCCTGGAGGTGCTGGGGAGTGGGTCAGACGGGGCTCTCGGGCTGCTCCTCTGGTGGGGTCTCTGCTGGGGGAGCCAGTGGGTTGTCTGTTCTTCCAGCGTGCCTTTGGAGAGTGCATGACACTGATTCAGCATTGCAGTAAAATTCAGTTCCTCTTAAAACAAATCCCCACAAATAGCCAGAAGTTTCAGCTGATACCTTGCAGGTGTGCTGGGCTTGATTTCTCCATCTAGACAGTGTTGGGAGCCTGTGAATGCAAGTTCTGTGCATCAGAAAGATTGTAAAATGATTAGTGATCTGTCCTTGAGATCCATCTGGATTTAGAATAAGGAGGAACTATTTCATCTTTTGCCCTTCTGTTGGTGGAGGGTTTTGGCAAAAACAGGCTTTTTGTTGCCAACCTGAGAGGGGGCAGTGAAGTTGTAGCACAGTCCTGGGTTCAAGCCGTTACTTGAGATGGTGTTTGTTCTTAGCGCTGTGTAAGGCAATACAGCCATTTGCTGTGACTGTTTTAAGCTTATTTTATAATAATTTCTCAGAGTTTTATTAAACCTTCCTTATTAGCCTGTTAAACCTTCCTACACCAACTGCTGCCGGGCGAAATGCCTGTTGGGCTCTCTGCTGCCCATGAGGGAGCCGAGATGGTAGAGAAGACTCTGTGAGACCTTAAAGCAGTCGGTGCATTTAATCCATTAATGAATTGCTGCCTTCCTGGGTACATGGTATGCTCTGAAGAAGCAGAGGACCATTGATTATTCAGTTTAAGATTGCAGAGGAATCTTGACAAAATGTGAGTAGGGTCCCTGTCTGCCAACTTCCATCTCTGTTTCCCCCAAGGCGAGTTCTTCCTCCCTAGGGAGCGTGATGTGAGGAAGGATTAAACCCAAGCAGTGCTCTGGCATCGACAGGATAAGCTTGTGTGACATTGAACTTCCTGTGAAAGTAGAAATAAAAGAGAAATAGCGTGATACTGTGCTAGTGAGGCCTTTTAACCAAAGGCTCTTTGTAGATTATGGGTATGGAATTGTGTCTTGGCACATTTCTCAAATACTGTGGAGTTTTGAAACTCTTAACAAAGGGGAAAAATGAAAGTTCAAACTTCATGGGAGTTCTTTAAATAAAACTCCCTTCCCATTGTCCATTCCCTGCAGCCACATTCAGTTTAATTTGTGCTGCTAAAAATGTGAGGGTACTGCAAACAGAAACCCAGAATATTTCAGCATCATTCTTCTAGTCTAAGCATGGAAAGCTATTGATGATGTGACCGAATCCTGGCTGAAGACACGTCTGACTGGGTCATGGGAAGCGCTGAGCTCCGGCCTCTCCCGAGTGTTGTGCTCGGCTCTGGCCACACGCCAGGGGCTGGAGAATATCTTCAACTGTTCGTAGGTATGTGTTTCCTTTGTGATATCATCGGCCTGTTTGCCCTAAAATAGCAAGCAATAATTAACACTTGTTCACACCATCAGGAATGCAGATGTTTCCCTATTCAACTAAGTGGCTTATTAAAGTGTCTGATTTGACAAATTTAACACGTTCTGGTGTCCCTGCCCAGTCAGGGGACGATGACGAGGTGCCATCCGTTTCGTTCTGGGTGGCTGTACAGGCAATAGCCGTTGCTTGGTTTTAGATATAAGTAATGAAAAATAAATCAGTTTGTCGTGTATTTGCCTATCCTGGAAGAGGAAAATCAACTTCTGGAGTTTATCTTGGAATGTGTGGCGCTGCCCTCCCTCTGGTGACCTTGCCATGTTCTAGCGTGGTTCGTTAGAGGAATGCGGCGGAAGGGCCGGGGACTGGGGGTCCCCACCTCCTGGGGGGGCTCAGGAAGGGGCTTCACAGCAGTCACTGCTGCTGTTAGAAGCCGAACGCATCAGGGACTCCACCTCCTCCAAGACACAGCTTTACAGCTGGGAGCTGGTTGGGTTTGACCTTCAATCATTAGGTTTACAAGTGGATGACCTATTTAAACTCTTCTTGTGAAAGGTGCAGCTCCAAGGGACAGTGAACTTTGCCCAGGAACTGAATCCCAGCTTTAACCACAACATTGTGTAACGGTTGTACACACCTTTTAGTAGGTAGGGTTGGTGGTTATTGGTTTTTTTTTTTTTCAATGGCTTTGACTTTGGCTGGAATTAGTAAATAAGCTGTTCTCAGGACAGATCCACCCTGTATTATCTTTACAAAGAAAAGGTAATGTTGCATGTCTGTGCTGGGGTTCCTGTGAACATGGTGTCACAGTGGCAAGAACTGTGCCAGAGTCTTCCCCTGCCAACATCTTAACGCCTACAAAACATTGCTTCATAAACTTTTTTTTTAAAAGTCTCGTGAGGGTTTATATATCTGGAGGGAACAAAGCCCTGTAGACAGTATGTCCAGTTTTTCTCTTTCATTTTCTACTAATATTTTATCCTTTTAAAATGCCTCTCAGAAGTTGATCTTGGTTCCTTATTTTTTCCCAGGCCTGCAGTGTCTCTTGAGGATTTATTTTTTTTAACAACCAAAACACTCAACTTCCAAGTTCTTTAACACTTTCTCTGGTTTGACGTCTAATAAAACCACTGTTTACCTGCTGCCATTTATCCAGCTTGTTGAAATTTTCTAATACAAGTAGATTTTTAACTTGATTAGAGTCTGTATGGCCCCTTTTCTGATCCAGAGTTGTGTCAGCGAGATCTGTCTGGAACAAGGCACTGTCCTCCAGCCATCCCTCTTCTGTGGGGCTTTTCTCTGGAGGTCTGTGTGGATTGCTGTCGGGGAACACAGGCCAGTTACAAATGTTCCTTCAACTCAGTGCGTTGGGAAACAGGCGGAGAAGGTGTCTGATGGTAAAGGAAACGTTGATACTGAACTACATTTCTTTGCACATAAAAAACGACTTGGGGAGCGCTGTGGCACTGGGGTGAGAGATAGGGCTGCTCAGGTGTGTTACATTGGCGTTGCTTTCTCCCAGGGACCTACACAAGGGTTTCTCCCTCTTTGGGATCACGTTAGTGCTTGGAAAAGTGTGGAGTCTGGTCAGTCGGTGCTACAGGCCTGACGTGTTCCACCTCTCGCCTCGGAGCTGCCCTGCTCTCACGGCCCAGACTCCTGTGGCCGTGCTCAGCTTCAGCTGAGGCTCTCACGGGATCTTGAGGGGGGGCTGTGTAACTGCAGCAGTTTTTCTTAATGGAAAATTACATAACTTGAATATTTTTTGCAGTTTTAAGTGTGCATAGGGCAAGAATGGATAATACGACTGTACTTTGCAAATACAATAGATCATTTGGAACCTAACATTTAAATCTTGTTTATTTGTGGGATGGCATCTGAAAGCATTGTTTTTAGTAGTATTTGTTTATTTTAGCTGTTTTGTTGGGAGTTCTGTTTTCTGGTGCAAAAGAAACCTGTGTCAATGCTGCTGTGGAGTCTGTTATATTAGAATGTGCCAGCAAATGAATCAGTGTTAGGGAAACAAGAACCAGACATGTAAGGACTAGTTTTCTGGCTATTTCTTTTCAGGAAATTTGCCTGCTACTTTTGGTTAATTTGTTTCCTAACTCATTATTTTTAGAGATCTCATACAAATTAGACCTCCTTAACTAAAAAAAAAATACAACCACCCTGTTGCTGACTTGATTTTTTTTCTAGTGGCCTTGAAGCCCCTGTTTTACCTAAATATATAACAAATCTTGTGGTTTTACTTGCCTTCCCTGAGAGTAGCCCCAGGCTACGTTCCGTGACTCAAATGGGATGCTGAGGATTTCTGATGTTATTCTTTTTCTTAAATGCTATTTCTGAGTTTTGGTTAGTGTAGGTGTGTTGGGGAGGAGGTAGAATCTAGTTTTTTGTAGGTAACTACTATGTTTTAATTCTAGAGTCAGTCCGTGGTAGCAGTAGGCATTGACCAAAGCAGGATGAACTCTCAGGCCGGCTCCAGCTTTTCTCAGGGAACACCTCGGGTTTCCAGCTGGGTAATAGGCCAGCACCATATTTGGCTGTCACAAGTCCTCTAGTTCACCACCTCCGTGACTTCAAATCAGAACAAAAGTACTGAGTCCAAATCACTTGCCAAGCTCTGAGACGCCACCAGGAGAAGTCGGTGGCTGTTGGTGACAGTCGTGCCCGTGGTGGGCTCTGAGTTCAGTCACTGTTTGCTGCTGGTCGCTCCCAGTCTGTTCAGGGCTGTTGGACTGACAGCCAGGAAGGCAGTTGCAGGTCACACACACCCCCCCGGGGAGCCAAAGGGCATCAGGAATGGGCTCCTGCTGGGGTTAATTCTTGTGCTCCAGGTTCAGCAGAACCACAGCACTGTGTCCCTGGCCAGCCGAGCTGGGCTCCTTGTCTTCAAGGTTCACAGCGTGAAAATGTGGTCTGGCTTTGTATCTGGTTCTTCTGTAGCTCAAGGTCCTTCCACACCATAACAGAAATTCTGCAAATACTTTGAGTTAAGTGATACGGAGTTAAGTAATGTACAAACGGCCACGTAGTCCCCAAAGATCCTCACTAACCTGGAAAGTCAAGTAAAGCCTAATCATCATTTGCTACCTACTGTAGGAATTACTGAGTAGCTTTTCATTGAAGAAAAAATAAAATCTTGACAGCATGAATATAACGTGCAGTGAAATAATGAGTTAAAGAACAAATGGTACCAAATAGCATTGATTGTTAAAAATGCTAATCATCATTAATGAAAAGTTACCCCTTGTTTCAGTATGTCGTTGGACACAGTTGAAATGATTGAGAATGAGTTCTTTAAGTGTTACAAAGCGTTCCAGTCAGAGCAACTAAGAAAGGCAACTGGTCAGGTTCTAAAAAACATTTAAAGTCTTTTGTGGAAGATGCTGCCATTTCTCATTCGTTAACAGCGGTAACATTACCATCTGCCAACTCTCTCCATGCATAATCTATGTTGCTAATACTGTTTTTACTCTTTCAGGAATTCTATGAACATACAAAAACACTTTGGCAAGACGAAGGAGTGAAGGCCTGCTACGAGAGATCTAACGAGTATCAGCTGATTGACTGTGCACAGTAGTGAGTATTGTCTCTCTTCTGCGGCGCGGTGACTGCAGCGCACACGGTTTGGTATTGGCTGTTAGTGACAGGGGTCTGGGTGGTCCTGGTGCTTGCTTTTCCTCGCCTTGGGAAAGGAGTGTGTGCTACGTAGTGAATTCTTGGTAATCGGCTCTTAGAGAGACAAGAGAAACCAGCGTTCAGTCAGACACAAATACCTGCATCGAAACCCTTGCAGATGCTTTCAGACCCCTTACGAGAGGCAACACCTTGATGCGCTGGTCAATTATTGTCTCAAATACCAAATTTACTCTTCACCTGCTCTAGCAGGAGGTGTCCCTGCCCAGGGCAGGGGGTTGGAACTCGATGATCTTTAAGGTCCCTTCCAACTCTAACTGTTCTGTGATTCTATGAATTTCCTGCTGCTTCCACTTAGACCAGTTCCTTCCCAAATGACAGCTTCAGGCACTGCAGTAAGTGCAGGAGGCTGGAAAGTGCCTTGGGGTGAAACCTGGCCGTGTTTGTAGCTTTTGGTTTCAGAGCAGTTTCTTTCCCTGAAAGCAAAGAAGTGGCAGCAGCGATCCCGGGCAGCAGCCTGTGATCCATCAGCAGGTCCCTGCTGGTGTGCCCTCACGCATGGATCCCAGCCTGATTCATTCTCCTCTGCTATTTATACCCCTGTGATAATTGGTGTTGTCATGAGAGACTGCTGCGTGTTTGCAGTTATTTATCACGTCTAGCAATATAGTGGGGCTTAGCATCGATTATGGCAAGATGTTTGTGATAACTGTGACCACTCCTGGTATTGTTCTTGTGTATACTTAAGAATTGCAGGAGGTAAATTTGGAGTATTAATGGTTAAAACTGTTGTTTGTTAGTTTATACTCTCTCTACTTCTCTTGGAGAAGCTGAAACAAGGTTTAATGGTCAAGGAAAGGCAGGTTTTTTATTTCACATGATGATGGGCAATGGCAGTTTGTCTCTACTGCATCTCCTTTTGATGAAATAAAATTTGTAAGGTTCTTTGTTAAGGTAGAGCTAAAAGTAAAGCAACAATTAGCTCTGTTTGAAAAGAGACCAGAGAGATAATTTCACTATGACTTGCACAGCTCCAGGTTTTCAGGAGCCTCTTTGAAGTGTTGCCGTTGTTTCTGGTGGGGGTTTGTTTGATGAGCAGCCGTGTCTTTCACATCAGGTGGATGTTTGATCCTTTGGCACGAATCCTTCTGCAAGTTCAGTGCTACGAAATAAAAAATACTACAAGATTCTAATTTTCTGTCAACTGTCCAGTAGGTTTTGTCTTTCTAGTGTAGAGCTGACAGAAATGGGGGGAAACTGATATTGTCTCTGATAGCACTTGGTGACCTGTTTGAGTCTGGTTCGTGGTTGTTAGCAGTCAGTGCCCACGGTGGGAAGAATCAGGTGTTGGTAAAGGCCAAGGGGGGTTGGTGATGCCCCTTCTTGGAAGAGGAACAAATTCTGTCCTGCCCTGAGCGCACAGAAGAAAGCTGAAATTCTTCTCATCCCGGATTGCTGGGCATTGACTGTTTCATGGGTCAGCAAGGGGGTGGCCTTCATGATGGTTCTACCATCCTGCTCCATCTAGTGGAACACTTAATTCTACATCATGGGCTCTTGAGCCAAAAATAAACCTTGAACATTGCTGACAAATTATACATTTCTTTTTCCAAGATGCTGTTGCTGTCTCCTAAAAATATTTAATGATTCTAATATTTATTAACTTTTATAGTAAAGTGTGGCACATTATATTCTTGCAGAATGTGCTTTCTAATTGTTAGTTTTGCTGGTTCTTGTCTGTCTGGCAGTGGTGATCGTGCAGTGGTGGTGGTTTTAATAACGGAATATGCAAAGTAAGAGTTTTTAATGGCAAAATGTTTGCTTGGAATTTAACGTCACTTTGAAATTTGAACTTGTTTTTAACATCTTAAACTTTCAAGAGAGCTGACAAAATCTACTTCCTGTAAAATCTGACACGATTGATACCTGGAAATGAACCTGGTGAGCACACTCCAAAAAAAAAAACAGAGCCAAGTGTAAAAGGTAGCTGAGATTTATCCAGTGGGGACTATTCTGATTTGATTGTGCAAGTTACTGTCATTAGGGCTAATAGAAGTTAAAGAAAAAGTGGAGCAAACGGTGGTGGAGTTGTCAGTTCTTTCTGAGAAGAGCCTTGGGCTCTAAACACTTCTCCCTTTTGAGGTCCCTGTTGAAAACAAGGCAGTCATACTTCGAGTGGAAGGCGGGAAAGTGGCTTTTCTCTTTCAAGATTAATCCAGCTTCCAAAAGTCCCTTCTTGCTCTTAAACTTGCATGAATTCTTAAATATTAATGGATTCTTTGTTCAGTGAATTACTTGAAAATTCTGAACAATGTTTCTTGTTCACAAAAATTAACATTTGTAATTGTTTGTAAATTTTAATTTTTTTTTTAAACTTTAATTTTTTGAAGTGTGAGTTGCTTCGTATAAAGTTTGTTGCGGTATGTCCTCATTAACATTCTGCATGTTTTTGAAAAGGGTTTTTTCCACACTTGGAAGTGGCACAGTTATATAGAAGAAGCTGTGCAAGGAGGTTGTGCTGACATTGCTGGTCTCTGAGCAGGGAACCGCCAGGAGAGTGTGTCCAACAGGGCTGTGTTTGGCATTCAGAAACGTTGATATCAAAATCATAGTATCACAGAAGGATTTGTGTTGGAAGGGAACTTAAAGCCCCCCCCCAGTGCCACCCCCTGCCCTGGGCAGGGCCACCTCCCACCAGCCCAGGTGGCTCCAAGCCCCCTCCAACCTGGCCTTGAACCCCTCCAGGGATGGGGCAGCCACAGCTTCTCTGGGCAGCCTGGGCCAGGCTCTCACCACCCGCACACCACAGAATTTCTTCCAGAGATCTCACCTCAATCTCCCCTCTTTCAGTGTCAAACCCTTCCTCCTCATCCTATGGCTCCCCCTCCCTGATCAAGAATCCCTCCCCAACTTTGCTGGAGCCCCTTGAGGGACTGGAAGGGGCTCCAAGTTCTCCCCGGAGCCTTCTCTTCTCCAGGCTGAACCCCCCAGCTCTCCCAGCCTGTCCTCCCAGCAGAGGGGCTCCAAAGCCAGAGTTCCTGGCCAGTGGCCTCTCTGCTGAGAGCCCTCCTGGAGTCCTGCCCCATCTCCCCAGCTTGGTGGCTTCCTGTCAGCGTCCCTTCGGAGGAGCCTGGGCTCTGCCTGGACATGCGGGACAGCCTGGAGAAGCTGAGGGGAATGGAGTTTCCCTTCTCTTAGCTGGTTCATTAAGTAATTCATTTCAATTCTGCTTTTAGAAGAAGGTGGTCTGTGTGGTTGTCACCAGTTTCTCTCCGAGAGGAATGAGTTGTAGCTGTGAGGGAGCCTCCATTCTTTGTGAGGAGACCGTGTTTCATTCTCCTGCATCCCGTGGGATGCTCACCAGAGAGAGGGAATGGTTGTGCTGGAGCCGCCGCGTGGTACCGCTCCCGGTAATGAGAAACAGAAGAATGCACAAGTGTCTAGAATATAGAAGACCCCAAAAGGTGGTAAATAAATGATTTACCATCCCTCATATTTATTCCTTGAAGGCAGAGGATTGCATTTGATTTAGAATACATTACTTAATACTGAGTGTATGGGAGCCCTGTTAATCAGAGCTGTGTCTCAAACACACGGGGTCTCTGAGGTGCTGCCGCTGGAACTCAGGCTTCAGCTGGGGATCAGCCCGAAACACGGGACCTCTCCCATGGGAATGGGCTGCTTGTGGCACTGTCCTGGACAGGCTGACCGGGGGCTGTGATGTCCCTGTGGTGCCCAGGGGGGAGCAGCAGCTGAAGGAGCCCCTTCTCCCTGAGTCCTGCCACTGCCATGGTGGGCAAGCAGCGAGCACGGGCAGGGGGAGATCCCAGTGACAGTGTGCCAGGCTGCGGGAGAGCTTCAGGAGAAGAATTTTTTAAGATGTTTGTTTTTGAAATACTTATCAAAGAAGGGGGGGACGGGTGTGTGTGTGTGTGTGTGTGCAGCTATTGGCCCACTGCTGGGCAGGGCTGCTGAAGGATCGCTGTTTTCTTAATTTCTAATTGGTTATGGGTTGTAAATTCTTTATACTTTTATTAAGATTTATGATGTGTTTTATTTCTGGATTTGCTGATTTGCAGAGAGCAATTTAGAGCCCTGATCTGAGCACTTAATGATTTTCTTCCATGTTGATTTCACTTCACAACAAAGTTCCCTTCATGGAACATGCAGTAAAGTCTGTTTGCTGAATGTCTCACCTTTTTAAATAGTGGCTGATTTGTCAGTGGTGCTACTGTTAGTCTAGTTTCTGATCTTTATTACTTCTATTCTTTATTACTTTTTTTTTTTTCTTTTTCCTTTCTTTCCATTGGGTGTGAGTTTGGCAGAGTTGTTGCTCCTGTCTCCTCCAGCCCTGCGAGCGATGTCTGCACACTCCCATTCAGCAGGACAGGAATTTCCCTGGCCTATATTCCTGGCAAACACGAGCTTCTTACGGACATTAACAATTATATTGTTAAACATTCCCATGAGAAAGAATAATATCCCCTTTCACTGATCTGACACTGATGAGCTCGCCTACTGCCATGTGAGGTCTTGGGCAGCCCAGGACCATCCAGCTCCTCAGCCTTAGTCTTGATTATAAACCCACTGTACATTATTCCAGAGCACTTAGACATAACTGAATTAGGGTCTTATCCTGACTCTTCTTCAGCCTGAGGGAACAGAGGATCAAGTTTTAAACAAGGTTATTTAAAAAAAAAAAAAAGTACACATATATATATATATATACACACACATATGTAGCCCAGGTTATTTTTTCTCTGCAGTCCAGTGAGGTACTGGGTGGTTGCTGTAGATGGTGGGAAGCACAGTAACTCCTCTCTTCACGTGGCTTTAGGGAAGTCACTACTGACAAAATGAGTCCAAATATACGAGTAGCTGAATTACACCCTACTACTTTGTGTGTCTGCCCTTTCTTGCTGACTGGGGATGGCAGGGATGTGCCTGCTGGCAAATGCTGTGAAAACCAGATTACCTAAATTTAGCCAATAAATGGATTATGAATCCAACACATGTTCCCACTGTTGTCACAGTTAATCATAAATTCATAATTCCAAGCTACAGTTAACCCCAGATAAACTTTCTGTCTTGAAAATAGATTACATCCCAGTATGAAACAAGGTAGAACAAAAGGTGTCCTGGAATATTGCTTGAGCCTTACAGATTAGTAGCATCAATAAGTGAAAATAAAAGAGGTGATGAGCCATTGTGGCAGAAAGACCTCTGTAAGACCAAACTGTGAATCATTTAAGAAGCTGTCCCATGGTTTTGGGGTCTGTGCGATGCCCACCGCATCCTCCTGAATCCTGGTCAGGGCTTTAACCACTTCCTGCCTCCCTCCTCGGGCACTGCCCCTTGTAACCCCCCCTCATCCCCTGCTCCCCTAAGAACGATGCAGCTTCATCAGGTAATTCTGTACTAAAAGTATTTGGCTACAGTTCAGAATTCCACAGACAAACTTGTTCTGTAGCCCAATTTCTTGACAATTTGCTTATACCCATAGAATTAATTAACACAGAGTTAAAAATAATACACTAAAGAACAGATTCCTTGTTACTAGTGGTAAAAATGCAAACTGTGTTGTTTGATAAAGAATATTACGCTTGAATCACCAAATTATCTGAAGCGTTTTAATAAATAATACAGATAAACAAAAAGTGCACATGCCCTAAGATTTATATTAAAAAAAAAAAAGAATCTTGCTTTTTTAAAGCAAACAGCAGGTGGATATTTTTGTAACTGCTCTCAAGTCCGTTGGGTTCAGCAGTGTCTGAACTTCTTACTCAACAGATCTGCCCTACCTGCCCGAGCTTCTGCTGTGCTTTGTGTCACGCTGTTCTCTGCAAACCTGGACTCAAATGCAGTGGATCTCTGTGGGTGAACCGCAGTAGAGATGGAATATAAACCACAACCTCCTGTTAATTTAACTTTTACTCATTTCTGTGTTTTAGTGGCAGGAGTTCCCTGTTCCTTCCCGCTCTTTCCATTTCCCATCCTCAAAGGTTTTGTTGTGGCATTAGTTAACAGTGTGAGAGAATATGCTAGAAATACATGAAAAGGCATCTTTTTTCTGGTGAGGCTTTTGGGGGAGATGCTGTGAGTATGGTGGTGGTCTCTCGCTCTGTGGACAGGTTTGTAGCAGGAGGAGAATTGGTGCCCAGCGCTGGCGGGTGCTCGTGGGGCACAGATACCTCCCTGCAGCCCAGCTCCTCCGGGGCTGGGGACACACAGCAGCTGGAGAGGGAACACCTCGGAAAGTAGTGGTCATGGCTTTTCATCCAGGAGGTTGTTATCTTTTCGATTGATTATTCATTAAGTTATTGAGACTTCATAAACCATTCTCCATGTACTTAAAATGACCGTTATTTTTCAAAGAGCTAATACATTAGCAAAGAGGATTCCATGTGTGCATTCAGAGCCCTGAGCAGTAAATCAGTGAGTGCTGTGATAGACTTGACACAACGTACTGTATTCAAGAAATGAGTATGTTGCAGTGTTACACAAGGTCATTAAATGCAACTACTAATGAGCTTTAGTACACAATGTTGTGTTTCTTTCACGACTGCAAAGATGAGGAAGAACTGGATGGCCTGGACTCATCCTTCCAGGAGCTGTCTTGGCATGGATGGGGTTTCCCCCACTGCGTTACTTCATTAACAGCAGGTCTCACTAACACCGCGGATGGCTCCGTGGTGCTGTGACACACAGCCTCTTGGCGCCTTCCCGGAGTGAGGAGACCTGGCCCTTGTGATGACACCGTGTCAAGCTCCTTGTGCAAAAGGTGATAAACTCACCATCAGTGCCTTTGCTGCAAACGGACCCCATTTGACACGTCAAGAAAGTCCGTCAATTGGTGCTCTGTAACTGCTGAGAGCACGGTATTCTCCTGCCTGTGCTGGACCTGGATCTTGCAAGCAGTATCTGTGGGTTGGTTTTTTTTAAAAATTATTCTCACTAGGCTCACATTATTATTTTTTATGGTAGGAAAAGTGCAGCAAATTCACCCTAAAAATAACTGCTTGCTGCAGGTGAAACTTCTATAATCTTTTGAGTAAATTTGAAGCAGTAAACCAGCAGTGTTGTACACTGTAATCCTTAAATCCCCGGGGGGTTGTGAAGACAGTCATGGTCAGTCTGTGTGTTACAGTCATCAATAGGATGAGACGTTACAGTAGGAGGAGGAGTTGTGTTTATGTCAGTTCTGTGAGGTTGTCACACAAGTTTTATCCATTAATTTAAAAAATTTGCTTGATTTTATTGTAAAATTCCCATAAGTTTATTAAAAAACAGAGCAAACAACATGTTGAACTGTTAGTATCAGACTTAATGGTACCGTGGCCTTGGGTCACTGTAGCGGTGTGAAACCCCTGGCTGTCAGGTGCTGAGAATCCATCACAGTGATTGAAACTCGTACAGAGAATTAATTTTCACTGCCCCTTTCCTCCCACGCTTGTGCAACCTTCCTTAGTGCAAACAGAAGCCCCAGATGAGGTGTGTTTAGAGCTGTGATTGGAACAATTCATTAGGACACAGAAAGAAGGGGGACAGCAGACGGGCAACCTTCCCTCCCGCCGGCGCAAAGTTCAGGCAAGCTATAAATAAATGCTTGAGGAAACGAGTTTGGTGCCGATGGCATCACTTTTGGGTTCTCTATGTCCGAGCTGGTGCTCGGTGGGTTTGGCACCACAGTGCGAGGTGATGGCACAGGGCCTGGCAGAGAGGGCTCGCTGTGGAGCTGTGCCTGTAGCCACCGATGGGAGCTGGTGTGAGGTGAGGGTTTGGCAGTTCATGGCCGTGGTGGGCCGGTCGCTGCTGGAAGGCTTTGCCTGACCTTGGGACCTGCTGTTGCTGGTGTTGGCCATCAGCAGGATGGCAGCTTTTGGAGCATGGGTGGTTGTTTTCTTTCTGAGAGCTCTTATCGCTCCTGCTGCATGGCTGCAGAAAGGGAACGCGTCGAGATTAGGAGTCGACAATTAGGAGAATGCTTTTATCAAGCTAAGACCTAAAAAGATACTGTAAAACCTCATTAAAGGCTTGCTTTAGAAAAGGAGTTAAAAGCAACAGTGTTCCAAAAGATAGTAGGCAACAGAAAATTCGTGGTAGAAGGATGGAATGAGGCCAGTACATTCACATTTATTTGCTGGTGCAGTGTGGAAGCGCCAGGTCCGATTCCCAACTACTGGTTAGGGTTCGGGCTGCAGCGCTGCGGGTACAGCACTGCCAGGGAGGGGTGGCACGGCCTCTCCCTCCTTTTCCTCTTCTGGGAACTCCACTGTGGGATGGTCCTCTGGAGCCTTTCCTTCTCTGGGGTCTTAGATCCGAGTGCCTGTTGCCTGGGTGCTTCGCTGCCTTTGAGAGCCCCCGGCAGCAGCGTTGGGTGTAGGTCTGCCAGCCGGCTCAGAGGCGAGCTGAGAGCATGTGCTTGCATGGGGGAGAACATGGGCGTGAAGTCCTTACTACAGGAGGGCCAGTCTGATAATTAACAAATAGATTGAGCTCATATTAGGTGAACACGATTATCAAACTGAGACTGAATTTACCTATTCTTTAAGTATTTTTTATAGTATGTGACCAAGTCCTAAATAAACTGAAGTCAGCTGACTCTACATGTGATTGAGAACAATTTTGTAGGCAAGAAGTCGTTGATATATTTTGTGATTTGAAATACCATCTTTGAACGGATTACTCTGTAGTAGATTATGCATTGATTTTGTAGCTGAAATGTGTTAAAAATCAGTTGTTAAATGCAATTATGTGTTAACTATATTTGCATTGTGGTACACTAATTAAGTCTCCAAGAAGGATGTCCACCAATAATGCTGAATAGTGGTGTATTCATTATGAAAGCGAGGGGTTTCAGTGTCTGGATGGGGATTCGGGCTGGAAGCGTGCTGGCTGACCAGTAAATGTCCAGTGAGGGCTGTGAGGTGCCTCGGGTGCAGGGCTCCTGTTGCCCAAAACGCCAGTACATGCAGACCAGGGCTGTGGGAGTGGGGCTGCTGCGTCCAGAGGGGCTGGAGGGGGCTGCCCAGGAGTGCCCAGCCTGGTCCAGTGCCTGCTGTATGGTCCTTGCCAAGCAATATTGCAGGAATTGTGATGTGATAAGATGGTTTTGTGGAAGGGGTGAGAGGATGGATGTGGAGGCCTCCTGTGTTACAGAGGATGCCCTCCCCAGGTGGGCACTGCAGACTCTGGGACCCTGCTGAGTCACATTCAGATGTGGGTATGAGTATGGGATCTGTGTATATTCAGTGCCAGCTCTGGTTCTCTACCCTTGTTGTAAAGTTTGTTTCCAGCATTAGGCACACGGTGTGTGTCGAGTGTGGAACAGTCTCGGGTGAGGTTGTACAGAGTACAAAACACTCATGTTGCACTGATAGCACAGGGCGTTATCAAGGGAACCAGTAAGTAAAATGTCTACTTTAAAGGTCTGTTTGGAGAAGAACACATCAGATCATAGCTCTTTTTATTGAGCCATTCTGTGGCTCGTTGCAGCTACCGGTAGGTTCCGTGCTGTGGATTCTGGTGTGCTCCAGGGTCCATTGCCAGGGGAGATCCTTCACCATGGCCTTGGGAGTCCTTCCCTGCCTGCCTCTCCCCACAGGGCTCTCCTGCTGCAAGGCCCAAGAACTTTGAGATCATTTCTCATTTCCAGCAGCTCTCTTCAGACACGGTGACTCCGTCTCTGCTCTCCTCCCCACCTCTCCGGGCGTGATGGGAGTTGTTTGGCCACAGAGATGTTCCCTGCTCCTGAGGAACAGGGAATGGGCAGGGAAAACAGGGCAAGGCAGGACTGGACAGGCCAGAGCAGAACTGCTTTCATTAAACTGAAAAACCCCCAACCAAAGCCTGAGCCTGGCCCTCAACCAGTTCTCGGGATCAGAAAGGTGTTGAGCCGTTTCCCAGTTTCAGCCTGATGGGAGCCAGCCCCTCCAGACACTCGGGGAGCCGTCTCTCCACTACTGCTTAATTGCTGCTTGTTTTGAACCATAATTAGGAACTTTATTTAAAAATAGTAACTTTGGTGTTTGGTCCATTACATTTGTCACCAAGATATTTTCATGAGACTCCCAACTGCTTTCTTACTGGAATTGTGAGCTAAAAATAGGCCGGATTTGTGCTGCTCTGGGCAGAGGCTGGTACCTCTGCTTCAGTTCTGGCTTTCCCTGACCATGTGAAATGTGGTTTTTTCCCTCGGCGCCCGCTTCTGGACTGGCTTTACGAAGGTCCTGCTAATTATGCTGAAATTGGGCACTGTGGTTTTGTGATAAAGCCATGTGGCTGTCAAGAATAGAAAACTGATTTCCCTGCAGGCAGGGTTTACAAATGAGAGATCGGTGCCGCACCCGGGACCTTTCTCTTTTTTCACCAGTCTGTAAGAGACATTTGTAATAATTCAACAAAAACCTTTAGAAGCCAAACAAACACTAACAAACACAGGCTTGCTGCTGTTACTCCGAGGGGTGCAATTTACCCTCTCAGCTCAGTTCTCATGAGCAGTCCCTTTGTTGTGCATAATTGAAACCCCAGTGTAGATTGTGAGATAAAGTGACAATTACCGTGTTTATGTTGTATGAAACATTGTGCTTTCTTGAAACAAAACTCTGTAATTACCAGAATCTGTACCAGCATTTGTGCCTTTATACACACGTGGACTTGCAGGGCAAATCAAGTTGTGGTATCTGTGTTTAAATAGCCTCTCTTTTAAATTCTGAGCCGTTGCACATTTATTCCAGAGCATCATAATGAGTTAGTGCTGGACATGCAGAACGCTGGAAGGGATTTGTACAGAGTTGGACATATGTCTGTGTAAACGCATGGCAGCTTCCCCACACAAGTGCTGCTTAGAAAGTTGGACTTTTCAGTTGTGACACTGGCTGAAGATTTTTTTTTCTTCCTTGGGATACCTTTTGACTGTAACTCCACCAAATACACGCAGCTCCCACTGGTGAGAGTGGGTGCAGGTCTGAGGAGGCGCTGAGCAGCGTGGGCTGGGTGGTTGGGCTTTTGCCTTTCTAAAGGCTTGATGTTGGGTGCCACAATCAAGAAAGTCAGTGACATGAATGTAAATTATATCATCCTTTTTTTTTCTTCTTCTTCTTTTCTTCCCCATTCTATTCTCTTTAAGCAAAGAAACAGAAAACTGTAAGATGTGCTAAATAGTCATAGGTCTCTCAAATGGAAGTGGGCTCATTCAAAGGAGGGAGTTTTTGTTTTTTCATTCAAATGAAAGATATGCTTGTCTGCAGAAGTAACTGGTGATGTTCCCTTAAAGCCTGGCTTTAGCTGCAGTGTATCATTCTGGTGTGGCTGATCAGCATCTCGGGTCTTTGTTAGTTTTCAGATCTGCTCACGGCAGTCTGTTCCTTGGAATTCCTGTGCCTTCCCCAAAGCATCTGAGGGTGTTTTCCAGGCAGGAGCTGGGGCGGGGGGGACTGCAACACTGGGAACTCTGCAGAGCCCCCAGCATCACCCCAGCACAGGCTCAAGGGACTGCAGAAATGTCCTGGGCTGGAAACTGCAGAAGAAACCAGAGAATGACTATATCTGGTAGTCACATTAACTCCTGTGTATTACGGGTTGCTGCACTTCAGTGGTGCGTCAAATAATTTGCTGCTGAGTAGAGGAAGTGGAGTTAAAACGCGATTAAAAGCCGTGTTTCACATATGTCCATAGTGTGTACAGACTGTACACGTAAGCACCTGGGGGTGTCAGCAGTGTCAGACCACAGCTCCCTTCCTCCAGGAGCATGGAGCTTTCTCTGCGACTCCCCCGTCTGAGCCGAGTCCCTTCACCTTCCCTCTGCCGCTGGGCTCGGTGAGAGCCCTCATCCGGAAGCTCTAATAATAGCAGTGCCCGACAGATGGAAATCCTGGAATTGTCTTCAGCACTCTCACACCGCCTGGTTCCTCCTCCAGGTACCGGAGCAGTAGGTGAGCGGGTGCAGCTGGGACCCCCAGTGCCCCACTGTGAGCCAGGGCTGCCCGTCCCTCGGCGCTCCTTTGCAGTGAGACACCGTACGAGGGTCTTGGTGTGAAATACCAGACCTGGGCATTGAGTGCAGCTTTGTGGGGGCAGCCAGAGCCCTGGTGGGTTCCCAGCCCCGTGGTGAGCAGTGGCAGGGAAAGTGCACCGCAGCAGGGGAAGAGAAGCACCCACTTAGACCCCTTCTCCTTGCCCCCTGCAGCAATTCTACCCACGGTCTTGAGGGCCAGCTTTAGTTCAGCTCTTCTCAGACTGTTCAAATGTTCCTTTTGTGTATAAGAGGGAATTTTTAATCCGTTAATAATTTAGGTTTAAGCCATTTAAAATGCAAACATGAGACACTGCCCTCTGCAGACAAAGAGAGGGTCAAGATGCATGTCCTCTGCTGGAGTCTTGTGGCTTTGAGCCATCCAGTGGAATGTGGACGTTTCCTGGCACTTGAACACACACCTTGGGCTCTTCCGTGGGGCTTCTCCTTCCCTCAGCTTCCCTGCTCTGCTGCCCAGCTGGGAGTTGGGGGGGGTGGAGTTCACCCACGTGTGATGCAAAAACCAGTTGTTATTCATAGCTTGGGATACTTTCTTTTCAGTGCAATAAAATAAAAAAAGGACATAAAGTAGCATCTCTGGAGTTCCAGGGTTAATGCCCGCTGAGGTGTAGCTTTTTTCCACCTCTTGGTTTGTTGGGTCTACACGACCTGTGTAGGTAGAGTTGACTGCACCCTTCTGTGCTTGCTCCACACCCCCAACAGACAGAGACTTTCTCCTTCCTCCCTTCCCCCGATGAGCGGGGGACTAAAGTGGAGATTTCCAGAAGGCGGTGGTAGCTGAAGTTTCATGGAGTCCTGTGCGATGCACCTCAGCGCAGAGGTTCTCCTCAGCCTGGCAGGAGGGTGGGTTGTGGTCAGCAGAGAGTGATGGGGCTGAGGGAGAAGCCCCCTGCCCATGGCTCTGTGCAGTGTCGCTGCCGGAGGGTGCTGAGACCACGGGGACCGTGCAGACATGTCATCTCCAGAGACCCCTCAGTCTTAATAGCACCAACAACCTGTGAGTAAGCAAAGGTGGGGGGTCTGTATAAGATTTTCCTTTTAAGAGCAACAAAAATCTAAGCACAGAGCAAACCCACACCCCTGGGTGACCTGACAGCTCTGTGGATGTGTCACGTTGCTGTGAGCATCAAAGAGGCTGCACCTTTTCAGGAGCGTGGTCACTCCCCGAGAACCACTCTCCCACAGAACTGCTGTGGTCACCGTCATTGTTTGCCTTTGAGTTTGGCTTCAAGCTTGATTTCTTCTTCCTTTTATCTGCCTGAATATAACATCTACCAGGGAGAGACGAGCACTTAAATCTGACTTCTTCATTTTATTGTGTGGCAAAAGAACACAGAAAGAGTTGTTTGCAGGCGATGCTTTTTGCAGTAGCCAAGGATGAGGGTCACTGTGCTGCTGAAAATTAACAGTGTAAAGTAGCTGCTGTAGCTCCATATCACTTGCTTGTTTTAAAATTATTTGTTTCAAGTGCGTCTGGTAATAAATTTCATGATCTAGTAAATGTTTTCAAGATTAAAAGAAGAATAACTTTATATTCCAACTCACTTCAGAATGAGAGGAGTGCCCTTTACAGATGCTGGCACCAGTGCCAGGTTCTGTGCCTCCTTCTACAGAGGCCGGGAGCTGTTTTTCCCAAGTTGGAAAAAGAACGTTTAAAAAAGAGAAGAGGGTTGGGGGGACGTGTCCCCAAGAAGAGCAGACACGGCAGTGGGGGTGCTGTGAGGTGCTGGCAGGGCGTTCTGGGGAGACCCCAACCACCACAGCAAGAGTCCTGTGGGAAATGAAAGATTTGAGTGGCCTTTGAGCAGTGGAACAGTCAAAATTACTGCTTGTTTGCAAAAGGGAATATGCTTTTATTAACATTTTAAATTATTAACATATTTTTTGTTTCATTTATTAGTGATGTCACTAATTTTGTCAATTTTAAAATTTTATGTATGTGACAGTCTTTATCAACTGAAAGCAATTCTGCTGATTGGATGGCACTGGAGGGAGCTAAAGACCATGAGGACAAGGTTCATACTGTACTTTGTTAAAACAAAACGAGAGGATGTCCTGTTGGGTTCACCTGTTCTAATTTCACAGAGCAACCTGCAGTAGGGGACGTGTGCTTACAAAATGCATAGGTTGTTGCCATATTAAAACTGCCCTGTGAAATTGAAACAGGCAGTCATTTGCTGATAGGAACTGTTGGGGAGTTTTCAAACAAACTTATATTCTGTACATACACCCTTTAATTCCATTAAAAATTATTCATATTGGGTTTTGCCTAAATGACTCGGGCAGTCTCCTGAGTCTAAGTTAGCAGAAAATAATCTTAAACCTGTCCAAGAAGCTCCCTCTTGCCCCTGATTAATGTAAATAGATTTTGAAAAATGACTGGTTTCCCTCCAAGTTCAGCCCCGCCAAGGGATGCATTGATGTTGGTTTATTCTGTAGGTAAGTCTGGGATTTCAGCTTAGAGTTACAAACAGCTTACAGCAGAAAAACCCCAGACCTTGCTTATTAGATACAGACCTTTTTCTGCCTTCCAGAAAAAACACACTGAGAATATGGCTATTTGGGGGGGGCAGGGTAGGAGAGAAGTTCACAGTCAGCCGTGTGTGAGTTCTCCCCGGTCCCACTTGATGGCTTTAGAGATAGCAAAGACCACAGAAACAGTTTGTTATTTTCTGACAGTGAGGTATCAGCCTTCAGCTTGTCATGCCTTGGTGAAATCAAAAATTGTCGTCTTCAGTGTGCAGAGCTGTTGGTGGGACAGAGACCAGCCTTGCTGGGGGCCCAGCAGCTGGTCCTTTGGTTCCTTGAGCTGATGGTGTTGGAGGGTCGGGGGCAGTCTGATTGGTGATTGTGAGTGGGAAAACACCTGGTAGAGTTTGTGAAGCAGGGGCAGCCTGGGGCTGGGGGGCTGTGTCGGTTGCAGGGAGAGCTGTGCTGGGAGGTGGGGTCTTTCCAAAATGGGCAATGAGGTACGGGCACTGCCTGGAACGCTGAGGGAGGGGAGGGAGTAGAAAAGGAGCAGGAGCCAGCTCCTTGGGGGGCATCCCCCAGAGCCCCAGATCTGTGATCCCCCAGAGCCATCACTGTAGGGGGACCCACAAGCAGCATCAGGTCAGGGGGAAGAGCTAATGGCAGGGCCCTACAGGCTTTGTCTGCGCTGGCATCCCATCCAGGTGTCCTGTCTTGTCCCATCCCAACATCCCATCCCAGACTGACTCACCCCCTGGAGTTCACTGCTCTACAGCCCACTCCCTCTCCCAGACACAACCCCAAGTCTGTTCATCACCTGAGCCAGAAAGGGTGATCTCGTAGTAATTTGTGAATTGCTTTCTTAAGGAAGAAAAAAATACATACATAGCTCTTTTCTAGATAATGCAAATCAAAACTTGCCATTGATTATAGGCTCCTAAACGGACTCAGAGTATCTCTATAGAAAGCAGTAAATCCTGAATGGTGCTGCACTGCACGTTAGAAAGTGTATTTTCCCAAATGCGCCTGTGAAAATGGCCGCGCTTGGAAGCAGAGGTTGTTGGGGTGGTGAGGGAGCAAACTGGGTGTGGGGATGAGGCGGGGTTCACATACAGTTTCAGCCTGGGTGGAAGTTGTTACTCTCCAATTTTTAGAAATGAAAATACCCCTGTAGGGCCCTAAGGGAAGCTGCAGGCTCCGTACAAGAGGTGAGGCTTCAGTGCTGAGTAGAGCGGCTGCCTTTGGTCACCATCTGTAGCCTCTGCTGGTTTCGATAGAGCGGTGGGATGTGTGTGTGTGGGGGAGCGGTGCTGGTCACCTGTGTCACACAACAGCCTCACAACTCCAGCTGATCCCTCGACGCTGCTCTCACACGCCATAGAGAATACCAAGTCTTGGGATTATACAAATGTCCTCTGTTGGGTAATATTGACAAATACACTGAATAACATTTTTGACATAACATTCTGTTCCCACACAGATAATTTGGATGTAATTGAATGGGTTGATCAAGAGTTGGTGCTAAAAATACGTTGTTTTCTCCCCCACTGAGTGCGGGAGCAGTTGCTCGGGGTGGGGGGGGGGAATGTCCTACCAAGGCCAGGGTGAGGATGGTGAGGGGGAGGAAGGAGCAGCAGCCCCTGCAGAGCCAGGAATGGGCAGGAGAGTGAGAGGGGGAAGGTTTGAAGATCTCTTTTCTTCTGTTTTTCCTTATTTGAACGGCCTCCTGGGCCAAAGGCTGCATTGTTGGGGTGCAAAAGCAGTGTGATTTGCTGCAGATGGGGGGAAAAGGAAGGAAGATGGGCCTTAGGAGAAAGGCAGGCTGTTAAGTCACTTTTATACTTCTCCCCATCCCCGTGGATGGGATCCGGCGCGGGGCCACGGCCCCTCCGCCCCACGGTTCCTCCTCCGGCCTCGGAACTGCCTGTGCCTATTTTTGTGTGTCAGGCCGGGGCCGGGCTGGCCCCGCTCCAGATGTGTCTCACAAGATTTGGTGCTGATGAGCTATTTATAGCGCTGTGGTTCCGTTGCCATGGCAACCGTGCTAGAGGCCAAGGCGGCTGGGAGCTATTTCTGGCCTTGTGCTGTAATGTAAAACTGATTGGGAAAGTTAGTGCATCCTCCGAGCCAGCCCGACTCCAGCCGGGCGGAGGGGAGAGGGAGAGACACGACTACAGCCTCTTGAAATAGATTTTTGCCTTTTTCTCCCACCTTTTCCTCCTTTCTCTCATGGCTGGCAGGCGGATCGCCAAGGAGGGTTCCCCTCCTGCTGGGTCTGGCTGAAGGGCCCAGGGATGGGGGGTTTGACCCCCAGCCCGGCCCCGGGGCAGGGTCTGAGTTTGGGGGCTCAGCCGGCAGCTGGGGGGCACATCCCGGGGGTCTGTGGGTGCTGTAGGTCATCGTACCCCCCGGTTTCAATATTCTATTTTCTGTGCACATTTCATGTTCTCCACACCATATAAGGAGCTGTAGCCTTGATTGCCACAAGATGATTCCAAATCCATGGAGTCATACTCCGCAGCTTTCCCATTATTTGCTGCAAAAGGAGGGCTGCGGTGCCCCTCCGCCTCCCGGCGGCTGGAATGTGCTGGGGTCCCCAATGGCCGCAGGGACCTCTCCTCCAGGACACCCCACCTCAGCACTGTCTGCAGTTAAACTCTCTGCTCTAGAGGGGCCTTAAATCTTCCCGTGGGGCAAGGACATCATAACGATGTGTTCGCTTTAAATCATAAATAAAACATTTGCAGCTTCTTGGGGAAGTTTTCTGAAGAGTCCTCTTTTGGTTTACTTCTGGTGGGGACTGGCACTACGTTTTGAAGCTCATTTCCAACATGAAACTGTTTTGAACGGGGTCCTGGTGTGTGAGAACTCTGCACAGCTTTTCCTTAGAGGAGCACTGCGTGTGAGATGTAGTGCTCTCAAAATTACACCGACAGTACCGGGTACAGCGCTGTCTCCATGTGCCTGACTCTAAAAGCTTTCTCCCCTCCCCCTTAATTTTCTTTGTGAAGTAGTTAAAGTCCTTGCAAAGGCTTTGATGGATTTCTTTTTTTCTCTCCTTGTGTTAGTGTTGTTCAGAGGGAAAAAGAGCTGTGCCTTTCGGAATATGTTTAATCATCCAGTAACGTGTTTGTGGCACGTATTAAGTGAGTCCCTTAACTGTAAAAACTCCACCTTTGCAAAGCATAGAAAATACCAGGATATTTTTTTAAAGAAAAAACAAAACAAGAAGGGCTACTGATGTCCCAATTTTTATTTTTAATTTCTTTTTGAGGCAAAGCCTGGCCAGTTTGGTTTCACAAACTGTCCGTGTTTGCAGGAGAGCATCAATACCAGCAGACTGAATATGTGCTTATTTTACATGCATCATTCCTGTAACTCTGCCTGCTTTCTCTGCTTCCTTTGCAAAACAGATGAGCACAAATGTAAAAGGAAGGGGTGTCGCAGTGGTAGGGGTTGGTTGCCCCCGTGCCCTGCCCGGTGGCCCCAGGGAGCGGTGCAGCCACGGGCTGCTCCAGAGAGAATTGGTCAAACCGCTCCCTGCAGCCTTCAGAGAGCTCTCGCTGAACAACCGAAAGGGTTGTGGCCAGGACTGACACGGAGTGAAGTGGAAGAGAAGCGTGATCTGTTCTCAGAAACAATAAATACACCCTTGTTTATAAACGCTATTAATGTTGAGTTAAATTTCAGCGTAAAACTACTTTAGAGAGCCTTGGGTTAGTGATGTTGTTCTGAGAGGGTATAGATAAATAAATGAAAATCTGCTGGGCATCTGCACAGTTTGGTCTTCAGGAAGGTCAGTAAACAAATACACTTTTATTTTTGGACACAAAAACCTGAATTGTAAAGTTTTATAGGTGATCAAGGGAAAATTCTTAGTCAAATCTTGATAATTCTCTTCATAATATTCTGGTTGATTCTTAGTAATATCTTGACAAAGACACATGACTCAGAGGAATTGAAAATTCTTTTTCCACTGACTCAGGGGGCTCTGGGCAATGAAGGTGCTCCCCGTGTGCCCCCCCAAAAGCAGGGTCAACGCAGGGTGTGATTCGAGGTGCGATGGTGGAGCAGGAAAAGGAGCAGGGATGGAGGCAGCGGGAGCTGTGTGTGTGATTTGCTGGCTGTAAAACACCTCCAGGTTTTCAGAGGAAGAAACTTGACGACCACAGGGCTCCAGTGCTGCTGTGGAGGGTGAGGAGTTAGAAACAAATGTGGTATTTCGTTGGGATCGAGATTTTGAATTTTTGATTTGCAATGTCTTGTGGACAGTAAAGAGATCTTCATGTGTCTCTTAGGAGAGGTATTTTGCCTACAAATTCAGGTTATAACGACCAAAGAAAATGATCATATGGCAGTAAAGGTTTCCAGACCCAGGTGTGCTGTCCTCTGTCCCAGCCTGGAAACAAAAGCTCCTCACAAAGCCAAAAACCAGCCTCCTCTGGCAACCGTTCCGGCAGATCACCAGAGTGAAATGTCAAGTCAGTGTTTATTGCACAGCTGTCAGGAAGCACAGAAGGAGAGGCCGGCTGATTTCCCTGCCTGGGGAAGTGGGGTTGTTCCTCGAGGGGGGGAATTTAGGTGTTATCTGTTGGGTGGGAAAAGGGGCATTTCCCAGGCTGGTGGCAGGGGGTCCCTTCAGGAAATAACCCCACGCAGGGGGTAAAACAGCTGGCTCTGGATGAAAGATCTCCAGAATAATCAGTAACTGGCACGTATCCTCATCTGAAAACAGGGACATGGGTTTCACCTAATAGGCTTTTTGAAAATGTGGAGATAATTGGGGGTGGGGGTGTGACAGGGACTTCAGGGTGTCAGAAAGCTGCTGTGTCTCCGGGGGAAGCCTGGCCCTTGAGAGCACCCCTGAAAAGTAAAGGCCCTTGCATTTCTTCACAAAGACCTGTCCAAAACATTTCACGTGTGTTTTTCCTTCCACGAGCTAAAGAAAGGGACCCAAAATTCAAGCACATTTTTTATTTCAGATTGTTTAAAATTTTCATTAATGCCTTTCATTTTAATATCTGGGGGACCCATCTGCTGCTGCTTCCCCAGTGGTGCTGCCCGCAAAGACCTAAAGGCTTTTTTGGATTTTTTTTAACGTGCCATAGCAGTACCAATGTTTTATAACACGGGCAGAAGTGCCTTATACCAAGTGACAGCGTTTGTGCAGAGCAAGAACCAATGCTCTTATTTAGTCGTGTCCAGAGTCTGGCCCGAGGCGAGGCCTGGCAGCGGCACTGGGTGAGTGATCCGCTTTCTGGAAAAGAGCTTTCCCATGGAATCACTGGGAAAATTTTACAGAAGAGAAAATCTGACTTTGTAACTAGCAGAGGGCTCGCTCACAGTATAAAAATGGGGTTTCTGGTTTGACAGCCTTATTTGAATTGTCTCCTTGGTCAGTTCCCCGTCTCCCCATGGAGCGGTTGCTGACCGTAGAGGGGGACCTGCCCCTTCTGTCAGTGAGCTCTGCCCCAGCAGTGCTCGGGCTTTGGGTAGAGCATAAAGAGAAGTAAAAATAGAATTTAATGATGGTGAATTTGGTTTTATTTGGAATTAGGCTTTGTTCTCACCTGACTAGATAATTACTTTAATTTACTGGATAAATTATTTGGTCTTGACTAACATTGACCCGAAGTCTCTGAACATCCTGTGTTGATCTCTGAACTCCCTCACTCCCACTCCTGACTTTAGGTCTATCAGGCCAGATCAAGTTTCTGCCACTCTTTTCCCCTTACAGTTATTTTTCAGTTGACCAACTGAAAGAATAATCCACTTTCTTTATGTTTGAGAAAAAAATCAAACTGGTTTTTAATGCTTTTAGCCCCTTCTGAGGTTGCCAGAGCAGACTGGTGTGAAAAGGTGCAGGAGGAACCCTTGATTCACATATCACTCCATTTTCCCTGAAAGAGAGGTGGGTTTGGGTCAGTCTCACAGACACATTTCCTTCTGAAGAGCCTTGTCACCAGTGTCAGATGTTACCGAGCGTTGGAGCTTGGCGGGGGGG
>VXBJ01001264.1:705384-736491 GCA_013400055.1 Nycticryphes semicollaris
GAGAGGGCTGCTGGAATCCGTCTCGTACAGTGCTGCCGCTGCTCTGCTGCCTGGTGTTTTTCAAGGAAATCATGGGCCTAAAAATAGTCTGCATAAACAACAGTAAGAGGTTTGTACTTTCAGTTCCAGGTTTTAGCAATATCTTGTTGTTATTTTCTAATTGTCAGTTTCCAAAATCCATTAAGCTGATTAGCAGAGTGTTTAAAAACAGAACAAATCAAAAAGCAAAAGCAAAACCCCACCTCGTGTGCAGCCGGGGATGGAGGGTTGTGCGGAGGCGAGTGCCGCGCTGGGGCTGGGGCTGGGGCCTGTCGTTCCCAACTCTGGAGCTTCATGAACGGGGCACGTTCTGAGCAATTTTCCAGCATCCTCCACCTTGTGAAACTGCCACGTGATTCTGAAACTGTGGTCTTGGGGGAGAATGTCATGTGGAAACGCACTAGCTGGAATTTGTGCTTATTTATGTATTTGTCAACCTTTGTGCACTCAACAAAGAGTTTTGTTGCTTTTCTTTTGGATTTAAAAAAAAAAAAGTGACTTCACAACCTGGAAGAGACAAGGAAAAAATCCAGTTTGCTAGTTGCAGAACACAATTTGTCATTGATTTTATCCTTGTCTGTCTCCAGGTCCCCGTTCAGGATGGAAACAGATCTCCACGCTCTGTCTCATGTTTTCAGGAGCATGCTTACTAGGATACATTTTAATGTGTTTAAAATTCCATAATTGAGACTAAACAAAAATTAGCCTTAATTTGTCTCTGAATCAAGCTGGTCATCTCCTTCCTGGTGCAGAGAGCATTACACTGAAGCCACTGTTAAAACACACAATTAATTTTCTGCTCCTTGTTCGCCCCTGAGAGTCGATGGGACTGAGGGCTGGGACCCTGCCAGGGGTCAGCTCTGGTTTGTGTTCTGGGACCCGGCTTTTCCCCCTTCCCCCCTTTAAACTGTTGCCTGTGCCTGTGGCTCATGCACTTGAGCGACCGTACGGACCTGCCCGTGCACGGGGACAGGGAGGGAAAACTTTGTGGTTCCTGCTTCATAAAGGAGAGAGTTAATTTGCAGGAATTTCCAAGGAAACTCACTGTTGGTGTTAAGGCTGTGATTAATATGAAGGTTACGGGTAGGGCTGGGGCTGCAGAGCGTTGCTGCTGTCCCCATAATGAACGATGACAAGAAATGGCAGCTCTGGGCGGGGGGCGCTGGCACCTGAGGACATCCCCGGGGGGCACCATCACCCCAACACACAGGGAACACGCGGGGGCCTTGGGGGTTCTGCTCTGCGTGTTGACAGGAAGGATAATTAGAAAGTTACAGTTAATGGTAAAAATACTTCAAAGACCCCAGGATAGCCTCTTTAGGTAATGCCTAATGAATTGGAATAAAACCTCTTTATACTTCTTTTTGGCCTATTAACTGCTGTGCCTCCAGAAAGTGAAGTGAAAAGCTGGTACCAAGAGTTGTCAGAAATACCAGTATTCCCTCTCGTTAGCTGAACTTTTAATGAAATGTGTTGGGGACTTTGGTTTGTTTAAATGAATTATGGGGGTGATAAAATTTTAAAAATACTCGCCTTACTTTCAGGAAAATGACCTGTAGACCGTTTGTTTGAGCCCTTGGTTAGTTGGCTGCAGCAGGTTGTATTGCACCATTTATCTGAGGAAATGACCTGAACTGAGCGGGGTGAAGGGGGCCGGGGGGAGCTGGAAGGAGATGAGGGAGGTGGAAGGTCCCGGGGGTCCAGCCCCCTGCTGGGAGCCGCGGGAGATGCACGTCCTCCTCCCGCATCCGCCTCTGCCCGGAATTCGGCCGCTTGAGCGCTGGAACGAGCTGGAGCACGTGAAGATCCACCAGAACATCAGAGCTTTGGGTGGTGGCTGTAACTGGAGAACCACAAGTCACGCTTTTTCTTTCCTCTCCCCAGTTTTCTAGACAAGATTGACATCGTCAAACAAAACGAGTACACGCCGTCTGACCAGGTAAGCACAGCTCCAGGAAGAGCTTTTCCTTCCATCCTCACCTCTCCATCCTTGAGGATGACTCTCTCACTAATGATCTAGTTGCCATTTGTGACACTAATTCAGGTATTGCTGTGTACTGGAGTTCTTCAGAATTCCAGTAAAAATCACTTTATCACTTGAAAGGAGATGGTGTTCATTCGTGTAAACTCACTGTGAAACAAAAACCTGGCGGGATCCAGGCCTCCCCGCGCTGCTGGGAGCTCCAGTGCCCGTGGGAGCGAGGGATGGGACTGTCCTGCCCTTGCTGTGACACAGAGGTGGTTGGGGTCCCCTTGGCCCCACTGGCTCCCACTGCAAACCAGACTGTGTAAAAGTAGCCTTGTTAGAAGATTCTTCTTTTTTGTCGGAATAGGAGTTGTAGTTTTTATTTTCTTAGAGATAATTGGATCTTTTTAGGACCAAATCCCTAATCCAAAATCACATGTGTATTCCTAACTTCCTGGCCATAAATAATGCAATTAAGCACCTTGCATACTTTTGTAGGGTAAATAACCAAAAGACATTCATGTCCCTAAACCCTCGCAGACAGTGTTGATGGGGAGAGGACAGTTAATGTCCTTTAAAGTTGTTCAAGAATAAATTAATCATTTCTTTTTTAAAAAAATTGAGGGGTTTTATAAATGAGGATTTTTATCACTGAAATCATTCTATTTTCAAGAAACAACATATTAAAAAAACAGGTTATTGTACCTGAGATTTGGAGGAACTGATTCTCAGATAGGAAGCTACAAAAGAAGGGTCAGTTCTGTATTGGCATTCACTTACACTTAGTGTATGGTACTCAGTGCAGCACTTACCATGTGCTATTTAGGTAGTTCCTTCAGTCAAACAGTTACATCCTTTTCCCCCCTCGGGTGACAGTAAGTGCTTACGGTGCTTGTGCGGGACCAGGGCCGGCGCTGGCTGCCCCAGGCTCAGTGTAAACGGGCCCCGTTGGGTTTATCCTCTGGGACGTTCCAGCTTTCTCTGAAAAGAGCCCCTGAGTGTCATAACCAAAGCACTTCCTTCCCTTTTTCTGTCTCCCTTCAGGTGGGTGACTGCTTTTTTCTTTTCTTTCTTTTTTCTTTAACATTGTACCTGTATTGATTTCTAGAGGCCAAGGGCTCCGGAGTCCAGTTCTCCAGATTTCCTTCTCTTTGCTGGGGCATTTGAAATTTCAAACTGTCTCAAACCTAAGTTAGAGCAGTGTTTAAATACTTAAATGTTTCAATACGAATATTAAAATAACCAGACAACAACAATTTACTGTCAGAAAAGCGATGTTACAAATGACTTGGACTGACCAGTTTGGTACCTGCCTGCTGAGAACAGAGCTTTTATTGGGCATAGAACTGTTTTTTGGTCTGTTCTGCTCACGTGGTGTCATCTCTGCAAGTGTTAGGATCTATCTGCTGTTTAGATCCACTGTGAAGAGCACCAAAACTTCAAGTCCTAAATTATAAAGGCTTTAGTTGTACTTAGGGTGGTTTGTAGTTGGCTGTACGTGGCCTGTGCACTCTCTGCAGCCCGTCACATCTGGGTCTGCTGGGCTCAGCACACTCCAAAGAAAAGCCAGAGCAGTTTGGGTCTAAATAGGGTTTTTTAGCCCTTATGGCAATTTCAGTTGTTGGTAGCTCACCACTTCCAATGGTCATTTTTGTCTCTACAGGAGATTTCAGATTTATCTGTGAAAAGCCCAATCCTTGTAAGGTTTAAGTGGTTGAACTGCCAGGCCTTGGAAGGAAATCAAGGAATGTTTTGAGAGTCAGGCAGTTGTTTCAGTGGCCAAGCTCTGAGCATCTGGGGCAGAGACCTGGGGCTGGGGTTCCCTGGAGGTGGGGGCTGACTCGCCCCGGCTGGGACTGGCCCCTGCACCCGGCCCATAGAGCCCACTGGTCAACATGTATGTTCTGTAACTGCTGAGCACACCCCTGCGTGTCCTCCCGTGTGCGCGGTCAGAGCCGAGGCTGCGGCTCCACGGGGCCTGTCCCCATCTCTGCCAGCGCTGGGCAAAGGGGTGTTTCTGCTGCTGTCTCTGTAACCCCTGACTTCCCCTTTGTGCTCCAGGATCTCCTCAGATGCAGAGTTTTGACATCAGGAATTTTTGAAACCAAGTTTCAGGTGGATAAAGTCAATTTTCAGTAAGTATCCTTATTTTTTTCCTTTTTTTTAAATTTTAAATACAATGCTGAGTTTTAGTCTGGTCTTGTTGACTTGAGATCCGTGATACTTGTTTCTGCAAATGACGTCCTGCAGGGCCTTTTGTAACATCGTTGTGTCTAAGGGTGAACCTGCAGCGTACACACACCAGAACTTACACCTTCGGGTGTAGGTGTTGGTGGAAGCCACACATTTGTGTTTGTGGTGAGAGCTTTGAGTGCGGGTGTTGGTGCATTGATACCTGCTGGGGTTCTCAAAAGCCTTGATTCCTTTTAGCTTCTGTGATGTCAAAGTCCTAAAATTTCATGCATTTTCTGGTTGCATTTGGGGGAAGACAAGCCCAAGCACTAGATGTATTCTGACTCCATTTACGTTTTTTTCCATAGTATGTTTGATGTTGGAGGGCAGCGAGATGAACGCCGAAAATGGATCCAGTGTTTTAATGGTACGATTGGAATTTATGTTTGTAATATATAATAGTTCTCTTCATATGGATTTTTGGGGGTGTGGGGGGATTCCTGGATATTCCCTGTGTGTGAAGCGTGGTGTTAACCAGTGGGTGTCTCTTGGTTTAGATGTGACTGCGATCATATTTGTGGTGGCGAGCAGTAGCTACAACATGGTCATCCGAGAGGACAATCAGACCAATCGGCTTCAAGAAGCACTAAACCTCTTCAAGAGTATCTGGAACAACAGGTCTGTGCTGGGACTGTCACCGTTCCTATCATGTCAATTAGTCATCCCAGCCCATGCTGTAGTCAGGGCTCAGGCACTGGGCCTGGCCAGGAGAGAGGTCGTTTTCTTCATGGCAGCTCACAGGGTGCCGTGGTTTAAATGGAACGGTGCTGAGAACACACCAGTATCGCACCAGTAACACCAGTACCGCACCGAAGCACCAACCCCGGGGTGTACACCCGGAATCACACCAGCCAGGCATAAAAGGGACCCTTCCAAATTCCCAGTGTAAAAGGAACCTTCCAGAATCACTGGTGTGACCTGTCTCCGGCTCTGGCCGAGGTTTCTGTTTCCCGCCTGACCCCAGCTTTGCCTTTCCCTTCTCTGCAGGTGGCTACGGACCATTTCAGTAATTCTTTTCCTGAATAAACAAGACTTGCTAGCAGAGAAAGTTTTGGCAGGAAAATCGAAAATTGAAGACTACTTTCCAGAATTTGCTCGCTACACTACACCAGATGATGGTAAGATTTCTAAGTTTTATTGGCATTTTATCATTTCCTTGTTAAATCCCATTTGCAATGGTTTTCATACTTTCAGTTAAGACTTGAAAACTCTTGTCTGGATGTAACGCCCGTTGTCTTTCAGCCAAACTGTAATGTGAAATGTCAAGTATTAATGGTGAGAGAATCCTGTCTTTTGTATTTAACATCTGAGCAATTTAATTGTACCAAACTCTGCTCCTTGGCTGGTGTAGCCCCGGCGCAGTCACCAACACCCCCTGCCCCCTGGGGCCATTCCTGTGGTCACTTCTCCCCTGGCAAAGGCCCGGGGGCACCGCAATGTCCCTTTGTGCTGAGTCCTTGCTGGCTTAAATAATACCTTACGGTTTGGTTTATCTTGTAGTCGGTTTTGCAAAGTGTGTGAGCAGAAAACAGCACAAGTTACAATTTTTAGGCGCTGTCACCAAAACCATCTGTTTTAATGAGATACTTATTTTATTATTAACCAGCAACACCAGAGCCTGGTGAGGATCCCAGAGTTACAAGGGCCAAGTATTTTATTAGAGACGAGTTTCTGGTAAGTATTTCCTTTTTTTCAGTATTTCTTACATGATTCTTCTCAAGTGCAAGCTCTTCTGCACCTTCACCACTGCAGAACGCGGGTGCCTTTTGTGTTGTTTACATCTAACACCCACGGCACATAGAACACTGTCAGGTTTAAAGCTCCGCTGGTCTTCGGTAGCGGCTCTTGGGGTGTTTGTTTGTTGACAACTGACGGGGGTTTGGGTGGCTTGAATTCAGCAAAGCTGATACAGATGGTAGCACTCCCCAGAGCTCCCCTTCAGCTCTGACTTTCCCCAGAGCCCACACACCTTCTCCCCGTGACCGCTGTAAATGTCATGGTTTGGGTGAGAGTGGAAAGCTGGGCACAACTCACAAACATGTCCCAACCCTCGTTCATCTGAGTTTCGAGAACACGTTTTTTTCCCCCCGTTGGTGTTGTTTTAACCCGGTGTCCTCCCTCTCTCCCGCGTTGCGCAGAGAATCAGCACAGCGAGCGGCGACGGACGGCACTACTGCTACCCCCACTTCACCTGCGCAGTGGACACGGAGAACATCCGGAGGGTTTTCAATGACTGTCGGGACATTATTCAGCGCATGCACCTTCGCCAATACGAGTTGTTGTGATGGAGAGCACTTTTTTTCTGTGTTTTGGACTCCTTATTCCTCATTAGAAAAAAAAAAAAGAAAGAAGCCGCCCTTGCCCACACAGGGTGGACGAGAACTGTTTGAATCTCCCATTGATTTGCACCCCTCAACTTTTTCTCCCTGCTGGACAATAGCAGCACTTCTAAGCTTGCTTCTGTACCCCTCGGACAGTCTGAGATGGCCCCTAACACTTAAAAGGCCATTTCCATGAGGATTCCCTAACACTGTTATTAACAAAAAAGAAAGAAAGAAAAAAAAAAAAAAAGAAATAAAAACTAATTAATTAAAAGCCCTGAATGTGGAGCACCTGAAAGAATTGGGGATAAAAAAATGAAACCGTAAAACAAAAATTGGGGAGAGAACCCTGTAGGTGATTTAGCGCTGCTGGGGTTAGTCTCTAACCCCCGATCTCCACTTTGTGTCACTCGCTGCGTCAGAGCAAGAAGGTGCCGAGTCACAGCCCGAGCTCGAAGACAGACCCCGGGGTTGGGTTCTCTGGCCGGAAGGTGGCTTTGAGCGGAGACACTGAGAGTTCCACGGCAGAGCCAGAGAGCGCAGGCACCTTCGGGAGGGGGTTTGTAATCGCTCCTGGTGGTCTAAGGACGACCATGGACGCTGGTGAGCGGCGCTGCCCCCGGGCTGCGATCACAGAGCTCCCACTCACTGTTCCCAGTTTCCACTGACGATCCCGTCTGCTAGAAACCATCACCTGGACTGTGCTCCTCACAGTCCGCCCCTCCTTCTTCTTCCTCTTCTTCCTCTTCTTCCTCCTCTTCTTCCTCTTCTAGAAATCCCTCCCCTCATTTTTTTATTTTACTGCTGGATTATTATTCTTGTACAGACTGTAAAATGTATTATTTTGTACAACTTTATTGAAGAAAAATACTTGTAGAAGATCTTTGTGCCTTGATTATGGCTGTACCTGTACAATGAGCTAAGATGTAAGTATGTTTGATTGCGCTGTACAGCTTTGTCAGCCCTATCTGCAGCATTAGCTCAAGGTAGGGAAAATTTATCTGTAGTTTAGTTTTTCTGGTTTATAAAAGAAGGAAAAATACTGTTTAGTAAAAAAAAAAAAAAAAGAAAAAAGGAAAAAAAAAAAGAAAAAAGTACAAATGTGCAAACTTAACCACTTTAAAAGTGAGGTCTTCAACAAGTGACCAGATGTTGCAGCATCGTGCTTTTTAATTTTTAGCTTTAATTCATTTAAATCTCTATCCAAATGCAAAAACATGGCTTGTTTCTACATAAACCAAATTTTGCTACAAATTATAAATGTTAGTCTTTGGTCATTCATAGTCCTTTTTGCTGAAGCCAGAGCAGAGCGATAGCGGACAGGCAGGACACGGTGCCACTGGGTGACCGGGTCCCCGTCCCCGCGGGGGGACACGGCGTGCTCTGCCCCCGCATTCGGCCACTCAACTCCAGTCCCAAACGACCTTTTTATTTCTCTTTTAATAAAGAGATACTTTAGAACCTTTTTGTTTTATATTAACGATATAAGTAGCTTAAAGTGAAGATGTGTGGATTTTTCTTAAACTTGAATAATTTATGCAAATTATATGCTTAGAACAACATGTGGTACAGTAAAAAGAAAAAGAGCAAAAATCACTGTAGCAATAAGAGAGCATGTAATTTTAGTAACTACTACACTGCTTTATATTTTATACCTAGGTGTTTTATGTCTCTGTGAGTGTGTTACTTTTTCATGTGTCTAAACCTACGTGTACAATTTGTACAGTCAGAAATTACAGCTGTAACAGCCCCTCTAGAACAGTGTTAGCGAGACCGTCAGCGCCCGCTCCCCCTCGCTGCCCCCGGAGCTGCTCTGGGTCCCACCGCAGGGACCGGACCAGGGAAGAGACAGAAACCAGGCGCCAGCCCCTCGCCTCTGCCTCTCCCGCACCCGCTGGGATCTCTCTCCTTCGGGAAGATCCTGGCCCAGGCCCAGCCGGGGACGGTGGTGGCCCACGGTGGTGGCCGTGTGGTGAGACTGGCTTTGGGCATCCCCCGCCTTTTTCACACCCAGAACTGCAGCTGTTCGGGGCTGGGATTTTTCATCGCTTCTGTGGCTGAACTTTTAAATGACAATTAATCACCTCCTCCATTTTCACCTAATGAGAGGGGACTTGATGGAGTTACCAACCCATCTCCCTAAATTCAAAATGACTGGTGATCTTCCACAAGACACTAAATCAGTTAAAAATCGTAGCTGCAGCTGCTACTCCTTTTTAAAATGATCTTTCCTGTTAGCAGCTCGAGAAAAGTTGCCACCTGAACTCTGTAGAACTGTAGGAGAACGCGACTGAACAGATCCCTCCGGGTTCAGAATGTACCCAGTGCCTGTGGGTCACGGGCTGGGCTTTCCTCCAGGCAGGAAAGGGACACGTGCTGGGAAGGAAATTCATTGTGAGCCTTAATTTTAGTTACAGGAGCCAAAATCTTTAATTTAGTGCCAACCCCTGTCTCTCTAACGCCCGGGAGGAGCTGGTGTGAGCACCACGTCTCTAGGTGGGGAAAACCTGTAACCTCTCAGCCCAGAGAAACAAAAGCACCTCCAGTAACAAATTAAAAACAATAAGCTTCTTCCTCTGCTAATGAGAAGGATCGGTGTGACAGTGAGCTCTGTACAACAGCGACAGCTGCAGAATCCCCAAGCTTTATGTGGACAGAAATGTGTAGGGGATGATGCTTATTTGTTCCCCCCAACATGAGGAAAAGGCAGTTGTTTTGGCTGTGGTTGAGTTGCACAGGACGGAGTGTGTGTGTCTTAACGTCTCAGTATTGCCTTCGTTAGTCTCTATTAGTCCTTGCGGTTTGGTGGCCTGGGAAACGCGAGTCTTATTTTTAACAGCTTGCTTTTTTTTTTTTTTTTAAATACAAAACCATAAAGCTTTAATGCTTGCTATTTAATAAGTAACTGTGTTTTCTTCTGTCTCTAATTTAGTGGCCGTAACTTGCAGTTAATTGAACCATTCCAACCTAATGCTTACCCATATTTCCTAGTTTTGTTTTATTTATTTATTTGAACTTCTTGTTTTCCTGACTGAGGACTTTCACTTCTGTCTCCTTCATCTGTTTGGAAACTTCTGACCTTACAGCCAAAACTTAACTCATTCTACTCAGTATTCGTGGTGATGCTGAAGTGTAAGATACCTGCAAATGTAAACACTACCACTTTGATTAATAAAAGCCAATCCAGTGTTTCAGGGCACATTGGCATCACTGCAGTGGAGGTTGTGTCAGTATTTCCATGAGAACCCCGTGGCACTAAATTGCCCAAAGCTAAACCTTTGCCGTACAAGGCTGCTTCTGCTCAAGCGTCATCGGTGGGTTGGATTTTAAACACGTTCCAACACAAACTCTTGGTTCTGTTTTAACTTTTACAACTGTTTTGTTGGCTGGGGGTTGGTCTAAAAAAAAAAAAAGCAACCAACAAAAACAACAAACAAACCTGGTTCAAGATTGGTTTTGGCACTTCTGTAACTCAGAAATGGTTTTGATTTTCAAACATAACCTTTGGCAAGCCAGTAACTACAATATGGTCTGATCACTTTGGGTATTTTGTAAAAATAATAATAAATTGTAGAGATGTTGTGGTTTCAAAATCAGCTCCTGGTGCATTTGCAGTAACTTATTTCAACCCAAGAACCTGAAGGATCCTGTACGTCAGTAGATGTTCAGCAGCTGGTGTGAGGCAGCAGAAAAGCAGAAACTCCTCCAGGGGGTTTCATGGCGTGGAGAGGTGAACCCACACTGAAGAAGGTTCAGCTGCTTCAGGAGCACCAGGTCCTGCCCCCTGAGGGGCTGGGGCTGTGGGGAGCAGCCGCCGGTGCTCAAGGTGGACAAGGGGTGTTGGAGGCAGGAGCCCTGAGGGCTGAGCTTCGTTTCTTTAGAAGCTGTTCTGGATCATGGCCTGAGGGTCAGGGTTTCACCTGGAGTGTGTTCCTCACTCCAGGGGAACTGGAGCTAACTCCCTTCCAGTGTGTTGCACAAACTGGTACCTGCAAAGTCATTGTCTTTTACCAGCAAATGTATGCACAGGAAGAGTGATGTTCATCACTTTAGAATCTGAGCACCTGGTAACTAATTGTGGTGTGATGTTCCTGTAAATGATGGAGGATGTTTTGTGTCATACCCTATTTTCCAATGTCAAAAATCATGTACCAGGAAAACCAAAAGATACAAAGGTGATTCCATGGGAAACGGGATGCAGGTGTGGAGGCAGCCCCCAGCGCAGCCGGGCACCAGCCAGTGCCTTATGACAGACTGGTGGTGACTGGTGCTGTGCAAACATCCCAGATTGATAAAGTTGGCACAAGTTACAAAATTCAGCAACATATTCTGTGAGAGTAATTTCTGTGCCAGCTGTATCTAATGTGTGTTTCTGACGATGCTGGCACTCACAGGGCCTCTCCCGTGGAGGCAGATGAAGAAATTCCCAGTAACTGTAAGAAGCAGGATCGGGGCTGGAGGTACAGTCGGTGGGAATCTCACTCAGAACAGGTCCTCATCCCCAACACTCGCCGAGTTTGTAGAACAGTAAAGATACCTACAAGCAAACACCTCTTTGTGGCACAAACCCAAACTGTTCTCTTCTTCCTCAGCTGAAAACTCACCCATTGGGAAAGTCTCTCTGTTCTGTGGCAAACTTTGAAGTGTCTTTGTACGTAAAATAAGCTACCAAGGGGATTTCTGCAGCTCTGCTGGTGAAAGCCATTACACTGAGAAATCCCTGGTGACTGCTGAGACACAAACTCTCAGAGTGACTCTATCTCAGCCCTGGTCAGAACCAGTCAGGTGAAATCATGTTTAGGTGTCAGGGCAGGCAAGCTGTGTTAGAGTGTGTCACTGTATCGCAGAGATGGCTAAAACCTCTGACACGAGTACGGGCTTCCTGATTGCCTTCAACCCTCAGTCTCATCTTATTAGAACTGCTTTTTACCCCGTCTACGTTCAACGGACCAAGCTGAGCAGAATGGGGGCAGTTCAAGGCACAAGTCTGCTTGGAAACGCAGCTTGGGAGAAGCTGCAGAGGCAAATTAATCTCTCACCACATTGAACATAAAAATAAAAAGGTGGGTGGTTCTTTTCTAACTACTGGGTCCTATAAACTTAGCTCAGTTCTGTGGGAAAACTGGGGTGTTCTCTAGGTTAACAACAGCCAGTGCTCACCAGTACCTCTGCAACGAGGGGTAACTGACATGTGTCACAGGAAATTTTAATAAAAACAAAAAAACCCACCAAACCAGAATTTACAGATTTTCCTTTTTTTTTCTGTTTTGAGGCAGAAGAAGTCTGCCTCAAAAAATACCCATTTCAATGACAGGACAAAAAAACCCACCCACATTATCCCAAATACTGAGAGATGATAATTTCTGAGGGAGAGGATGCTGATATGAGGGGGGTTTATGTACCATAAGGTGCTTTCTGAGGCTGGGGGACCAGTAGACAAATGTAAGCAAATTCAAAATTAAAATGCAAATGTACCTCTTCACTTTCACTTACCCAGTTGTTTTATTAAATGAGTTGGCTAATACTTTGTTCAGTGTACTATGACTTGAGTTTGGAGAAAGAACAAGTTAGCAGAGAGGCAGTGATGTTGGGAAGACTCTCAGTGCTCTCATTCTGTTACACAAACTGATGGGTTTAGGCTGTGAATTTTACAGGAATCATTAGTAGTAAAGTACAGTGTTCCTATTTGTAGTTTTTGGGTATTTGATACGACTTTGGAACTGTATCATTATTGCAACTGAAGTGCTGGAGCGCCCTGGGAGCCCAGGCAGAGACAGGAGCTGCTGTGCTGGGGCTCTGAATCACCTCATCAGGCTGTCGGGCCACAAAGAAAGGGGACCCTTCTAGTTCTTCACTTACAAGAGCTTCCACAAAAAAGACAATCGAAGGGCTCGAGTGATAGAAGCAAATACACATCTGTGTAAGACCCCAAACCATTGATGGAAGGTATTCCCAACTGGTATTAGAGCCACAGGAGACAGTGTCTTTCCTGAAGCGTGTGATGATTCATAGGTAGCTCAGTACTTGTAATCTTGGTTCTCTCTGTGCTCAAAGGCACAACACCAGAACGAAGTAACGAGGTTTGATGTGAGTTCTGGTGCTCACCTTGATTTCTGTTTCCCACAGGGTGAATCTGCTGTGCTTCCAGGGCTGGTCTGTGTAAGACAGCCTGGGAGCCTAGTGCTGCCACCAGCCATTAAAGGCCACTAATTATGAATTACAGCTGGGGAGCTGACAACCAGTTGTTCTGTCCAACATTGTGGCCAAAAACCCACTGCCTTGAGATTCAGCTGCTTTCTCCTGCCCCCCCAACCATCTGTAACTCCTGTAACAAATCTGGCTGGTAAGAGAATAGAGCCGCTATGAAAGAAAGGTAAGAGACAGACTCACTGAAACTTCAGTGGAACTAGGAAAAGCCAGATAAAGAAGGCTCCTAATTCCATCACCTTGGACATTGAAAAATAGATTTATGGGGGAAATTCTTCATTCCCCAGGGAAGTGACCCAGTTTGGGATCCTTATACAAATATTCGAGGTCAGAGAATGAATTTCTCTTAAGAGGCCAGGATATCTCCAAGTAGAACTGCAAAAAAACCCACTTACTACATACATTATAGAGCTGGAAGATAATTAAGTGTAAGTTTAATCATCAATACATGAATCAACTGGAACTTGCTTTGAAGCAAGAAAATGTTTCCATTATAGGCTTGTCTGAAACAGTACTTGGGGCACTGTGAGGCTTTGCTTTTACACAATCCACATAAATACGGTTCCAACTTCCAAACTGATGTTTGAAGGAGACTGGAGACTTATCTTTGTTTGGGACAGATGAAATTCAGGCCTGGTATTTTCTTAGGAGTTCTCACTGGTTCATCACTCTGTTCTGAGTACGCTATTATTTTCTCACGTCTACGAAATGGAAATTGCCTGCTAACTACATGGAGATAGGCCAAAACCTTTTTCTCAAGGATATTTCCATTGGCCTCCAGCCTCAGCCTGTCCTTCCCTCCCAGCTCTTTCCTCAGAAAAAAAGTGGCCAGTGCTTCCGTGATGTTGAAACGTCACCTTACCGTCACCCCAGCTGCTGGCAATGGAGCCATCGTCTGGCACAGGTACAGAATGTGTCCATTGTGCCTCTGCCTCAACCCATGCCTTCTGCTCTGGAAAGGTCTCTTCTCCTTTCTGTTGACAGAGCGAAAAGAATAGCATGGGCTCACAAAAAGGTTGAAGAAATGTTTCTGAAAGGGTTACTTCACCACTGTAGGGCAGCATATGACAGCACAACTCACGCTCTGCTGCAGTTCAGGTGGTGGTGTCTATTTTCTACAGTGAAATGTTAAGTGCAGTAATTCCTTTAACTAGTGCAGTGACCATGCTTGAACAAGGACTGTGTCTTTTGAAGATCCTACAGCAACTTATTTCTGAACAGGGGTTTTCAGCCTTTCCTACTAAACAATCTCATGGACTGCACAGAAAACTATGTAATTTCTTTTTAATATTTTTCAGTTAGAAACTGAATGAGAATATAGGACCTCTTAAATAATTAATCAGTGATGCTCTTGGCTGTCCTCCAAACCCCAGAACACACCCTCACCCTCCCTTCTCACAGCTAAACTCTTACACAACTGAAGAAGGGGAGTCAGATTGACGAGACACAAAGGAACCCTGTTTCTCTCCCCTGATTTCCATTTCGGTAGGGCCTCTCTCCTTGCCTAAGGTCAGGTGGCTTCGCTTTACATGTATCCCCTTTTTGTTTGTCTGTAACTCCCTGGTCTATCCCTTCACTGGGGGGTCTATCCCTTGGCCAGCCCCCTGCTCACCATCCCCTGGGGACCCCCGGGAAGGGCTATCCCCAGGTAGGCACTGCCACCGCTGTGGGCATCCATCCTCCTACGGAGCGAATCCAACGGCCCCGGAGCCGCAGGAGCAGGGCACAGGGCTCACACAGCACAGGGCCCCACTGCCCAGAAATGAAACCGGCAGCTGCAATGCCAATACTGTTATTTACAGGGACTACAGTTGGTTTATTAAGACTTTCTTTAGATCAAAGTCTTCAGAGTTTTGTCTTAGGCTAAAAAGTAACTGCCAAAAAATTTATTTGCAATGAGAAAAGGGAGAAGTGTTATTTAGTGTAACTCTCTGGCAAGTTCTGGGTACTCAATTATACCAATGCTGGTCCTAAAAACTTTCCCATTACATTCTGGACCTAAAAATCCCACCACCTCCATTCCACCAAAGTTATCTTCCTTAGCCATTCTTTTTCTTTTGCTGCTTGTTAGGTGTTTTTTTTTTTTTTAAATTCTATGATAACATTTGATCATTCCTATCAAGTTGTTGCCATGTTTGATACCCTCCCCACACTCCAGCTGGGGTGAGGATGCTGGGAGCCTCCGGGAGGTTTTGCTGGGTAGAAAACCCCGCTTTTAAATCCCCACTGGCTTCTTTTTCTCCTCAGACTGTAATAGGCTCTGCCTTGGCCCTCAGCAGCGGCTGACCAGGCCGAACCGCCGGTGGCGCGACCCTCCGCCGCCTCGGCCAGCTCTCACGTCTCCGTATTTCATTTTTATCTGCTGCCGCTCGTTTGTGGCCGGTTTCCACCATCCCTCACCAGGTACCGGCCTCCCCCGCCGAGTCGTGAGGTAACGGCTGCCCGGCCCACCGCCCCTGTCCGCGCTGCTCGGGCCCGGAGACTCCCCACCGTCTCCAGCGGCTGAAAGGGGACTCCCCGCCCCACCGCCGCCTCAGGCTGCCGACGCCCGCCATTGCGCTCCGCTCCGCCCCGCCTCGCTTCCGGCCGCCGCGTCCCCGTCCCGGGGCGGGGCGGGAGGAGCCATGGAGGAGACCGATTACTTTGAGGGCAACGCGGCGGAGTGGGGCAACGAGGCGGACGGAGGGGTGGTGAGAGGCAGCCCGGCGGCGGAGGGTCTCGGGGAGCTGCGGCAGAGCTCTGGGCTGGGGCCGGTAACGCGGAGCGGGCGGGGAAGCCAGCCAGGCCCGGCGGCGGGGCCTGGCGTTGGGGCGGGTGAAGGAGGAGGAGGAGGAAGAGGAGGAGGAAAACAACGGCGGGTTACGTTTGTGAACTGCGGTGTGTGGCTCGGGGTGGGGGTAGCGGTGCAGGAGCCGAAACGCGGGGGTAGAGGACGGGAAACGGGACAGGGTCTGACTGATTTGGCTCTGTTTGCCATAGCAAGACGATGAAGATGGAGAGGGAGAGGACGATGCTGAGGTGCAGCAAGAATGCCTCAAAAAATTTTCGACCCCAGACTATATAATGGAGCCGTCTATATTTAACACGTTGAAGAGGTGAGTATAACCACAGAATCGGGGAATCCTCACCACAAAGAAGTTTTTCCTCATATTCAAATGGAACTTCCCGTGTGCAGCTTGTGCCTGTTGTCCCTCATCCTGTCACTGGGAACCACTGAAAAGAGTCTGGCTCCATCCTCCTTCAACCCACCCTTCAGATCCTTGTGAGCATGAAGAAGGTCTCCCCTCAGCCTTCTCTTCTCCAGGCTCAAGAGTCCCAGCTCTCTCAGCCTTTCCTCATCAGGGAGATGCTCCAATCCCTCCATCATCTTTGTTGCCCTACGCTGGACTCTCTAGTAGTTCCCAGTCTCTCGTGAACTGGAGAGCCTGGAATGGGACACAGGATTCCAGCTGTGGCCTCCCCAGTGCAGAGCAGAGGGGGAGAATGACCTCCCTCAACGTACTGGCCACAGTCTTCCCTACACAGCCCAGGATTCCATTGGCTACAAGGGCACATTGCTGGCTCATGGATAGTTTACCATCTGCCAAGACCCTCGGATCCTTCTCTCCAGAACTGCTTTCCAGTTTTTTTTAACACCTCATGTGTGTTATGGTGTGTGCTATGTGTTGATGTGCCTGTAGCACAGTCCAAGGGGCATTAGTTTTCCCGTCAAGGAGGTTTAGACTAGATACAAGTTTTTGCAATGAGGGTGGTGAGGCCCTGGCCCAGGTTGCCCAGAGAAGCTGTGGTTGCCCCATCCCTAGAGGGTCTCAAGGCCAGGTTGGATGGGGCTCTGAGCAGCCTAATATAGTTGAAGATGTCCCTGCTCATGGCAGAGGTTGCACTAATGGCCTTGGAAGGTCCCTTCCCACCCAAACCATTCTGTGATTCTATGTGGTGGCATTGCTTTGTATGGAAGTGTGGGGGGAAATGGATAAATTATGCGATTGTTTTCCCTTTGTTTGGAGTTCATTTGGTTTTGTTCTTTCATAATACGAATTTCAAATAGTTCTTTTTCCAATCTTCTCATCAGATATTTTCAAGCAGGAGGTTCTCCCGAGAATGTTATCCAGCTCCTCTCTGAAAACTACACTGCAGTGGCACAGACTGTCAATTTGCTGGCAGAGTGGCTCATTCAAACAGGTACAATAAGTGGTACCATACAATTTGGGTCTATAGCTATTTCTGAAAAAAGAAAGACTGAATTGGTGACAAATTTGATCATACTCAGGAAGTGGATTGCTATCAAGTTGTCATCCTGTATGTGGATGTGACTAAATTCTTTAAAATAATACATTTATTCTGCTTAGAGAGTAAGTGATCTCTTGGTGAACACTTTCTAATGTCCACAAACTAAAGGGTAGTAATAAAAGGTGTCTTTTTGTTTTCATGCACAAGGGCAAAGGTACTGTTATGTAGATGGTGTTAGCAATATTTGATATTTTGTGATAGTATTATATAATACTGAAAAAACAAATACCTTATTACCAGTCACTGTTCCCTGTCAGTGGTTAGATGAAGGTTCTCATGGATGCCTCTGTTCTCTGAGGCAAGAATTCCACATTGCCAATCTGTGAATTCTTCAGCAGCCTCTTGCAGGATGTGCTTAGCATTATCCTGTGGTATCTCTGTGCTCAGCTAGTAGAAACTTTTGTTTATAAACTATCAGAATTATTATACTGTAATCTCAGAAATGTAGATCTACTTATTACTGCTTTGTGTACTTTTTTTGTAGTGTGCTATCAAAGCTACTGATAGCAAATATATTAAAAGGATGGGCTTTAGTCTGTAGTAAGGTGGGTTTGTGCAGCAACCCCAGTAATACCTTTTGTGTTTAAGATACATGCATTTTGGCATCACACACAGGAAAAGTCTTATGAGGTGACTGTCATTGCTGTTTGTGTGGCGGCTGAAGACAGCAGGAGGAAAAGGACGAGTGTAGCCTGCCTGTCACCCTAAACAGTCTTTAGGACCATTAGGAAAAAAGATTGAGACTCTCTAAATCTGTCTGTTTAACTCTGGCTTGAGAGTAGAATGATGGCTCCACTCTTATCTCCTGCATGTTGACGTAGTTTTTATTCCTGTTGGAAAATGTAAGATGTTGCTGCTGTGTTTGATTGGATTGCATCTGCCATGTTTTTTGTTCCTTCTGTACAGGTGTTGAGCCAGTGCAAGTTCAGGAGACTGTAGAAAACCATTTAAAGAGCTTACTTATCAAGCATTTTGACCCTCGGAAAGCAGATTCCATCTTTACAGAGGAAGGAGAGGTGTGCATGGAGTCCCTGTTGCTGTCTTTGCATGAGTGGGTCCTACACAAATGCCTGCATCCATTGGAGCAGTAGATGGTGGGGGAAGGGAAGGGCAACTGTATCTTCAAAGAAACAAGTTAAGAAACAAGTGGTTTCAGAAAACCACTGCTTCACTGGAGTCCTCGGAGGCTTAGAGAACTTAGAAACTTTTACTGCATCCTCCTTTGTAATAAAGTCCTCTGTAACAACTCACAGGGCTCCCAAGAGGTTAAAAGGCTTACTTTTCATGATCTTGACAACTAGAAACTCCTAAATTTTATTCTCACTGATCTTTTCAGACTCCAGCCTGGCTTGAGCAAATGATAGCTCATACTACATGGAGAGATCTCTTCTACAAGTTGGCAGAAGCCCATCCTGACTGTTTAATGCTTAATTTTACTGTTAAGGTAAGTCTAATATATGAGAATATCCATAAAGGGCTTATTGTTCTGACATCAGATACTGGCTGTGGTCTTGCCTGTATCTTTTATGTATTCCTGCATAATATTGCTTATTCAAACATCAGAACAATACAAATATATATTGGTGGGAGAAATTATGTTACAGGTTGGGAGTAGTAAGTGTAGTTTCCCAGTGTGAAATACAGCTTTTTGAGGGTTTTTTGCCTGGCAGGGGGAGGTTGTTGTGGTTTTTATTTGGGTTGGGTTTTTTCTTTGTATATTTGAAAATTCTGGATTTCTGGTGCAATGGAACATTTCAGTCAGTTTTGTGTGTTTCTATGACAGAAAGAATGTTGTGATGTATCTTGGTGTGATCTGATGTATTCTTCTGTCATTATGGTTTACTTTCTTTTTGCTACATCTTTATTGGTTTTCTGTAGTCTGAAAGATGAATGTGAATTGCAGTAAGTGTGTGCAGAGGCAACTCTTACATTCTCTGTGTTCTCCTAGACTTGTTAGATATCTGAAATACAAATGCAAATAATACAAGTTTTCTGTGATGTTTTTGGTTTTATAGCTTATATCTGATGCTGGATATCAAGGGGAAATAACCAGTGTTTCAACAGCTTGTCAGCAGCTAGAAGTGTTTTCCAGAGTCCTGCGTACTTCTCTGGCAACAATTCTAGATGGAGGAGAAGAAAACCTTGAGAAAAACCTCCCTGAGTTTGCTGTAAGTTGGGATTTATTTTTTTTTCCTTTTTATGTGGAAAGAAAATAGCGATGTACTTTCTGGTTAGGATATATATGTCATTACGGGATTGCAGAGGATCTCGACATCTTATCAAGTCTTACAATGTCTTGTGAAGAGAAAGTAGATCCAAGTTCAAAAATAGAAATCTGTGCTTTTTGATCAGTCTGTGACAAAGAAATCCTTGTGTTGCTCATATGACAATTCTTGTATTTGTTAAATGGATTGTAAAAAGGTGAAGGTAGAACTGTTGCCTGTAACATCTAGTGCAAGATCTGAAGATCAGTCTAGTCAGTCCCCTGGCAAATTAAAATAATTCCCTTATCACGTCAGTGTGGAAGTTGCCATCTGAATCAACCTGGCATATGTTCTGTGGTGTGAAACAGTGTAATGGCCTTTGGATGGCTTTGTACTTCCCTTACTTCTTAAATATTGCAGGGAAAGTATGAAGTGCAAATAGGATATGATTTACCCTCAGTTTTGGCGCTTAAGTAACAAAGTTCTTGATGTAGCCGCCTCTTCTTGCCTGGTATCGATGCATAGTGACCCTCTGCTCTGTGCTTTCATCTTGGCCACTGGGTGTTTGGTTTTCTTGTGTAGTTGTTTGGGGTTTTTTTCCTATGATTAGTAGATTTCGGTGAAATCTTTGCTGTTACAGCAATGCAATAGCATTGTTTGTTCCTGGTGGGTGAGACTTTTGATGTGTGCTTTCGCAGAAGATGGTGTGCCATGGAGAGCACACGTATCTCTTCGCTCAGTCTATGATGTCCATATTGTCTCAAGAGGAGCAGGGGGGGTCGGCTGTCAGACGGATTGCTCAGGAGGTCCAGCGATATGCTCATGAGAAGTAAGTGTCACCTGAATGTGTAAACTGCTGGATTTTGCTCATTCTTGATTACCTTTTATCATCAAGGAGAGAATTCTTAGCTGCAACAGAGCAGTTCTTATAGCAAGCTCTAATTCCTAAAGCAACAGAAAAGTTCAGTGCCATGTACTGGGAGACCTGACTTAAGAGGAGTAAAGAATTGAAGTTTCTATTAAAAACACATATTTTTTATTATTCTATTAATATTTTAGAAAGAAACAAGGGAAATACAGGCCTATTTCGATAATTCCCCAGGGTAAGGCGTTCTGCCATAAGGCACTGCATGCCATAAGAAGTGCCCTGTTGACTCAATTTAGTAAAACTAAAATGTATGAACTAAGAAAATAAACTGTTGTGTATGGTTGCTGTTCATCTAGAGGCCACGATGCTAGTCAGATCACGTTAGCACTGGGGACCGCAGCCTCCTACCCTCGAGCGTGCCAGGCTCTGGGTGCCATGTTGTCCAAAGGAGCTCTGAATCCAGCAGACATCACTGTCCTGTTCAAAATGTTTACAAGCATGGACCCACCTCCAGTAGAACTGGTTAGTAGTTGTCTTTTTATAACCTCTGAAACTTCATTAGCGCTCAGAAATATGAGGTCTTGTTGTGCTGCATTGACACAAAATAGAAGTTAGTACTAGACTCATCCCTCTGTAACTTCAAGTATTGTCTCCTCTTATTCTGTTTCCCATTTGCTTCTTGATTATTTTTTTTTAATCATTCCAAGTTGTCTTTTTTAATGTATAATTAAATTAATCAAAGAACTTTTAATTTTGAGATAAAGGTGGCAAGGAATGAATTCACTACTTTTAACAAAATAAAAAAAATGTTAAAAAACCCACCCAGTTTTGCAGTTTGTTATAAGTAGGCATGTCTCATGTTTCTCACTGCCTGGTTCTGAGGTGGGTTCTGGTAACAAAGGGTGGCATTTAGATACTTCAGTAATATATTCTGTACCTCTGTTTCCTTTTTTTTTGTTTGTTGTTTTGGGGTTTTTTTGTTTCTTAGTTTTCCAAAGAGACCGAAACTTTTGACAAAACAATGTAACCTATTCCCAAGGGGAGAATTTGTGATACCTCTATCTATGCAAGGTATATCAGATGGAAAAACTGTATTTTTAGTCACCTTTCATAATTTTCAGGCTCTAATAAACTGGTTTATTCACAGATTCGAGTACCTGCCTTCCTGGACCTCTTCATGCAGTCATTGTTCAAGCCAGGTGCTAAGATCAACCAGGACCACAAACATAAATACATTCACATCCTGGCATATGCAGCGAGCGTAGTAGAGATGTGGAAAAAGGTGATGTTCAGTTCTGTGAATAACATTTTTACCTACAGTGGCCTGACTGGGCTGAAGAAAACATATGGTTGTGAAGTTGCTCAGTTTAAAACAGTGTATTTGGTTTCATTTACTTATTTTAATATGAAATATTTCTGGTTTCAACAGAAATTACCAAAAAATGTAGATCCTGATGATCAAATAGTACTATAAAAGTCTGAGCACACTGGGTATGTTTGCTTTCTTCCTCCACCTCTCCCCAAAGATTGTCAGCAGTAGGTCTGTGCTACTAGAACTGAATCTGCTTCCTCGGAGGAAGAGGGATTTAATTCTATGAAGTGGATAAATTAATCCTTAGGGAATTAAGTAAAGGAAACATCAGCTCATTGATAATTAGTTCTTCCAAAACTTTCATTTGAGTCTAAATTTTGAGAAATGTGATCTTAAGCTTATTACAGGTTACAGTTTCTTTCCTTAAATAACCACAGGCATCCTGTCTATTCATGACTCTTGCATTCAAACTTTGCAATTTTTCAGAACAAGAGGGTCAGCATAAACAAGGATGAACTCAAGTCAACTTCAAAAGCCATTGAAACCGTTCACAACCTGTGTTGCAATGAGAACAAAGGAGCATCCGAGCTGGTTGCAGAGCTGAGCACTCTCTATCAGTGCATCAGGTGAGCGGCGAGGCTGGTCCTGAGCTTCAGCCATTGGAAGGAAAGTGTTGTTTAGGAGAAGCAGCTTTCAAAATTGTACAGCTGACTCTTTGGAATCTCTCTCATGAGGACAAAAAAATCCGGTTTCCACCGACAGCTTGTCCTTGTGTCACAGAATGTGCTTTTTTTTTCTGCACTTGCAAAAAGAGAGAGATCACTTCGTCTTCTAATGAAGCTTTCCTAGCAATAGATGTGTCCTTTCCCCTCCTCTTAAAAGTGTGAAGCAGCAGATATTGAATAAACTGGAACAAACTTGGAGTGTACAATAATTTTGTTGCCTGTTTTTTGCATTTTGTGCATAGCAGGGAGTGTTTTGTAGAAGGAATTTTCCTCCAGCCTATCCAAAGTACTTTTGATGTGCTGGCAGCTTTTTGAGCAGAACTTTTTGAGCTTTATGAATTGTGCTGTAAGTTAAACTCAAACTCTAGCAACCGTTACAATATACTGAAAGATGACTTTTTTATTATTATTTACTGTGAGTTTTTCTTTGGGTATTTTCTGTTGGTTTGGGTTTGTTTTTTATGCTCCTGCGCTAAAGTTAACTCTCTTTCTCTAGGTTCCCAGTGGTGGCAATGGGTGTATTAAAGTGGGTGGATTGGACAGTGTCAGAGCCACGATACTTCCAACTGCAGACTGATCACACCCCGGTTCATCTGGCATTATTGGATGAGGTGAAAACATAAAGTTTAGCTGGAGAGTAAAAGCAGTTCTCACTTGTAACTGGAAGTGTATCCAGTTCACTGAATGTCACTTAGAGTGGGTCAGTAAATACAGAGAGATGAATCTGTTGGGAGTTAATTACTTGGTTTTGTCACTGCAGCATTATTGACACTAGGAAAACTTGGCGTTAAAAAAAGAAACAGTAGAATACTTTTTCTAAAAGAACTGAACATTGGTGTAAACTTGTCTAATAAAATACTGAGCATTGGTTTTAGAAATTGAAGTTCTGAGGATCTGACTTTCCTGTCTTGTTTGCAGATCAGTACGTGCCATCAGCTGCTCCATCCCCAGGTTCTACAGCTGCTTGTCAAGCTCTTCGAAACAGAACATTCACAGCTTGATGTGATGGAGCAGGTGAATTGATACTTTATTAGTTATGATTACTCAAGATCATAACTTTTGCTGTCACAGCAGTTTTAAGAGTTTAATTTAGGAATATAGTCATGGTTAAAAAGTAACAGCGGATATTGAGTCAATATGAACGAGCAATAAAAAATGCACACTTCTGAGAGGGGGTTCTAATCAGTGCGTTCTTCCCTCCCTGCTCCACCAGCTGGAGTTGAAGAAGACTCTCTTGGATCGCATGGTCCATTTACTGAGCCGGGGCTACGTCCTGCCTGTCGTCAGCTACATCCGCAAATGCCTGGAGAAGCTGGACACCGATATCTCTCTCATCAGATACTTCGTTACGGAGGTCAGCAAAAATGGTGTTTACTAACATAGAGAAATAAACTCCAATATAGTGTTGTGTGTGTTTGGATATTAATTCAGCTTGTCTCAGGGTCAGAAATATTTCATGATGAGATCCTGAGCACTGTAATATCTGTATTCACTAGGTGTGACGTAGCCCTGCTGACTCCTGGCAGTATTAAGGTACTGGATGGAGTACCTCAAGGATACATCATCGATTGATTGTATGGAGAACAAGAGATCTAAAGTGTGGCTAGTTCTATGCTTTCAAGACTAGTATTGTGAATTAAATATTGTCCCTACTGCCCCTCTAACTGGAAGAATAATCTGCCTTTGCCTGCTGTTTCAGGTGCTGGATGTGATTGCTCCTCCGTATACCTCAGACTTTGTACAGCTCTTTCTTCCCATCTTGGAAAATGAAAGTATTGCAGGTACTATTAAAACAGAAGGTGAACATGATCCTGTCACTGAGTTTATAGGTAAGTTGCGTTTATTCCTTCCATACCTGCTTCCTTTTCTATCTGTTACAGTTTGCAAATGTTTAGGAGGAGGATGGCTGAACATAGGAATGCCTGCCAGATATTTCCACAGATAACTTCACTTTTAGGGGTCTGCATGTAGAAATTTTCCTTTCATCAAGGATCTCTGGGTAGTAGTGAGGAACCTGAAGACAAATACTGATTTTTGAGAACTAGCACAAAAACATCTGTCCAGACCCTGAAATCCTAATTATTTACCTAATGCAGAAATCTACATGCAAACAGGTAAATCAGAATCATGTACTGAGCACTCTTTTTTTTTTTTTTTTNCTGCAAATCTAACTTCATTATGATGAACTAAGCAGTGGAAAATATCAAGAATGCAGAGCACATGATGACTACTTTGCCATGCTTTCCACCCATAATATTCACAGCAGCAAAAAAAAGCCCAACAAAACCAAACCAACAAACACCAGAAAAGGAAGAAGGGGCAGAAGGGCATTTGATTGACTTGTGTGGTGACCTGGAGCTTCATATCAGGGGACTGTTAATGGACTTTGGAAAATGGAATAATACTGAAGGATTTTCTGTTGCTACACAAATCAATATAAATCTGAATATTCTGAAGGCGGCAGCAGGAGGGAAATAGATTTCTTTGAAAGACTGTTATTTCAGTTCCTTGCAGAATTTGTCAGATTCTTTGTGTAATACACAACCTGAAGAATGGGGAAGGTAGTTCCTACTAAAACCACTTTTCAGATAGTTCTCTGAAGACTAAATCTTGAAGGCTTTAGGTTTGTACAATGAGGAATTAGCGCGACTGCCTTTGTGCTGCAGAGAAGCCTCAAGGCCTCTTTCTTACCTTTGCATTCTATTGGAATTCTAAATACCCTGCCTATTTCCTGCTATGAAGAAAGTGTTTTGTGTAACGCAAGTGGAGTTGTAACAATCATCAAGGCTAGTTTTGTATTAACAGATGAATTCTATGTGAGTGTGTTATCTTTAAGAATCTATTTTTGTTAAATAGGTGCATTGGGTGTTACTGGTAAGTTTCATTACCGTGGCAAAATTCTGCTGCTCTCCAAAAATACGACTGTGTGCAGAAATGTCCTTACTGCTTGTCGTGGTTTGGTTTTTATACTTACCTCCTCTGTCCTGGTTGATGCCAACCAATGGGAGATACACCCAAGATTATAATTTATCTTTAAATAAAGGTGGTTTTCTTTTCCAGAGATTTCTTTCAAAGTTTCATTAAGACGACCCTTCCTTTCTGTCCATTGAGCTGGATTTCCCCGTGTATGAGCAAATACTGCTTGTTTAGAAGTGAGGAGCATGGACAAGCCCATTGTGTTTTTCCAAGCACATCTGTTTTCTGAAGACTGTTTCTGCTTTCTAAAAGACAGTGATATTTTAAGTCCAACTGGCTGTAAATTTAGAAAGGAAATTGCTTTGTTCTTTTCTGTCAGTGATTCACAAATAGAAACTCTAAGCTTAACCGTGATAATTCTCCAAATAGCAGCCAAGGGTGTAGATTCTTAACTCCTTAGAAAAAGGAGTGCATCTTCCCTCACTCTGCAGTGATAGCTCACTGTAACACCGCAGTGCTCTCATCACCTTCAAGCACAGCCTGGAAAACTCCTGCAGCAGCTGTTCTGAACTTTTTTGCCTATCACTGACTAGAAGATGTACTCTTATTCCAACTAATTGATGCCACTTAAACTTCCATGAGACCTACTTTTCATAGTATTTTAAGTTGAATTAGCATTAGTTCTGTAGCTCCTGACTTCCTTCCTTTGTGGAATTCGTTACGATTTTCCCTGTAGAGCTCCCCTTGAGGCTGTAGCCCTGCCTCATGTATCAGCTTCTAGTGGCAATCAAGAATACTTTGTTCCTGTGTCCGTTGCAGATCTGCCAGCTCTTTAAACAAGGTACACTTCTGCTCTCCTCTGTGTTCAAGCTTGGTATCGCTTCCTCTGAACACTTGAGGTCCTCTTCACTTCTCTACATAGGTGGGTTTTTTTAACTAGTTAAAGCTCCCATGATGCTGTGACCAGAACTGTCACACTGCCATGTTCTCCAACAGCTGAATGTCTCCTCTCTGCCTTGCTTGTTGGAAGTTGGATGCTTCCTTGTAGCCAGTACCTTACCCTCCAGTCTGGGCAGAGGTAGTGTAACGTAACTCCAGCTGTTGTCTGAGCTATCATAGTTGCTGTATGGACTGGTGTCCAAGGCTTTCAACAAGAAACAGTCTAATAAAAGCAGTACCATCCTGGGTGAGCCTTGGGGCTGCCACCTGAGACTTCTTATTAGGGACAACAGAAGATGAGCAAAAACATGGATTAATAAGCTGTTATAATACACACAGAATCACATAAGAGAAAAAGTCCATTTATTAAGTACAATTAATTCCAGTTAGTAATATTTGACGTAGCACCAATTTGCCACTTAGTACCTTGCTCAGTTTTAAGGAAGAAAATTTGCCACCTTTCTTCAAAGTGGGGAAGAGTTCTGGCATGCAGTAATTTATACTCTGTCTCAAGGAGAAAAATGGCACAGCCAATCACATATTAAAGCAAGGAATCTGAGCAAAGACAAGACTAATCAAGTAACTAAGAAATGTTTAGAATTTGTCTCTTGATCAAAGTAATTCCTGTTACATCATTTTGGTTGGACAAAAGCAACTGTGTTTTATGAGACTTCAGCAATGCTGTTTTCACCAGGAGGCCAAGGAAACAACACGAGTTAATTTTTTTGAATATGACATGTCCAGACCTAGCTGTCTTTTCATCTGCATCGCTGTGAGAGGATACTTGCTGTTAGAGAATTTAATATAAGCTCTAGACCCAAATATTGAGTATTTTTCCTTCCCAGTCCATCTACATAACTTGTATCTTAAAAAACATACATGGATTTATGTATACAGTTTCTGTGACTAAATCAGTATGATTTTAAGTACATCAAGGCAGACAACTTTTTCATGGGTAAATTACTTTAAGTTGTAAATCACCTAAAGGCAGCTCTGTTTCACTTTGAAGACAGTGTGTTGCTATCTGGGCTAATCTTGCAGATCTGCCTGATGGTGTTGAACTGTGAAAAGTGTTTTAGACAACTGCTGCTTAAACGGAAGAAGGTTGTGCTGGGAAGCTTCCAGACCAAGTGGTTCCTAAACAGACAGATGTACAATATGGCATCAAGGAACGATAGGATCCCCATATGCACAGTCCTCTTCAATGGCAAGATTATACTGTCCTCCTCTTCCGCCTTTATATGCACTTGTCACAATTCTCAGCCAACCTCTTTCACCCTGTAAAGAATTAATCTGCATTGTGAGTTAGAAAACATAACTATAGAAAATGTAGGCTGCTGAGGCTGTTCTGTCATCCAAATATGAATGGCTTCCAGGTGACTCTAAGAATTCACTGGAGCTGCAGTATAACACTGGGGTCACAGGGACAGTCTGCTCCAGGGAGTTCACATCCCCCTCATCTGTTCCAGGTGTAATTTCATTTTTGCCTACAACTAACAGTAATTTAGAGTTGCCCATAAGAGGAGCTGCATGTCCATGGAAGACATTTGGGACCAAGCTGCCATTACTCAAGTAACTTTGGCTGAATATCCTTGTCTTCAGATCAGTTTCATTTTGATACAGCTAGTCTAGGCTCAAAGAAAGTTTTACTTTTCTTACCCACAGGCTAGCTCTGCAGCTTCCTCTTTGCAAGTGGAAGACCCCAAACCTGTTTGTTCCCATGTTTCCTTACCCAGGGTTCACCCCAGGAGTTACGAACAATCCAATATTCTGTGCCGTTTTCCACGCCCCAGCCAGCCACGGATACGATGTGGTTCACCACAGGTGAGGGGTTGTACTCGGAATAGAGCCCTCCAGTGTAGGCATCCAGCTTCTCAGTAGCCATTATGCCACAGCTGTAATAAAACACAGAATGCAGTTTTTATATGAGGGGACTGGGGCAGGGGCCTGGCTGAAAAAAACTACTGGTTTCCTTGCATTTGACTTCAGAGCTCAGTTTATCTACAAACAAGCTAAAGTCTGCATGTCAGTGCAGGGCTGCCAACCTAGGCCAGAGTGGGGAAGTACACTGCAGGCCCTAGACTGAGTCTTGGGTATTGCAATCCCTGTAGTACTAGTAGATAAATATCTCTTTTACCATTTAAGGTTGGGTTTTGGGGTTTTTTGGGTTGTTTTTTTTTTTTACCTGATTGGTCCATTAGTGTAGATTTCTGCCATCATCTTTTCTCTTCCACTGACAGAGCCGTAGTCAGCAACTTTCCAGAGAGTGTAGTTCTTTATCACATGGCATTCTCCAAACGTGACACAGGTTCCACACTGGTTAAACTTCTTACACTCTACAAAACAAAAGTGAGATTATCACTGTAAGAGAGTGAATTAATGGTATGATATTAAGCTTTATTTTCTTTTACTTGAGGCAGATACATTAATAACTTAAGAGTAATGACTGATACATACTCTTTCTGGAAGCATATTCAAAGTCCCTATAGTAGTGACATTTCTTAGGTGTAAGTGCTTTGGTGAGGAAATATTTCAGCTCTTTAGGTACAGAAACTTCCAGTCATACATGACGGGACAAAAGTTACATTTCACCTTTGTTTAGCTTGAGGTGGTGACACTTGTAAATATTTCAGTACATCAGAGATTGTATATCACAGATTTAAGATATTAAGTTAAAACAATTTAGCTGTGAAAACTTGTCTGGGCATGATTTAATGCTCTGCTGTTGGGCTGGCGTAGAGACACAGTAGCCTGTACAGAAAACCCATTCTGTTGGTCCAACAGCAGGTACAACGAAAGGCAGGAATCCGTACACTAGAAACCCAAGAAACTACCTTTCTTTTTAATATATATATTAAGATCTGCTAAACCTGGGCTGAAGCCTAACAGCAAAGCAAATAGTCATCATACTCTGATCCTTAGCCTGGTAGTTGTTGCAGGTCTCATCTGGGATGCCATGGTCGTGGGCGTATTTCCACACACCGGTGTGGTCTCCACCCTCGCAGGAGCCGGCGTCAGCGCAGTCAATCACGTTCTGAACAGAGAGGTAAGCAGATGGCCACGCACCTTTTCTCTTTATGTTGATTCGATCTGTAGGGATAAGAAATGGGGTTTTGTCGGTGGAATACCTGGGTGGTTACTCCCTGCAACAAGTGCTAAACCTGTCTCTCCTCTACTGAGCCAGTAACCGTCTGCAGGTACCAGTACTTGCAGCTGGAAAAGCCCCTGCTGCTGGCTGTGGGGCACACAGTGGGCCCTAGCTCAAACCAGCATGCTGGGGTATTAGTCTGTGCTTCCATTAGAAGCTCTTTTCATTAAAAAATTAGAAAAATACACAGATGAGCAAGATCTGTTTAGAGCCTTAAAGTACCCTGGACCTCTTCTAATCCACATCACAGCTTCTGAAAACTTCCACAGCTGTTTTTGGCTTTGACAGCAAAGAGTTTTCAAATGCACATCCTAAAGCTATCTCTCGCCAACCTCTTCTACAGGAGTTTGTGCATAAACCTTTGTGGAGAGTCACAAACCTCTCCAGCCCAGGTCTCTGGCTGTGAGAGAATCTTCCGAAATTTGAAGGAAAAGCTTTGCTGCCTTATTTTGTCAGGAAGGACCAGCTTACTTGGCTGAAAAGCTTCCCTGTGAGTATTTATAAACTGCTGCTCCCCGTGCACTAACAGTCTGTAGTGCTTTCAATCCTATTAGCACTAACAACGCTCAGCAGGATGGAGAGGCATTATCCCAGCCCCTCTTCCCCCAAGGAGAGAAGGGATGAATGCTTTAACTGGTCACAGCACTTCCAGAAAAAAAATACCCTGATGCGTAAAGTCAACCTTTTATACTTAGGCACATATTGGCATACCTATGGACAGAGTAATATAAATAAGTGTTTTATCTGTCCTAGTTCTTCACTACATCATGGCAGGTTTCACACATGTCTATCTTCTTGTACTGCTTAAGAGCGGATCCTTTGCCATCCTGCTGCCTGCTCACAGCTGCAGTGTCTGCCCCTTCCTGCACAATCTCCCGTTTCTCCTCCATGGTTCATCCTCTTGCAGTCCCCCAGCAGAAACACCTCCACTGCTGCAGGCAGATCATCACAGATCCTCCCTAAAAATCTTTCTCCAGCTTAAGCAAACACCTACTTGCCCTTTCCCAAGAAAAAGGCTAATAGGAAGCTCTCTTCTGAAACCAACTCTGATGTGTGCTGTGGTAGTCGGGGCTCTTGAAGCCCTTCCCACGAGAGGCAGCTTCTCTCACTTCCCCATACTCAGGCTGCGGTCAATGCCGTGCAAGGCCAAGGTACCAAAGATGGGAAGGAGATGGGGTAACTGATTTTGCATCTACTGCTGCCATCACCACACCTGCGATAGGGGCAGACACCCCCCTTCCCACCACAGGCCCTGAGGGCAGCTGGGCAGGGGCTGTGTTCTTCCACGGGGCTTTTGAGCTGCGATTCCCCCCTCACAGTTCTGAGGGTGGGGATGGCCTCAGTAATGGCTTTCTCTGTTGAAACCAAACCTCCTCGCCTTCAGCTGGGGCATTCCCGCTGCTCCTGCTGTGTTCCTGCACCTCCCAGTCCGGATTTCGTGCTGTCAGTTACTGGGGATGATGTGCCGGTTCCCGGTGGGGGAGTGGGGTGTTCCCTGCCCGGGCACCGGTGCCGCCGTGTGCCCAGCGGGACCGGGGGCTGTGACGGTTCCCGGAACGTACCTGCCAGGGCGCTGGTGCTACCGTGTGCCCAGCAGGACCCGCAGTACCGGGGGATGTGCTGGTTCCGCGTGGTGCTGGCGAAGTTGACGCCGTTCACGTTCCTCCAGTCCCAGCTCCGGGGCAGCGCCGCCGCCCCCAGGGACTCGTGCGGGCGGGGGTAGGTCCTGCCGGGGACGGGGGGGGAAGAGGCGCCATGTCCCGGGGCTGCCCGTATCGACGGGCAGGCGAGGGGCCCGTTTTCTTTTCCCGTAAAACCCCGGCTTTCGGGGGGTTTCGCAATGAGGCCGCCAGTGTCCGGCACGCGGCGCCGGTCACGTGACGGCGGGCAGCGTGACCTGACCCTGCCCGCGCCGCCTCGTGACCGCCGCTGCTACCGGG
>VXBJ01001264.1:746196-815231 GCA_013400055.1 Nycticryphes semicollaris
GGAATCACAAGAGACGCCGTGTCGCCACCGGCGGTACCTGAGCCCAGCCTGTCGCCAGTAGGCCACCATGACTGCAGGACGTGCAGGGATCCACTCCCAGCAAGGTCAGCGCCCACCGGAAGGGGAAGGACCCCAGCGCCGCGCTTCTAGCCAATCAACAAAGGAGGAATGATTCCTTCGCCAATCGGAATCCGAATTACCTCAGGGAGGCTAACCAATGACAACCGCCCAGTCGCTCCTCCAGTCAACTGCGCTCTCCTCTGACAATGACCAATCAGACGGCTGAGTGAGATCCACGAGGCCCGCCTTTTCCGCCTCGGGAGCCGCGGCTCCTCCACCGCGGGGCTCAGCGCTGTCCGCCGCGGGCGGGGAGAGGTTCTCAGGGGGCTGCGGGCTGCCCTCCCACAGCCACAGGTGTGTGCGCAGCACCGCACCACAACGCCGCGTTTGTCCCTGCTCACCCGGTAGGAACTGCTTGGGAAAGGTTTGGGGCCTTCCCTGTTGGAGAGGCCTCAGCCCCGCCTCCGGGTGTGGCCTTTTGCGGCCTGCCTCGGGCGTCCAGAAAACCCGGGGTGCGTGTTGTCTTCCGTGGTTCGGAGACGGTAATTTGCCGGAAACATATTATAGATCAATTAACTAAAAAACGGAAATTAAGGCCTTGACGCTTTTCTGAGGGTAATGGCTATTTATATGGCAGTTATGTTAGTTACCTATTAACTCATTCCTAACCAGTTCTGTTGTAATCTAAGAATCCAAGCAAGTAAAGTGTGCTTTTTATCTAGTTTGTTAGATCAGTTGTTGTTACCCATGCCATCAGTTCTTGGTTTTTTGCTTTATGAGATTGTAAAGAACAGCTTACAAGCACATGGAGCCAATTTTTTCTGTAAACACGGAGAGCCTTCCATTTGGAGTTTCAACGTGTGTGTGGCCAAGCTGTGCCACGGTCAGAATTTTATCTTGTCAGACATGATGCCTCAGCATGGGATTCCTCTGGCTGTAAGGCCGTTTATTCACACACCTGAAACTGTATTAAGTCATTCACTCTAAACAAATTCATAAAAGACAACAGCAAACTAGAAACTAGCATAATCTGTTGAGACTTGATGGAAAATTAGACAATTTTCCATATATAATAAGCAAAAAGTTATGAGAAGATTAAAATCATGTTTAATAAGGAATCAGTTTGGTTCTAATCTAATTTTTATGTAAATAATGAGGACTAAGGACTTAAGGAGACTATGGGTTTTTATTAAATCCTTACACTCAAGTATGTGTACCTAATCTCTCCATTCCTTCCATCCAGAGCCAAACCATACCATAAAATACATAAGAACGTTCCAGAAGCTGTACAGGCCTGCGGAAACGCTGGTGACTCTGCTCCTTTTTGCAGAGGCCAGGTGTCTTCTTGCCGGTTTCGGTTTCTGCTGAAGTGCAAAGTCCTGGGAATCACACAGTGGTGTCACATCACTGTGTGGCAATGTGCATTCTTAAAGCAGAGAGTAATTTTCAGCTTTATTAGGGATCTCACTTTGTGCAGAGCCATTGCAATTAGCAATCCCCACTTGATGTCAGTGTGGATCTGCCACAACAGGAGGAGCAGTTGTTCACAGCAGGTGTGTCAGAGTCTGTCTCCAGGATAGTGTATGGCAGTTAGAGAAGATTGCCCATTAGTGTAATTAGTAATAGCACCAACCAGGAAGAAAGAGTGGGAAGATGGAAAGAATTTTCTGTCCTTAATTTGCCTACTTAATCTTCCTACTGAGATTACTGAAGAAAGCTCTAGTTAGTGCCAGTCGTGACAACATTTTTGCAGAGGACACTTCAGGATGCTATGTTACACTAATTCTTTCCATCTGGACCAAGAGTTTGTGGTTATTTTTTAATAACTGCTAAACAACTTTGCTCCTATTGAATTTCAGATTCATTTTATAAAATCCGTGTATTGTAGTCTTTCGTACTTAATTTTAAAGAAATAACTAGTATAAATGAGGCAGAAAAAAGATCTTATTTCATGCATTTATTTCCTTTTTTTTTTGGTGTAAGCCTAATTTTGAGAGAGACATGGCATATTGGAGTAAAACTTTCCAACTTGTAAAAATCAAATTAATTAAAAACCATTTGTTGTGGCAGCACTATTAACACAGAAAGGGTGCCAGTGAGGTGACACTGGAACAAAACAGACTCCTTTTGTAAAATCCAACTATAACAATGATAACAAAAAGATACAAGAAAGCAGTGAAGATTTAAGGAAGCTCCTCCGTGCTACTGAAACACTCTATTTGGTGCAACACGAGTAAATGCACTAATTAATAATAAAGGGGATGTTATGTAAAAATGCTGTTTTAATGGGAACATCTGATGATTTGATGGGTAAAATAATTACCAATAAGATTATTTAAATGCTCATGGGTGATCCATGCCACAAATATGGCTTGGCAGAAAAAAAACTTGCTAGCAGAGTTGGACATTTTTCTTCCAGCTACGCATCCCTCTGTTCCTGCCCCACACCTTCTCCCATTCCTCTCCTTACCCCCTTCTGATCTTCCCCCCAAGTTTTCTTTACCCCCCACATCCTCTCTCTCTGTACTTCCATGTGAAATGTCTCTGCCTGCAATTCCCTGTGATGCACTCAGATTTAAATCCATGTGAGATACACAACTTGGATGCAATTATTTGCACATTTAGGTCTATTTACTGTTTGTTGATCTTGATAGATAAAAATTCAGCATGAATTAAAAAAAAAAAGAACTTTGGTAGAGGTACCATGCTAAGACAGAATGGAAATCAGATTAGTGATAGAAATCACACTATACTAAAATTCCAGAGTATATATTGATGTTTCTGCATCTGTAAACAAGGCACCATTATAGATTTGTACAACCTGTTTTCATGCCCAGTTCTGTTCAGATGCTGGCATATATTTGTAAAGCCCTAAACTGTCCTCAGATAAGAACTTTCAGAGACAGAATTCAGGGAAGAGCACAGAGAGGAAGAAGGTTTAGAAAGCTACAGAGTGGTTGCAGCGAGAAGAAGGGCTGTGTTAAGAGGGTTAGATGCAGAGGTCAAGAGAAGCTGAAGCGGTGCGGTTAGCGACATCCAGAAAGGTGAGCGTGGATAGGTCTGGGGGAGCTAGAGCTGTGAGACTGGAAATGTCCAAAGACACTGAGGGAGTGAGGGAGGAAGCCTCCCGAAAGGTGAGAGTGGAGACATCCAGAAAAGGTGTAGCGATGAGATTAGAAACATCCTCTGGGGTTGAGGAGGGTAATTCAGAGGAGCCCTGAAGCATGAAATAGTTAAAATCTGTGAGATCTAGTGATTCTGAAGAGGATGAGGAGGTGTTTTCTGAGACACCCAGTGAGGATGGAGGGATCATACAGGAAAAGTCCAGGGAAGCTGAGGAGGTGTGACTGGAGACATCTGGGGAGGGCGAAGAAGTGAGACTGGAGAGGTCTAGAGAGGGTGAAGAAGTTGGACTGGAGAAATCTGAGGAGTGCACAGAGGTGAGACTTGAGAGATCTAAGGAAATTGAAGAACTGTCACCAGAGAGATCCAGAGAGCCTGATGAAGGGAGACTTGATAGGTCCAGTGAGATCGAAGAGGTGAAACTGGAGCGCTCCCAGGAATCTGAAGAGCTGAGACTGGAGAGCTCTAAGGAGAGTGAAGAGGAGCTACTGGAGAAGTCCAGAGAGTCTGAAGGTGTGAAACTTGAAAGGTCCGGAGAAGATGAAGTGAGACTGGAGAAGTCCACAGAGGATGAAGAGGTCAGACTGGATAAATCCAAAGAATCTGAAAAGGGGATTTTAAAAAGTTCCAAGGAGGCTGAAGTCTTGACACTGGAGGGGTCCAGTGAGTCCAGTGAGACCAAGGAGGTCCAGGCAGATCAAAGAGATGACACTGAAAAGCCAAGTAAATCCACAAGATGACTGGTGTTAAATTAGAATTATATTAAAACAACGCTTTCTAATAACACACCAAAACAAACCATAAAGACATAATGAACTCAAATAATACTACTTTTTAAAATAAGTAAGCATACAGTTTTAATCTTTGTGTCTCTCAGTGGTTTCTCTTTGGTGCAAAAAACCAAAATCTAGTAATAAGAGTTCACAGACATTTAGAATATTGTTCCTTCAGAGGGGCCCAGTACAGAAGAGGTATAGAATAACACAGAGTAGGTGACATTCTTCTGTCCTGGAACATTGTCCTTGCTCAATCAGGTTTTAGCATCTATGATAGCCTGACAAAAGAATACCCTCCTGTCAAATGCCATCACCCACTCCTGAAGGTCAGGCATAAAATAATAGTTATGTAATAGCATGGAAATGAAACTACTGTTGTTCTCTTCCTGATTCCATATTCAGATACCAGGCTGCTTACTGGTTATGGAGAGAACCTTAAATAGGTGGTTGTAAATGGCAACAAACTGGGCCTCTGACTATACAGGTATGAGGGATTAGTTCCTCTTGAGTCTTAACATCTAGCTAAAAAATATGGGTCTTACTGCTGATGCTAACAAAAATGGCAAAGAAAACAGTATTTTTCTCTGCAGTGTGTGCAGGATTTATCTTTGGAAGCTAGCAATACGCTAAACTGATTCTGTCACTAAGAAATACACATTTCAGCAACATAATTTTACTTGGTTTTCAGATAAAAATAGATCTTTATTGCTTTTATTTTGTACCTCTGGACATAATACCTGTACTATCAAGACAGTAATTTTTTACTGGTGGTTAGTGTGAATAGTTTAATAAAAATATCCTAAAGAGAAGTTCTGATAGAGGGCAGACATCTAATTGAAAAGGGAACAGAACAGCTTATATCTTAGTTCATAAAGGTGCATCTAATTATAGTATGACTAGGTCAAGTGGGTGATCTACAGCTGCCTTCTCTCGTCTCAAGGTTGCGCTGCAAAGCAGAGTGGTTGAAACCTGCTGTTGTCTTTCCAGACACAGGCACAGGAAAGCACATAAAGTTTTTCAAACAGTCATCACAAAGGTATTTTTATGGGCCAAGAAAGTGAAAGATGCACACACAGAGGAGGCTGCAGCTTCTCAGGTGAATACACCCGAGCTTTGGCTGTGCTGAGGTCCAGGTGCCTGTATAATGGATTTAACATAATCACTATGGGTGGAACTCCCACCGAGGTCACCTGTCCCTGAAGCTGAACAGGGACTGAAGTCAAAAGGAATGATGTCTTACAATGCAGATATTGAAATTGTGGGGGTTTAGCACAACACAAAAATTACCAGGCTGGAAAAAAGCTGCTTATGTACCAGTGATGAGACCTGATACAGTCCTTGAATACAGTTAATATTTATTCATAATGCATCTGTAATTTTAGAGCTCCGGCACAATGGGTGGAGTTCCATCAATCAAGAGTACAAGGTTTATAGATTAAAAGGCAAAACAAATGAATTCTTAACATGCATAATTTGTGATGAAATTACAAGTTTGCTTGCTGACCTATATTCTTCATAAAAGAAGAAAAATAATTAATCCCTAGAAAATCTCCTACCCTTGCTATTTAAGAACATCATCATTTTGTGACTGACCTTAGCTTTCTTCAAAGATTCTCAAGTGCATTGTACAGGGGAAAGCAAATAATTATAGAAAAGACAACGTCCAATACAATAAAAAGCATGATTTCCAACAGACTGTAAATTCCACCACCCCTTCACTGCGTTCCTTCTGCCCTAGTTTAAAATGGCCAAGTTACTGCACATTTTCCTGTGTACTAACACTTTAAAGAAACATGGAATTATGGTCACTATTGTATAAAAGGTACAGGTCAGTAATAATGCTTCTTACCTTTGATAGCTGTGGGTTTATCTCTTGTCTCTGCCTGTGTAAGCCATACTGGGCTGTGCTGGTAAAGCTCTGCTGTTCTCTCTGCTGATGACCCTAATCTGTTCCACAGCAACTGGAAATCATGCCATGCTGATGACAATTTGGGTCATCGCCTATTAAATCTCCTCTTGTCTAAGTACAGCACTCTGCTCAGAGCAGCAGCAGAAAAAACTCCAAAATCAGCCCTAATCTTAAAATAAAGTTGCAGTTCTGTGTTTTTCCTGTGACAGGACAAAATTTGGAAGATTAATTGATGAATCAGATGAAGACATTAATTCCTAACTTTTGGACACCTGGATTCAAAGTAAAAATAATTTTGCAGTGCCATCCCAGTTCTCACTGTCCATTCTACAAATTTTGGTATAAATAGTCTCTGGAGAGACCCAGTATCTGCAGAGCAGAATTCAGGTATGTTTACGTTTTCAGAATCTTGTGCATTACTTCCTATTTTAATATGTTAAATAACTTTTGTTAGCTGTGGTACTTTTAAAATAGCATGATAATGTAAAGCATTCTGTCCACAGTTGATAGTAATGAAGAAAAGTGTTCAAAGTACTAGGTGACATCAATGGCCAGAGCCTGTTTTCAGGAATTAAGGCTCAGAGATGCTTATGCTACTCTGCCAAGGTAGTAAGGACCATAATAGCGCCTCACTTTGGAGAGAGGGAACCAACATCCCCTGGGCAGTAGCACCCTGCTTCTGCTTCCTCTAGCTGTTCCTTCACAGGAAAAGCAGGGAAATGGCATAGCTTGCTGAATGTCCCTCAAAACTGACAATTACAGAGAAACTTAAACTGTATTAGAGCACCAGGCTAAGAAGGTTACACATTGCCAGTATTCCAGCTAGATGGTTCAGAATATGACATGGCTATAAAACAGAAATAAATTCCAAGTATGAGTTCTGATACACACTTCCTTACTCCCAATTTCACAACATACCTACTAGATTTTGCTGCAGCTGTTATGTGTAAATGAGTTTAAATCTAGATAAACCAAAGCATTTCTCTCACAAGTAATATTTACATAGTCCCCAAAAACCCTGTTAACAAGGTAAGGCTACTTGCCATAGTATAAACCAGGTGTCTTACCAGGATGTCCATAGTGTTGAACAGGCTCTAGGAATATCGACATTCACAGCAGGAGCAACTGTTTCAGTTGATTTGGTGTAAAAAGGATTGGATACATGATTAGAAAAATGTTTAGTACATTTGTTGTTCATTTTATTATATTCTAGCTGGTAAATTCAGTTGGATAGTATATTCCAACATTAATATATTATATTATATTATAATATTTAATGTATTACCTAGCTGATACTAGTTTTTAGTTCAGTGGTTTTGAACTTCTTGATTAAAGGACTGTCAAACCTTTCTGGAGAAAATGTTAAAAAGCCATCATGTGCTGAATTCTTGTGATACATGTGTCTGAGGAGAAAGACTTCATGTTACTGTTTTACAAAGGTGTAATTTTTTTCCCTTCTAACATAGGTTGTTTATAGCATCAAATGCGTAGCTGCAATATCAGCTTTATTGTAACATACACATTGCAGAGGCAATGGAATTTCAGCCCACCCAATTTCAGCTTCCTGTAGGTAAGGAGACCCTCCATTTCTCCTCTTTGAGCCTGTCTCATCTTCCTGCATCAGGATTCCATCACTTCAGATGTTCCTGGGCTCAGCAGAGGGTGTGCAGCCCTCTGTCTTCAGTGCAAAGGAAGAAGTGGGCCAGCAGAGCCAGAAGGTAGAAGGCAGACAGACAGACACAGGACTTTCTTTTTGTCGAAGGTAAGCAATTAGTTCAGCTTGGTTTAACGTGTAACCTCACCTTTTGAGTAATTCCATTTATGGCAACATATGAACCAAAGCTGTCAGCTTATTTGAGAAAGAAATGAACAGGTCCTGTGCAAGTGAAAGAATAACCTTCACCTTGAGAAACAGAAGGATTCTAAACCAAGTCGGTGCTTCCGCCCAAGCCATCTCCATCGGCCTCTTCAGTTCTTCTGTAACCGTGAACCTCAACAGGATGTGGCTCTTTCCTTTGAGCCCCCACGCTGTCAGTGCCAGGGGCTGTGAAAGGTTGTGGTTATTAGACACCAGGGCTTGGGTTTACCGTATGTGACATTTATTGGAAATAGGCTCGACTTAATATACTGGCTTCACAACAAGGGCAGACCACAACAGACACATCAGCAGTGTTGGAAATGGTGATTAAAGGTTTTTCTGTTGTCCTCCCCCCCCAAAACAAAAAACCCCAAACAACTGCTTTTCATTTATAATTAACTTCTGACTTACTGAACAGGGCTGACACCCATCGCCAGCAAAGAAATACTTCTCAGGTAAATTAAGCCTTTTAAAAAGTACTTAATTTCTATTGCTGACTGAAAAAAGTGGTGTTGGTTTAGTGTTCAGTTAATATAGACACAACTCATTTCAGTGTCGCAGTAAATGTAAGATTTTGTTTCTTCCACAGTAGCAGCTTTCATTTCAGATTGTCAGAAGCAGTACCTTGCAGAACACGAGAGCAGTAAGCAATTAGCCAGGTGCACAAACACGAGCCTTTAACAAGTTCTTAGTGCACACGGGTACACGGAAGCTGGACAACTACACACCTTTAAAAAAAATTAAAGCCCTGAAAATCCTTCCACAGGATCTAAGCAACCAAATCCTGCTTATTAGTTAATGTGTCAGATCTGCAGAAAAGCAGCTATTAAGCAGCAAAAAAGACCACAGCAGCTGTAAATGTGCATTTGAGGATATTGTTACAATAACAGCAGCTATTAACTCCAGAGCATTTCTTCACATCCACCCTCCTCATTTCAGGTTCCTCACCTGGCAGTAAAAAAACCCCTAAATAGAGCAGAAAGTTGCAGGAAATGGCCAGAACTCAGATAAAGTTTTATTTAAAAGGGTCATATACAGAAAACATACTGCCTGACAGAATGAAAATGCAGGCATATAAATAAAGTGGAACAAGGAAAATCACCCTCTTTCAGGAAGCTGTTGAATGCTTACAAAATGAAAGCTTTTTCACTGTGAATTCCTACTGTACAGTCTGTAGTGCAGAAAAATAATGAAAAGAAAAAACCCTGTCTTTAAAGTGATGCTAATGGCTAAACAAACATTTAAAATGAGTTTCAAGCATTGCATCTTCATCAGAAATGATGGTACAGTTTTGCAGACATTTCACATACACTTTTAAAAACTGAAATGTTATTTCAGCTGTAACAACCTCCTGTAAAAGCATCGCAAACCACAACGATTTAAATTTATTAAGGTAGACTCAAACCATTTCTTTTTACAAAAATATTTAGAATAGTTAAAAGTTTTATATATATATATATATATATATATTTATCTACACCTGTTCTTTCCCCTACACAAATCTTGCAGAACATTGTGTTCCCATAAGCTCTGGCTGGCTGTGTAGCAGAGACCATTCACTTGGCAATTCTGATACAAGGGAAATGGCACACAACGGAGAATGTGCCAGAGCAGGTGACATCCCAGTTGTTAATATGGCTGAGAGAGAGTCTTGAAATTACTGGTAAGCTCAGAATGAGAATTCCAGCAAAAGCACCGGCCAGCTCAGGGCCACGTCCTTCCTCCCCTGGTTCCATGGCACTGCCAGAGCCCCAGGGGACGGCAGTGGCACCAGCAACCACTGGTGCTCTGGGTACAGGACTGTTGAGGACTGACCTTCACATTCCCACAACTAACGGCTGGGGACAGGACCAGGTGTCTACAGCAAGTACCAAAAACCAGACACAAACTGTAGAAAACTCTTTATTCTCCAGGTTTTCATTTAAAGAGCCTTGTATTGAGAGCAAGTTAGTTCAAAAGGTAAAGGACCTTTTTGGAAGGCAGAGCACTGGTTAAATTAAAGGACAACACAACTGTCATTTTGGAGCATGAAGTTAATGAGTGTATCGTTAACATTCTCTAATAACACTTCCTCTTCTGTTTAGGTACCTCTTTTGCCAACTTCTTAAAGGTTTTTAGTCCATTATTATGTGGTGGTTTGAAATGTTCAAGTGAACACCAACCACTCTGAGCTGCCCTGGCAGCACACAGGATTTTAAGGCTCTGTGCCCCTTTATTTATCTGGCTTTTACAGACAGAGATACTTGTTCTACAAGTTTAAGATGAAAATTCATTTGAGATTACTGCCTGCTCAGCTCATTAATGACGCAATAAGGAATAGAATTTAGGTCTTAGTAGATAAGAGACACTTTGTGTGCTTTAGCTATATTGACTGGAAACCAGTTTGAGTACCACATCAGCTCAACCAGCCAAACAAGTTAAAACCCTTATCAAAAATGTGGTGTAGACCCTTTTCTGTTTCATGCGTCAAGTAATAACCTTTGCACTGAAGCAAGTTGTATCACAAAAACTAACCAGGAGAGCAATGCCAGAACAAACCCTTCTGCTTAATTTTGGGTTTGGTCCCAAAAGAGGTAGTCTGTAAGTCACACAAAAATACAAATTCCACAGAAGTTACCCTAACATGCCAGTCTGCACCACACTTAGCCTCATGGCTAAATGAGGTGATTGCGTATCTGAAAACAGTGTAAGCTAGTGTTCATGTCAATCTAGGAACTACAGCTGGAAGTTATTCCTGCGGCTGTAACCGAGGTGCGGTGCAGCAGAACCAACCCGTTCACCAGGCTTTGTGTGTCAGCCTCCTGCATAAAATCCAGCTTGTCTCCAAATCAAATTTGAAATGCCCAATACACACGTGTGCCTTTAAATAACAAAGGACACATGTATTTAGATTTGGAGAGAAGCTTCAGATTGTTAAATCTCATTAGCAATCCAGGCATATTTACTGTCATTTCTCTACAAAGGCTGCTGCTGCCATGGGATTCCTCATGGTTCCTCTCGCTGAAGCTGCGAACTCTTCTATTTCTGCATTCAGTCTATTAATTACCCATTCCAGTGCTTCACGGCCCTGCAGTTAAAGAAAAGTTTATCAGTATGAAAACCATAGCAAATCAGTAAATAGGTTAAACCTTGTCCTACTGAAAATGACTAAAGACACAATAGTTGGAAGAAAAGGTACAGAAAGGCACACCTCTGGTATTTTAACTTCACTGACCAGAGCACGGCAGGAACATGGACAAATTCCTTCCGTCAGCACTGCCACGTTACAAACCACAAAGTTTAATCACTCCTGAGGCTGAACTCAAGACAGCTTTGGATTCCCAGAGACCAAGCTCTCAATTAAAACACCACTTCATTACTCCCACTTAACTCCCTCAGCTTTCTACAGGTGTGTCCCTTCCCAGCAGCAAGAACTGCCAGACAGCAGAAGTCAGCAGCAAAAGAGTGAGTTAAGTGACTGGAGATGGTTTCCAGTGCAGATTCAGAGAGAGCTTCGCCAACAGTCATTTGTTATCCCCATTAATAGGAGTTAAAGAGGAAGCTCATCAAGCTGAGCAGTTGGTCTCACAGCGCAGGCACCACGACGATGCAGACCCTTCTCAAGAACATTGACAAAGGCTTGTGCTCCCTTTGCCATTCAGCCAGAGAGCACACGCTGCACCGAGGCTCATACCCACCTTCTTAGCGTTGGAGGAGATGGTGTTTGCCATCAGCCCTTCGAGGTAGCTGCTGAGACTGACACCTTTCACTGATATTATTGCCTCTTGTGTCAAAACGGTTCTGGAACAGAGAGCAGGAAATGGAGTTAGTCCAAGCAGTTGCAAAAAGAATGCATTGCTGGAAGAAACTCGCTGCTGCCCACCAAGTCCCTTCCCTCGTCAGGCTCCTTGTGCAACACAGAGCTCCCTGCCCTCCAGGCACAGCCACCTCCCCAGCGCTCGCCTGCTCCGTGCTCCACCACCCCTGTGCTCTGCGGGAGCCTCTACAGAAGAGCACAGTCCATTTCATCCTCCTTTCAACAAGTTTCCGTAACAAAGGTGACAGGAACCACGGGAACTTTCCCAGGCAGAGCCTGCAGTGCTTCAGGGCAGCCTCAGGACAGAGGCACTTACTTGTCTGGCTGCTGAGGGTGGGGCTTATAGACCAGCCTCTCGTCTACTGACACCAGGTTTGTAAATGAAATCTGTGGAGCAAAGACAGGATTACCCCTTGGTAAAAGCACTGAAGGGATATAGTATGTAAAACTGCACATTCAAAGCTACATGCTTATATCCAAGTCAAACATGATCCTTCTCCCACAGTTGTTAGGGCTGTAGAACACGATAAAGAAATCTCCAAGTTCAGCATTTGCTGATCTGGTTCTTTCCTCAGGTTTCCACCCCGCACCAGTGTGTGCTGGGGGGGGCTCAGCAGTGGGGTCTGGCAGAGGGGGCAGCACAAAGAGCAAAATGTCACAGGATGAGGAAACGGTGACAGCAAACATCAAGTGGCTTTTCATGTTTTGTTCTTAACACTCCCCCTGGACCCAGACCATCATCAGTGGGGGCTGTGAGGAACCGGAGAGCAGGACCTGACAGGGTCAGCATCTGTCCTGGCAACTCCTGTCTGAAAAACCAAAGGGGACAACTACAAACATGTGACTTAACCCTTTCACCTCTGTTGTTTAATGCAGTCTGCAAGGCATTCCCAAGGTGATTTTCCATTTCAAATTGATGAGGAATGGTTGAATCTGTGATCGGTTCCAGCCACACGGACAGAGCTACTTACGTTGCTGGATTTTAGCTCCATTGTTTTTTCCACTGGGTCAACGACTGAGTGCTCCTGGACATACGTCCTTGTCCTGCATGTGCCGATGAGCTGAACAGGCAAACACAGGCAGAATGAGCCACAATAACCAACCAGGATTGTTATAAATGTGTAAATAGTGAGTGCTGCATTAAACAGACACTGAGACACCACAATTAGGGTTTAGCTTAAAATAAAACTATCCAGTCGAGACAGAGCTTATTTCCAAGGTGGAAGCAGCTTAAGATCTAAGCAAGTTCTGGCTCTCAGGATGTCACCAGGTGCAGACAACAGAGCTTTCCCAGTACACTGAAGTGCTCATGTTTAACCCGCTGTCATTGCAAAGGGCTGCTGTCACCACTGTGACCCCCAGCCTCCCCCCGGGCGTCCCCCCAAACCCACCGACTTGACGATGGCGGGGATGCCCCACTCGGTGCTGAGCAGGCGGTGGCTGTGCAGCTTCCCACCCGCATCCACGTGCCTCTGCAGCACATCGACACCCACCACGCTGGGGTTCATGGGGTTGGGGTACTTCTGCATGGCCGCCGTCATCACCGTCTCCCAGGGGTGGCTGCCAAAGCACAGGAGACAGAGTCACACCCCCGGTTTCTAACAGGGTCGCTGTTAAAGCTGGGCACATTCACCGACTTATTTTCAAGGCAGTTCCACTTCCAGCTTCCCACCCCAGAAACGTCCTTCTCCCCGAGGGAAAACAGCCCCCCGCGCTGGGGGCTGACGGCGGGCTGGGCACCGCACCCCCGAGTAACTGGGGCGCCCCAGTTCCGCCACCTTCTGCCTTAGAGACCCGCCATTTCCCCAGGCGCCGGCAACACCCGGGGAACAAGTTGCGCTGCCGCCTCCCTCCGCCAACTATTTCCTTCGGGTTATCGTTCCTCGCGGGAGTTTCAATCCCCAGCGCCCCGACAGCGCGGAGCCAATCGCCGGGCGGCGCCACGGTCGAGCAGCCCCGCACAGGCCCAGGCCCGGCCGGCGCCCGCGGCAAGGTCAGGGGCGGCGGGCGGCCCCTCCACACCCTCGGGCCGGCCCCGCTCCCCGCCGCTCCGCGCGGGCTCACTCGAAAACGTGCTCCGACGTCCAGATCCTCATGACGGCGGCAGAGACACGGCAGGACCCACCCGGAGCTGCCGGGGCCGCGTTCCGCTGCCTCCCGCGAGCCGGGCTCCGCCGGCAGCACCGCGCCTGCGCACACAATCGCCGGGCGGCGCCACGGTGACGTCACGGCGCGCGCCACCTGACAATCACGTGGCGGGCCTTCGGATCCAGCGGCGGGGCGTGTCATGTGCCCGGCCCAACCTCCCCNTGTCATGTGCCCGGCCCACCCCCCCCCCGCGCACTGCGCCTGCGCCTGCCGGGGCCACTTCCGCTTCCGGCGGGGGCCACCTCCTCCCTATTCCCCCGCCCGGGTGGGGGCTTCGGTAACGCTGGGAAACGCTGCCGGTTGCGCAGGCGCGTCGTGAGTTGCGACGGGCGAGCGCGCGCAGGGGCGGGGCCCCGCGGGAAACCCCCTCTTGTCTTCGTAGGGTGGGCTGACGTCACGGTTGGCTGAGGCATACGTCATCGAGCGTGGGGACCCCCGCGGTGGCGCGGGTCGGGCGGTGGTGCGGACGCCCCGCCCAGCAGCCGTTTTATAACTCGCCGTTACAAAACAGCGGCCTCCCCCCGCCCCGGTCCGGCCGCGCCAGCGCGGGGGGAGGGGGTGCGCGCGTGAGGCGCGTCCCCCGGCGCCGCCCTGAGTCATCGCTGGGCCGGGGCAGAAGCGATTTACGAGGTCAATGAAGCCGTGAGAGACCGGTTACTGCAACAAACACCCTCCCGCCCCACCGCGGGTGACGCATCGTCAGGCGTTCGCTCTCCGTTTCTCTAGAGAACAAAGAGGAAAGTGCCCCGAGCTGTGCGGGATCTGTATCTGCTCGGGCAGGGAGGGAGCTGGACCGCACAGACCCCGCTCCCGGCCACCGAGGGGCTGCTCCGTGCCCGTAACGGCTCGGGAACGGCCTCCCTCGGGAAGGTCGAGGGGGAAATTTCCCAGAAACAGGTCACTTCACGGTGTAAGTTCCGGCACTTTCGGAGCCAGGAACCCTGAAGAGAAGCTGCTATTTGAAGATAAACTACCAGACTCAGTCAGTAGCAAATACTTAAATGACAATAAATTTTAGCTGGAGAGACCCATCTTAATCTTCTTTTCCCCAACTCTTCCCCCTCCCGGGACTGTTCCTGAGCGCTGTTAACAGGCGAACAATCTATCACAGTGTTCGGAGCTGTTGCTGGAAGGTTGCCAGGCAGCTCTAAATCCCCGGCAGCCTCAGGGCACACGGAGCGACTTGTGCAACTGGAGAGTTTTGCGAAGTGTTAAAAACGCTGAGCGTCTGGGGAGGTCTCAGGCTGCAGCACCTTGTCATGGGGGGCGGTGACCCTCAGACAGACCCTGGCAACGGCGCAGATGCCCATCTCCTGCCCGTGGGACTCGGCAGCCTTGTCCCTAAAACAAATGTTAACTACTGTGAGCAAAGCAAAATGACATCCCCGAGAAGGAAGGATGCCAACATCTGGTGCAGATTAGGAGCTCCATCTCAGCAGTTCTTGCTCACACAAACTTCATTTTAGCAGTTTTGTTCAAATAAATTTCTGTATTTGAGTGATGTAAGGGCCGAACTGCCCTGACTAAAATTATACATAATAGAACCAGACTTTAGGAAAATAAAATGCTGATTTGTAACAGCACAGGAAAAAGTTGCACATTCTGAACATCAGAATTCTTTATGTTGGTGATGTTGCATCTTGAGAATATTGTCTCTGTTTTCATGACCAAAAATTTAATACTATAAAATCCACTCTCTTTTCCCATGTTGACAGTATCTGTCTCACAGATGAAATCAAAGAAAAGGTTCTTCAGTTAAGTCTGTCCAGACCCAGTCACTGCCAAGATGATGTTAAGGACCATGATGGAATCTATAGAAGAATATAAGAATGTGTGGGAGCCCTTGGTGAGAGATTCCTCGGTTCACACGGGGCTGTCAGGGGCTGTTTGCCTTTGGCTCTGCTAAATGCAGCCGCTGCCTGAAACGGGCTGTTGGCAGAGCAGTCTCCTTGGCGTGACCGAGTGTGAAACTGCTCTCGGAACCGTGCAGGACGCACTCCCAGGCGCTCGTCAATTCCCTTGCAGAACAAGGCATTATGGTTTTGTAGTTCCAGACCAGTGTTTGCCAGCAGGAAGGTGTGTGCTGTCCCCTTTAAGCAGCCTCATAAAATAGGTATTTTGGCGGAGAAGTAGAAATGTCAGGGAATAGCTCACAACCCAAAAGTCGCTTTATCTGTGGTGTTAGGTCCAGGCCACTCGGGTGCTCTGTAACAGCTGCCAAAACCCAGCTTGTCCAACCCAGTGGGGCTTGGGCGTAGCTTTCTGTAACAAAGACTAAAGGTGTTGTGTCACACCTGGAAAAGCACCCACCATCCTGGCTCAAAGCCTTGGTCCCCGAGACCAACCAGACCCTCTGCTGCGCGAAACATCCCAAAATTCTAACCTGAACAGGGTGTGGGGACAATGGCAGCGCCTGGAGCTGCACTGACTGAGGGGGTGGGGGTCAGAGGGGGCGGTGGTGGGGGGTCACCACAGCCACGTCCCTGTGGTCAGGACACGAACTCTTGTTTCTTCCCCCACCCCTCACCACTCCACAGCTTTCACACTGCACTGAGACAAGTCTACTGTCCCCTACCCCTAAGAAAAATCTATTTGGTAGTGGTTCTTTCCCCTGTCAGTACAGCTGAGGCTCCAATGACACTGCACCAGTTCCCTCATCCGAAATTAAAAGTTCTGATGTGTTTGAAATATTGGTATTTGCACTCAGTATTAATGAAAACCATTTGAAGGTCTTGCTCTTTCCCTGAGCTGGAAAAACAAGTTCCCACTCCCTTTGTCAGTCTGGCAGAAAAACTGACATTATCAATGTTTTCTCTTCCAGACATACCTCTTCAATGACTTCTGTTACACAACGTTTAGTGACCACCCCGTCTAGAGCCACCCTTTCACCAGCCGCGGTCAGTTCAGTGGATGAGGCTGTTGGTGTTTGTGTTCTCCTGTACGTACTTAAACCCCCTCTGCTGGGAAGCAGAGCTCTGCTTTGGTACCGAGGGCTCTTCCTCCCTCAATGTGTAGAAAAATCAGGTTATAGAAATGGCCAATGAACCCCTCTCCACTACTCCCCCATGTTCTGGTGAAAATGGCTGTCAAGAGGCACATGAAATGCAAATAAAAATTTTTACAGATTATACTTTTCTATCCTGAGACTAATCCCTGTCACACCCTCAGAAGAGATGAAATAGCAGGAAACATGTCACCTCTCAGAGACGTCGCAGGTACGTTCCTCTTCAGAAACAGCTTGAATTGATGCCTCTGTCTGGGAAACTGCCCGAGGAGCTGCATTTCCCTTGTCATTCCCTGGGAGGGACAGGACTTGTGCCCCCCCCTCACCCTCACTCCCTCCCAGGGACCCACATCTCCGAGTGACTCCGTGTCAGAGGACAAGATCCTTACCCTGATGCGTCCCACTCTCCAAGCGCTGCCCACCCCGGCACCCGGAGCACATGGTTCTGCAGAAATAAGTTGTTCCCCTGCTTCCAGGTTAAAATGGCGTCTGGAAACACATCAGAAAGATGCAATCAGGCCCTGTTTTCAGTACTTTAAAAATATTAATGAAAACTCAACATAAAAGCAATGAAACATGCCCAAACTACTACTACAACAAAAAATAATAAAAAAGGTCCCTTTTATGTCCTGTAGTTAAGGCTGCTTAATTTGGCACTAACTCAAACCCACAAACCAGACCTGACCTACTGCTGGCCCAGTGCCACGGTACGATTTCAGCAGCAGCAAACTGGAGGAGACGGGAATGTCTTAGACCGGGTGAAACCCTTCCCGGCATCTGCACCCAGGAAGGAGCTGCCCCTTCAACACAGCTCTGACCCGCACCCACTGCCCCAGGGAACCTACAATGAATAACAAACATAAACATCCCAAAGCCCGTGGCTTCTGCCACCACCTTCCTGCAGGGACTGAGAACCCCCCAAAGTTTTCGGGCAACATAAATACTCTGTGGCACCTCTGTGTGCTCACCTGCAGCGTTCGCCTGCACCTCAAGGGCAAGTGAAACACAGGCAGCAGAGACCCCATGAGCTTCTGGCGATTCACAACACCTCGTTGCCTGCCCAGAAACCTTCCAGACCACTTTTTTATGGCAGGATCTTACAAACGTGTGGAATGGAAATAAAGGGCAGAGAAATCAGGTGCTCACGGGGCAGTATCAGACCCAGCCTGGGAGCTCAGTTCTGTCGCTCACGTGTTACCGCAGCAGTGAAACGCAGCGAGTACAAACCACAGCTCACAAGTTTGTCTCGGCTTTTCTTCTCTTTTTTGAGGAAAAAGATGACACAAAAGGCAGAGTGTGTAATGAGGATTACTCATTCTCAGCTTCCATATTCTATTTCCTGTATCATAAAAAGTGGAAGAGAGACGTCTTCCTTCCTGGGACTAAAACCAGTGAAGTACTAACTTTTTTCCACAGATTTATCTGCAGATTCAGAATTTGTTTTCTAATACTGATGGCACTAAGAGAGTTCTTCCTGAAGTTTCTTATTATTTTTTTACTGCTTCCATCTTTCACCTCCATGTGTGGATGTGTAACTGCTGTACAAAGGCCACAGTCAAAAAGCGCTGCTGTTCTCTGGCACGGTGACACAGGGAGCTGAAAAAAAAGGGATGTAAATTCTTAATGGTACTATCACAAACCTATTTCCTGTTTCAAAATTATGCTCATTTCCTCCTCAGACACATTTAAAACAGTCCGTCTCCCAAAGTCATTTCTAAGCTCTAAAGTAACACATGACCTTTTGGAGGACATCGGAGATGGGCTTCCAGTCGCCCAATAAAGCAGCCCAATAACAAATGAGATGCTTTGCCAGGTTGTACATATTCCTTCAACACTGGCCAGTTCCAGTGCGTGTGGTTTGGTTTTGCTGAGAGTCAGTGAACCCTCTGGGGGTGACAGAGGAGCAGACACGTCCTCCCCAGAGGCTGTGCCTCTCCCCGGCAGCTCCTCACCACCCCGGTATTTACGGTGTTTTGTGCTGGCCCTGGAGCCCCCCTCACTCCCATCCCCGTCCCCAGGAGCAGCCACACACACCGACCAGGGGAGTTCCTGTCCCTGCCAGGAACTGTCATCACCACCCTTAGAAGGGGTAAACGTCACAGTTAATCAAATCACAAATATTTACTCCTGCAAATTTAGGTGGCAAGAACCTGCTATGACAAACATATGAGACATTCATAAAAATATTTATAAACAGATGGGTAATTTTTATCAAACAGTTAAAGTCTCAGGTAAAGGCAGGCTCAGATCTCAAGACAGAAAAACCTGAGAAAGATCCAGACTGCCAGCTTCTGCCACGCTGCACTCCTGTCAGATACCCTACAGGACCAGTGAGGTGTGTCAGGGACAGTGTTCACAGAAGGTGATTTCATAAGCTCTTAACACAAGGTGATGTGTATTTCAAACCACTTTCAAGTAGTCTTTGCTTGGAGAGAGAATGGCCTCTTCCTCTTGCCGTGCAATAGACCTTCTTTGGAGAAGCTCTGAAAGGTAGAGCCACAGCCAGAGACTGTAAGTGAAAGAGATGTACAGAAGATGATAAATCATCCACCAGATCCTACCCTCATCCCTCATCCCGTCCCATCCCACCAGAGACAACGACCCACCCCAGAGAGACCCCTTTGAAATTCACAGGACATTCTGTGTGAACGTCCTGTGAGCTCAGTGAGCAGATCCATTTCCTGTCCCACTCCCACTGAAGACATTCTTCACAAGTGAAAAATGAAAGATTTGTGATCAGAAACCTGTGTCCATCTGATGGTGAAACAAGAGTTGAGCAACACAGCCCCACCGCTGCCAAAGCACTCTCCCTTGTAGCCGACTGAGCCGAAAAGCATCAAGGAGGGAGTGAGATTTTAGCATTTAATGTCTCTCCCTTCCCCAAATAACCCCCACACCTTGAAACAAAACCCCAATCCCCACCAACATCTTCCCCTTGTACCCTCCCCCCTGGCAAAGAAGAAGAAAAATTAAAAAAAAAAAAAAAGACAATTTAATCTCCCTTATTCCATTTCCTTCAGAACATTTAGTTTAAGCTGGGGTACCTTAAAAATGTGCATTTAATAGAATGATCTGGCACTAGCCCTGGAACAAATATTTGATCTTCAGATTCCTTTTATTTTATTCTTCTGCCATAAAATGTCCCCAAAGGCTTAAAGCTGCACAACCTCAGAGCGCTGTTGCCTCATGTGTAAAACTGGCCAAATACCCTCCTTATCAAGCCTGGGCTGCAGGGACTGTTGTGAAACACCCCGACTGACACCGCGTGACGGGGCACTAACACCCTTCCTGTCACTTGAATGCAAATAATTCTTTTCCTTGCCATCTGCCAACATACTGACTGTGAAAAATAAATGTACTCCGAGACCCAGGTGGTCACCTCCCCGTCTCAGCAGCTGCCAATGGGCTGCTCCCAGGGTCAGGTCTTCCACCTGCCCTCCTTGGGCCTCTGTTTTACATGCTCCGAGGCTGCGGTGACAGGATACACCGTGTCACGTTTTGCAGCAGGGGTCCCAAACAGGTAGCACGTGTCCCTTAGATGGCTTTTGGCCAGTGAATGACTTGGTTTCAATTTAAACACTGACTCAAAATTTGTAACAAGGTATGTGCTCATTAGAACCATCAATTTTTACTCTTTTTTTTCATCGACTGTACAATTCCCTTGGCTGCCATGGTTCAGGGAGCTCATTTATGGCTACACAAACAGCTCCACCTTCCCGTGTCACAGCCGGGGCAGCAGCCGCAGCGAGTGTTGGGCTGAAGGGCAGATCCACAACGGTGCAGGGCTCGGGGATGCAACAGGACTGTTCTGTTGTCTGGGAAACAGTCTCCTCAACTCTGCATCATCTGACAGCTACCAGCAGATCATGTTTTTTCTTGCAGGCATCACAAATGTGCATGTGATCAAGTAGGCAGATGATAATCACATGTTATCACCCACAACTCATGAGCAAGCACAGTAACAGCACAATTAAGGACAAAACCACATATTTTAAAGTACATTGAAATGGCTTGTGTTGTTTGGAAATACTCATGTAGGTCTCCCCTACATCTGATCCTTGGTTAATTCTAAAGATGACATCATCTCTTACAAAACCACACCACACTATCAAAGGGTTGTTGAATGCAACTTTCTAACATAAGGCCTTGAGGAACCAGCCCTGAGAGGTAGTGCTCATGGCATTATTACATGTTAAATCACAGAGTTTTATATTTACTCACAGTCTTCAAACCGTGCTCCTGGATCCAAAATTTATATAAAGCTCTTTCTTTGAGAAATCTGGTACTCGATCAGCTGTCTTCAGACATGGCTTAAAGAAACCACAACCTGGAAATAAAAGCTGAGAATTCTTCATACACAAACTACTGCATGGAAGTGGTTACTTGGTCATCAGTGGTGACACCTGCAATAGCACAGAGACAATTATCAGATCAATTATAAACCAAACAGTCCTGAGATCCCCTGAGCTTCCACCTGTCAGTGGCTGAGAGAGCAACGGTCAAGGCTAAAGCCACTACATCATTTTGGTTCAGTTTTGTGGGCCAGAGAAAGGTAGATCCCAGATTTAAGCCCATTTACACAGTCCTTAGCACAGGACTGTACCCGTCACCTCTTTGGGAGGGGAGGAGCCCGTCCCAGCTCTGGGCATAAACCCACAGCTCTGGGACAAAGTCCTTGGAGCTTTAATAGTAGCAGCAACTCAAGGCTCAGTCCCAACCTGCTCAGCTGGGTTTGATAGCAGGAATTCCCAACTCCAAGCTGAGAAGACAGTCTGGTGTTTGGATGGAGATGACAACCCACTGAGGAACAGCCAGAAAGTCAAAAATTGCCCCAGAAAATGGCCTTTCTCCTTCTGGGCAAAATCACAGTTGGGTTTGTTCTGAACTGTTGCATCTTCCTCCGTGCACGGATGGAAAGTGCTCAGTGCCCGTGAGAGGTCTCAGACACGGAACTTAGCCAAGGAGACTTGGACACTTGTGGGCCTTCCCCTAACCCCATCAGTTCTTAATTTGGGCAGCTCTGTTAGTGATGATTAGTAAGAAAGCACTTGGAGAGACAGAAGCTTTTTCATCATCATACCACCCACACTTAATGTGGTGATGAAACCAAGCTGTGTACTAAGCTGTCTGCAACTTTGTGTTTCAGCAAAAGCAGTAATTAAAGGAATAAACAGCCTTATAAATGGAAAAATGTTAAATCCAAAGGACTGAGAAAGCATCAGCCTTAGCACTGCGTGATTAAGCCAACCTGGATTAATGCCATCCGTCTCTTCAGGATACACATACACATTCTCTCTTCTACAGAGTCCAAAACGTTAACAGCCACAAACTGAACTGAAATAGATTTTAAAAAGGAATAAATATTTGCAAAAAGTAGCTCTAACAATGACTAATATTCTCACAAAACAACTACTTTAAGTGTAATTGTTCCTATTTAGTTCATGCATAGTGTACACTAAAGCGCTGTCTTACTGGCTGTCTCAATCTGTTTTTCTCTCTAAATTTGAGTCATTTAAGAACTACTTCAAGTTGCTGCACAAGTAAATGATATTTATATCAGTTCCACTGCATGAAACCAATTTGAAGTCCACATTTTTTACAGCAGGTTCATGACCACTAAGATGGCAAAACTGGAGTTTGACCTTCTCTGTGCCAATGTATGGATTTCATGCTCAGAAATAAGAGTTTTTATAAATTTTCTATGGTGACAGATTCTGAGCACACAGCAGCTCTCTGAAATACATGCACTACTGCTAATCAGTAGTTACTAGAGCTCAAGGTCTATGGCAAGGTAAGATGAAGAGCAGAGGAGATAGAACAGCTTTGCTTTTTCACCAAGAGGCCTCACTGAAACACAGTTTTTGGAAAAAGAAGGAAATGGGATCGTGGCTGTCAGCTTTGTTATCTTGAGCGTGTCAGTTTATTCTGCCTTTCCAGGACAACCACGAGCCAGCCCCGAGAGCTCTGGCAGCTCACAGGGAACACGTACCAAGCTGGGGAGGGAACAGCAGCACCACGGGAACAGGATCTTTCACGGGTAACGCTCTGGAAAAAAAACCTCTTCTCTTTGGCTGTTGTGACTCTAAGAACAAAATAAATGATGACACACATCCCCAACAGCAAAGCCTGGAGACTCTGAACAGTTACAGAAAGTGTTAACAAAAAGATACATTATTTCAGGACTTTATTTTTGCCGTACTCATTTTCCAAGAGAAAAAAGTGAAAGTACCCAGCAATTGCTTGACCTGGAAACAACTGATATTCCTTTACGCTTGATTTAAATCTTCCTAAACATTTTCCAGGTGTTGGCACATGTATTTACTAATATGAGAGAGGATATAAGTATCTTGAAGGAAAAAAAAATGAAACAATGAACTCATTAAGTTTGGATGGTTCTTTACACATTTTACAATGCCATCTCTAGTTACTGTCTTTTCAGCTTTTCAGTGTTAGGAAACATTCCCCTTAACAAGCTGTAATGAGTAGTATTTTGTGTAGCAATAAAGAGGTAGGATATCGCCTTCTTGGTACAGATGATTTTGATTAAAAAAAAGATAAAGAGATAAAAAATAAAGTAACATAGTGAATATGATTAGCCAGGAAACTATTTACATTTGCCAAGAGAAGTGATGAATGACCACTAGCTCAAATCAAAACTTCTAATTGTGTCACATTCTTCAATGGCTTTACTGAAGAAAATGAAGAAATACTGATGCCCACAGAACTCTAGTGACAAGTAAGCAGCTCAGGTGTTACAAATATGGAAAAGTCACAGAGATTCTCTCACAGCTCTGGAATCAGCTCCAGACTCAGATCCCAGGAAAGGATTAGTGGGAGCTGAGCTTCCACCTCACATTTCTCTTTTTCAAGATCTGGTGTTCATGGCTTTTCCACCACAAAGGAATGGTTCATCTGGGATCAGAATTTGGAATTCACAGCTCCCGGTTCAGCCAACTAAGCCATGTTTTTTCACTGAACCTTCTTTTGTTTTTCCTTTCCTTTCTGCACACACATGCACACAGGGTATGTGTGCAGAGGAGCTCTCGCACAGAACACATGGCTTACAAATCTCCTTTCCTGAAGTAGTTTTACTAATGAATTTTGGGGTGTCCAGATCAGCTTTCCCCCCAAAGCTCTGCAGATGCCAGAGATTTGGAAAGATAGGTAATTACTGAAAGGACATGGTAATTTTAATATACATTTTATTCTAATGCTGTATTTTTAATTTGGAGCAGCCTTAAATTGTTTACTAAATTGCTAAATACTTAAGAAACTTAGTTTTAATTAAAATGAATCCTGAAAGGATAGCTTAGCAATGGATCTTTACAAACACAGTAACTGAAATAGGTAACATGTGGCCAGCTGTTAAGATGACTGTTTCCATAACAGCACCCATCTACGGTAAGGTCCACAATGGCACAGGATCCTGTTTCTATGGTAATGGAATGTCTGAGCCTTGAGGATGCACAGAAACCCAGCTTGAGAAGTAGGAACTCGTGGTTTAGATTAAAGGGGTTCCTTGTTTATACTTGTCTGTGTCCAGCCACTTGTCACCTTTTTCTTATCCCTCCACTGTAAACTGGTTACGCTGGTGACTCTCTTTGGCTTGTTGTTCTGAGGCAATAGGTGGTATCTAGTCATTCTGTCTGTCCTCCTTGTGCAACTTAAACCTCTGGTTAATTGCAATCCAGTTAAGACTGTGGGAGTGGGGCTCAGCAGAGAGTGCAGAAGCCCCAGGTGGTGCCAGCAGAGGTAGGAAGTCCATGGGGTGAATTCAGGTGCTGCCTGGCCAGAGAGAGTGGAAAGGAAGGGTATGGGTACGGCATATGCATTGGTGGTGCTGTGTACCCACTTCAAACAGGTAAGTAACACCTACCTCAGCAGTGTTAGGAGATGGCATGGTAACAATTTTGGTGTGGTAGGAGCGTGCACAGACACAGACAGACACATCAGCTTGTCTGGGAGTTTAGTTTTTTCTCTTCAGAAGAAGTGAGTTATTCCCTGTGATGTGACACCAGTTCTCAGCAACACTACTGCTCTCAATTCATGCTTGCCCACCTCCCTGCATCCAGTGTGCCAGCTATTTGGCTGTAAAAACCCTTCCAGATTATTCTTCTGGGGTCAAATCTCCAAAGGATTAGTGATGTGTTAGAAGGTGGGGTTAACACCTAGCAAACTCTCAACAGAACTTCTGCAGGTGCCCATCAGAAATCAAAACTAACACAACTGAAAATCAGACTGCTTTGAGTAATTTCAGCTCATATTTTGTGCCAAGGTGAAGGCATTTTGGTGCAGGTGCTTGGAAATTCAGCTTGTGCCAAAGGGATGCTCACTCAGTACAGACATGGTGAGGGAAACTGCCAATTAAAAGTTAACGGGCACATTTCAGTGTGGTTATTTAAGGAATCTTTACCAACTCATAACAGAAGAGCAAACAGGCTAAATCTCCAGAGTTCTGTGTGTAACTTCTTAGCACCACCAGAACCCCACACCTGAATACAACAGATTGCCCATTCTCGCTAAGGACTCGGTGACGTATGTGACATTCCACGTGCTGCCTGAGCCTGGGTACAGCCAAGGTCTGGAAGCTGAAGGCACTTCTTACCCTGTACCCAGGATTTCAGGACAAGGAGATAAGGAATGTTAATAGCTGAAAAACTGCTGATGCACTTTTGGTGTCTGGTTTTGAAAATCAGAGCCGTTAACGGTGTCAGTAAATTACAGAAAGTCATGGTAATCCAATTACTGCTATTTTAAAACACTAAGGTTCCTTTGTAGCTATGGAAACAAAAATGCAGACATTAATGAGCAAGGGGGAAAAAACCCCGGTGTTTCCTTGACAACAGATAAAAGCACAGCTCTGTGAGACCCAAAGGGGAGAACGACAGAAGTGCCTTTTACCCTGACACACCCCTGAAACACAAGTCCAGTGCGATGGTACACGTCACCGCCACGAAGCGGCAGGAACTCTCTTCACACCACCATCACTCTGCTGCAGTTACCCCCTAGCACCAGGCTTTGTGAGGTCCCTTGAGTGTCCTCCACAGAAAGGTGGCCATGGGCAGAGGGGACACTGCCACACACCCAGCTGTCCAGGAGCAGCTGCTCCCTGGAGTGCAACACAAACTCTCTGCATACACACACCAACACACACCCCGACCATACGTACCCATGGTACCGCTTCTCCCAGCAGAAATCCGTGTACTCATTAGGTAAGATTATGGCACAGACAGGGATACAAGCAGTGTGCTACTTGAGCTTCATCATCACCACTTCAAGTCTGAGCAGCAGCTCTCACACAAGCCAGGAGTATTCTTGTCCGAGGAACGTGACATTGTTCAAAGACAGTGAGACAAGAGCCCTGTGACAGAGGTGAACAGGACACCAGTAAGGTTACCAGTAAGGTTATCCCAGTAGACAGTGCACAGCATAATTGATACGTATTGATATGGTATTGAATATTGATATGTACAATAACTTAGTGAAATTAATAACTAGAAGAGTTAATTGGCAAACTTCCCATAGGCATTTTGGAAGAACTGAATCTTCAAAACAAGGTCTTTGCTCAACTCCACCCAGCGTATGGGATTAAGAGCGTCCCTTCATAGCAGGGAAGGGAAGTATTATCAATAATCCTACATTGTTTGTGTCTGCAGCAATAAAGAGCTGGATACTGAGCTACAAGAATGTAGGGTTTCCTTGACAACACGTTGAGAAAAAAACCCACAACTACATAAAAGCTTATGGAGAAAATGAAAAAAAGTTATGGTTGGGTAGGCTGAAGGGTTGGGACAGGGTTTCACCTGCGAGGGGCGGCTGCTCCAGGGCCGCGGTGACAGGAACGCTCCCTGCCCACAGGTCAGTCATCAGTGCTTCCTTCTGCTGGTTCTGGCACTGATCTGAAAGTTGGTTCAAATGCTCAATGACCCTGTCAACTTCCAGTCTCATTTTCTGTACAAAACCTTTACTTTAGGGTAGCTGGTGCTTTTAGAGGATTTCTGAAGACTATTGGAAGTTTTCTATGACAAGTAAGAAACAGATGGCAAAATGAGTATGTCTGTACTCCAGCTTGTGCAGAACCCAGCTAACCTTGTGGCTTCTGGAGTTGAAGCAGCTGTTCCTCTGAAAGGTACACCAATTTTAAGTGCATCATAATTGTAATTACTCATATTTATGACATGATATGACTGAAAACACTATAGCTTATTACTCCTGCAGTCTAAAAGAATTGGAAAGACTCTTCATATTCCTCCTGCAAAACATCCATTTTGTAGAAGAGGCATCACAACATCCTCCACTTTTTAACCTCTGAACTGTCAGCACAAGGATGGTTAAGTGAGGAGGAGTAACTGGGGCTCTCTTTGTTACTGGACTCACACCTCTGCCTGTTCTCCCAGGCCTCTGAGGTTTTTCTTGGGTTGTAACTATCCTTGTGAATTAATCCCTAAAACAGTCCTTCCCCAGACCTGCTTGTGCTGAATTAATACTAAAACCCAAACCAAATGAACCCCAAATTGACCCTTTAAGATGATTCAGCATTTAGAGCCTTACCTAAAACACATTAAATCTAAATTTGGAAATAAAAAGGTCTGTGGGGCTTTAATAGAAGCTGGTTTGAGACTAGCTTTTGATTTTCCCTTCGGGTGAGAGTCTCCATGTACACCCTGCTGTTGGGGTGTGAAAATAACCTGAGCACTTTACAGAATCAATTCAGTTCTTGGTGAAACACCAGGGTTAGGTGCACAACCAGCTGAACCTTCTCATCTTTGTGATTGCCTGAGCATTTTCTCGGCAGCCCCGGGGCCTTTTCCCTGTGTGATCTATTACTTTTGCCTTGTGTTTTAGTTTTTTCCCTTGCACTGGCTTTTCTTTGGCAAGCACACCCATGTTTGCTCCTAAAGAAGCTGAGTCTCTCCCTTTTGCTGCTCAAGCACATTTTTGTTTTCTCTTGGACTTTTTCTCTTGGTTTGGCCTGGCCAGTACGTGAGGGTTACTCTTCAGGGTGGTCATTCCTCCTGTCTCAACAAGATATACAGAAGTGCCACATCAACCTCAGTAGTTATTATGCAGTATTGATGTGAGAGTAATTGTTGGCTGCCCAGTTTACTAGAATGCCTTCATTCTTCCTGCTTTGATTACTTTTTTAATACTAATTTTTTTTTCAGATTTTTAATACTTACTTTGAAAGATTCGGTCAATTTACACAGCTGTGATCTTCAGGGGACAAAGTGTCACGTTAAGTGCTATGGTGGAAATGTGCCTTTGGGCAAATGAAAGCTGTGTAGCCAGCTGTGATTTCCAAACACACTTAAGAGTTCACCTCTGTAACAGAAATATGACAGGAAGTGATACTACGTAGTGATTCTTCATGGGAAGAGATCAATCCTCGGAGAAGGAGCATTAGGTGCATTTAAACATTCCAGATGTTACTTCATCTGCAGCAAAGTGGCCAAGACCATGGTGGAACTGATGAATGCTGCAGGGGCTTGGAAATGTGACTGCTGCAGTTACTGTGCATCAGCTGTCCGTGACGTAGAGACCACAATGAGCAACACAGACCCTTGAGTTACTGCTTCAGCCTTGTGTTTTGTTACTGCACTTTTCAAACTGGGTCGAGAAGAGCATCCTCACTGAGCAGGCAGTACACAAAGATTAATTTAGATTTTAGAGAAAGATAAAGTGATGAAAAGGTAAAAATCTTTTAACTTTGATACACACAAAAAAATTACAACACTAGGAAAATTACCTGTTTTGCTGAACTGATTTAAGCCATTTCAATTTGCCATCTCCATCACGTCGTACAAAGGCACACTGTCTGCAGGACTGTACCCCTGCTGGCAGCCCTATTTCTTTTCTCTCCAAACATGCACTTTTCCATCTCACCTGAGGCCACAGACAACTCTCTGGCAAAATTTTCATGGAGCTGAGCTTAGCTGTCAGTTTATGTACTAGAGAGGAATTTAAGCTTCTACTGTGCCTGGTAGCCAGGCCCCCCCTAGTACTGAGTCAGGCTGTACTCCTGTGTCTCAGCGGCAGTACCTCTGACTGGGCAGATGTACAATTGAAGATTGTTTTTCATGCACTGCAGCGTGATTCATTGTTTGAGCGCCTTTATCAGATTCTTTGCTAAAGGTTGGGATTAGTAGTCTGAACTCCTCAAGTCCAGCCATGCTGGTTTTACGTGATTTTCCAGCTGAATGTCTTCTCTCAGGCACACACGAAGACACGCGTTTAACAGGTGCTGGTCCCTTACTGTCACGGAGCAGCCAAGTCAGGCATAAAGCCTCCTTGAAGTTTTCAAGCTCCTTTCTGAAACTGCTTTGTCTCTGTTTCACTCTTTGGGGCCAAAAATACATTTGAGAAGTGTTCTCGCTTGCCTGACAAAAACCTTCCACCTGTGTCGTCTGTCCCCGTCCCCCCCCCCCAGTATTCATAACCATTTCTCTTCATCTGCTCTTGTGCCAATAATTGTATTTCAGCTTAAACCCCTGCCATTATAGAGAGCAGCCCCTTTGCCTTGCTCCACTCCTGGTGGTCTCCTTTATACCCCGTTGTTGCCGCAAACATTCTGTGTGTTTCCTGCCCGCTGCGGATGGGGAAGCTGGGTCATCGCTGAGCAGGAAGGTGCAGCTGGGATGGCCCTTTTCCTGGCTGTGATTTGGGGAATATTCAAGGGGACACTCATGGCCGGGTGGGCAGTGCCGGCTGTGGCTGTCCTGCCACACTACTTGGTGCTACCACGGTCTGGGTACCCAGTCAGCACGTTCAAAGGCAGAAATGGAGGTGTCCTCTGAAGACTTTTGCTGTGGAAACCTGGATGCCTTTTGGAATATGGGCTCTTGTAGGTTAATTAAAAAATAGCAGCAAGAATCATAACAAAATGTTCTGACTACATAAAATCAAAAACCTTCCTAAATACTTAATTTGCTTTTTTAAATTTAGAGGCTGAGGAATAAACTTGACTGGATTACATCTGTTAAGTTAAAAAAAAACCCAAAACCCAAAAACCCAACAAACAAACCTTAGAAAAAGATAAAAGAAAAAAAGTAATAATTTTTCATTTGTGCCTGATGGGGCTGTGGGTTTTTTTTTTTTTTTTTAACTGTTTGCAAATCTTCAGTGTAATGGTTTGAAACCCAGTCGTGTCATTTCTTTACGCCCACACACAGAGCTGCAGTAGTGCAGACACCGTAGCAGCAAACCATATTACCAGCATCGGCCATTAAAACTCTTCCCCCACCAGGCGTGGGCTGCCTTCGCCCCCTCCTCTGCGCACACACACCCCACCACCCACCCCTCAGTGCTTAAAAAAAAAGAGAAGAGAAAGACACTGAAAAAAGGAAACAAGATGCTGCTTTTATCTCAACGCTATTCCAGGGAGACCTGAACCTCTCCACCTGCCCGTGAATTGGCCACCTAAAGGTTAGCAAGTGTTTTGTTATCATTTTATATAGACAGAGATAGCATTAAGACAGAAATTTTAAAGTTTTTTTTTTTTTTTCTTCTCATGTGATGGTTCTTTCAGTTAGCAATGAGAAAGATTTTTTCCTAAAACACAAAGCATTTTAGTACTGGCCCCACTTCTGCTTTTAGGAGGGCTTTATTCAGTATTTTTTCATCATTTAGTCCAACCTCCTAAACTTTAAAAGATGGATTAGGGTTATTATTTCTCTGTTAGAGCAACCTGTTGATTACAGACTGCTGGCTGGAGGTTGTTAACTCTTTCCTAACAAGGGAAATGCACGGGAGTGAATGGGATGAAAGGACAAAAGAATGGAAATCCTTTAAGGTTTTTAGATTTTTTTTAAGCACTAACAATCCCATTTTTTTTTCATTGTGAAGCCACCAACAGATGGGTTAGATAGGTTTCTTTTTAGAAATAAGTGGTGTAAATTTAAAATGAAGTCATATAATAAACTACAAAGCATTTCTTACGATTGGAGCTGAGAAAAGTAGCAGCATAAGAAGTAGAATAGGAAATATTCTCTGATACAAATTGCATGAAGAGATCAAAAGGGCCGACATGATGTTCATTTACACACTAAAATATATTTTAGCTAACAATATCCTTATTCATTTAAGCCTTTTGAATGTTTTCATTTATGGATATTCAAGAAAAGGAGAATCAAAAAGATAGAAAAATCGCATATTTAATAACAATCAACATAACTGGTGCTATTCTAGAGTGAAGGAAAGGCATTACAAATCCCATTCTACTTAAAAGGTTCTAATAATGTATTCTCCTACAGTGTTTACAAAAATAAAAAATAAACCAATTTCACTGATATTACACAATAATGGAAGTATGGTGTCAAAAATACTTGTCCTCAGGATATGGTACAAGAATTGCTTAAGTTTGATCAGGGTCTTTCCTAGTTGCTTAGTACTTTGGTAACACATGGAGCAGGGCAGAACTTCAGGAACAATGACTTCTAAACAAGCAGCAGGACTTCCCAAAGTCAGAATCTGAGCAAGAAATGTCATCACTGAAAGATGATGAGCGTTTTGGAGGATCAGGGAATCCCACGTTCTCACCCAAACTCTGCAGGGGGCTGGGGCTCGGTGTTGTTGCTGAGGCTGTAAGTGCTCTGCAACGCTGTGAGAGCAGCCACAGCCCTTCCCAGGGCGGGAAGGTGAAGCCAGTACTTCTGGTATGAGACATTTCGAGGTACGAACTCAAACCGAGAAATGAACAAGGCAGAAATGGTAGAAAATGAGATGAACAGCAACGTCTGGGTTAATCAGGAAACATATCAGTTCCATTTTGCTCATCTGAATTAAGGTCCAGAAAGCCCCAGAATGAGGGTACACTCAGAAACCTTTCCATCAAACAGGCAGCATTTAAAGTAACTGCACAGAATTTATTTCAGACCCTGTGGTTCACCATAACGTTATTATAGTAGTATTTAAGTACAAGTTTTGTTCAGTCAATCAAGGGAGTTCTTCATAAACACTGGCCCCTTGTGCTGGCTCTCAGTGGTAGGCCAGCAACTGGAAATGCTGATTCCAGTATAAAATATGTCGCTGATAGGATCTTTGAAATCTACTTCCTTATTAGTACTGATACTTTCCCTTGATCCCACCTTTGACTAAACCCTGTTGGTATCTTTGAAGGACAGAGGGTTTTAGACACCTGGGAAGGGGCTCTTTCTGCAGACTCTCATAACCCAGAACCTTGTACCACAGTACAAGTGGGGTCATCTCCCCAGATCCTGAAGAAGACATGAGTTGAGAGTGAAGAGCAGAGCAGCACCACAAACTCCCTACTCTGTAGTACCTGCCATAGACACACCTTTCTGTGGAGTTAAAATAGATAGCTTGCTGTACATTGAGCCAACTGAAGTTAATTGGGTTTCTCTGAGCAGGAACATATTTTGATCCTGGGGAGGTGTCAATGCCCCAAGCCTGGCAGTGCTTCAGAGGCAGTTGGACACTGCCCTTGACAGCATGCTTTAACTTTTGGTCAGCCCTGAATTGGTCAGGCAGTGGGACTAGATGGTCACTGTAGGTCCCTTCCAATTGAAAATATTCTATTCGATTCTAATTACAGGTTAGGAAGTGACATCCAAAAATAGATTAGGTTTAAAAAGAGAAAACCAAAATCACTTAGTTTCAAATAGAACTATGCATCTTTTTTTCACCATTCCTTTGTTGACTGCAGCAGTAATCCCCAGAAGATCTCACTTACATGTGAGAACCCCTTTAGGAGCCTATCTCCCAGCAGAGCTGGAACCTGTTCTGCATGTAGTTGTATCCATCTGGCCAGACCAAGCCTGCAGATGAGAAGTGTGAGTCATGGAAAGCAGTTCACAATGCCTTTTTACAGATTCACTGATTTTAAGCGTTTGTAGCACCATTACCAATCACTGAGGACATTTCAGGGTATAAGAGAAACTAGAAGGATTTTAAGCAACAATACTCATCCCTGTTAAGAGGGTTTTGACCCCTGAATAACTAAAGGACAGGCAAGAAAGACATGAAGAACAAGACAGAAATATTTCTCCACCCCAGAATTAGAGGCTCACTAAGACAGGGCCCAGGGACAAACTGAAAGCAGCCCAAGCAACAGCGAAGCTCTCTAAGAGTGGTAATGCTCTGCAGAAGGGAAACCCATTGGCATTAGTCTATCACCTAATTAGTAAAAGAAAGAGCTTCCACTGAAGTGGGTACTGGACAATCACACCTTACAGTTCCACCACTCCCCAAGTTACAAGATACGTGCTCAGCCACCGGGGTTGGGCAGGTGCTCACCACAGAAGTTATAACCTGACCAAAAGCTACATCTTCCAGAAGACAGTGTTCCTAAGGAATTTTTACAGGCCAGATATGCTGATTTAGTATCATTAGAGGGAATGTGTGTTGCAGTGTGGGATGTACTCACTCTAACAGCAGGGGAGGATGCAGCCGTTCCAGTCCGTATGTCGGACAGTGTCCCCCAAAAGCCCCCGGGGCTCGGTGGCTGCTCTGTCCGAGGAGTCTCTGGGAGGTCACCCCACAAATGGTACCTACACTCTTAAAATGATCTTTTCACTTCTCTCAACTCTCCTTTGCACTGTTTTCCTTACAGCATTTCACAGATTTTAGGGAGGGTTGTTGAGCATGACCTGAACACTTTGGACATTCTTTCACCGCTTTGGCCCCCGGTTGCTGGTCCCTCGCTGCCACCGGGCACGGGGCTGGCAGCCTGTGGGGGATGCCCACACGGGGCAAGTCTGGCATTTCAAGTGTAGCAAGTGTCTTCTCACCACCATTCTCTCTTTTTCCAAAACGTTTTAAGAGAGATCTTTACTGTAAAGTTACAAGCAAATCCCCTTTGGGGGTACAAAGGAAAGAACCCTTGTGCATTTCACTGAGTGGTGCAGTCGAATGCAGCGCACACAACGCCACGTTTTGAAGGGAAATGATAGGTTCCTACATGAGTAATGGTAAAAGATATGAAGATATTGAAATGCTACTGCATTTTCTTCTGTTTCACCTCTTCCTGTTTTCTGAAGGTTGTTACCGTGACACCAATGTAAAAAAAAAAAAAAAAAAAAGAAAAAACAACTTCCTACTTCTAATCTGTTTCAAGTCTTTGTCCTCGTTTCTCTCTGCATCAAGTACCGAAAGAAATGAGACTTCTTTTGCTGAAATGCCTGGCTCGATGAAAGGTACGTACCCAAATTATGGACAGACTAAGGAGGATTAACTTCTCTGTGCTCTCTGGTATTATATTTAAGGTAGGGATCACCAAAAGGTGCTGAAAAAGACTTCTAGCATAATGTAGTATATTATGTATGTTCAGAATGTTGAAAAGCTGCTTCTGTGTGGTTACAAAACTAAACTAACTCTATGGTGTCTCCAGATGGTGCCTGCAGACCGAGCAGGGCACCCAGCACTGCCCCTGCGACCGGCCTGGGCTGCTCCGGGTGTCGGAGGGGTGCCCAGGGAAGGAGGCAAAGCTGGGCAGTGGGCAGAGCCTTTACCTGTGCCCTGCAGAGCACAAAAACCACTTGGTTGGATAATCCAAGACAACTATAACACTTCTGATAAAAGGAAGCAAAGTTTCTAAAATATATTTGAAATTAAGGAAAAACTATATAGAAAAGAGGAACATGTTGGATTTAAAACTAGGGGGGGGTTATACCTCCTTATTGAAATACTTTATATTTTATATATATATTATATTATATACAGAATAAGACAGTTTCTGCTATGCTGATTTGTTGTCTGAAACTGCTCCACTTTTCAACTTTTCAGTGTTCCACAGACCTGAAGGTATAATTCAAACTAGGAACAAAATAATTGTATTTAAATGCAATTTTAATGACCAGTTTTGATCTAGAAAATCTAGAAAATCTAGAGAATTAGGCCAAATCTTGCTGTTAGTTTTGTTTATATGAACTTTTCCTTTACCTAATGAGGATCAAGTGTTTAGACAAGTAGTTCGATGCTACTCGCTACAGAGAGAGTTCAGCCCATGAGGCGGATGCTCGGATGCCTGGGGCAGAGCTACCAAAGGAGGGGTTTCTGCTTTAGGCAAGGACTGCCCGGAATTAGCCTTCAATTAGAAATCAGAATTAGTTTGAGATAAGCTATTTTTGTCAATGTACAAAAAAATACAGTGACTTTTTTTATATAAACAAGAGGTGTGAAATGTATGATGATATTCACCACAGCAGAATACAAGCCACAGAAGTTTCACTTCGGAAGCAAGTATTTCATTTGCTGTGAAAAGCAGTGAACTCTCACGGCTCTGAAGTGATGAGATTTTGCATCACTATTTAGTTTAATTATCTAGCATTAGTTAAATCTTTCCTTTAAATGGTCAGCTGAGTATGGTGGTGTGTGCGTATGGCTGGACTCGACCTCAGAGGTCCTTTCCAACCATGAAGATTCCGTGATTCTGAGTATTTCTTTTGCAGAACATTAGAGAGAGCACTGGACTGATTCTCAGAATTACACTGCATGTTGGGCACCAGAAACTTCACAGAATAAGCAAAATTATAGAGAGGCTGGTACTTTGGAACGCCAGGATTCTTATCCATTAGATCAGTCATAGAAAGGTATTTTCTCATTTTTCATGTGATGTGAGTGAGAGAGTATCGTTGTCAGTTGTCAAGAAACAGAACTTCTCTTGGATCTCCATCCAACCCCGTATCAACTTACCCAAAGGAACTGCCAGATACACAAAATCAATGGCATTGAGTTGCCTGAGTCTCCTTTATGTCAATTATTCCAAAATTCTCAGTAACTCCATACAACAGAGATTTTGCTTTGAATAATGGTAACGTAGCGTCTGTGCCACATGGAACCAGTCCAAACTTCGAATAATATCTTTGAGTAATTTTTTCTACTGTTTCCTAGTAATGATTACAGATTAAAACGATCCAGGGAAAGTACAGAAACACTACCACAGACTATGCAGTAAGGCAACAAATTGCAGATTTCACATTTAGCCACTGATAATGTTATTTCAAATGGGGTTTTTACGAGTGTTTGCACAAGAACAGCCCATGGATACAGAGTTGTGAGTAGAGCTTTCATAAGGATTTGAATAAACATTCACGGATCACCTTCTAATTTTCACCCAAACTACAATCACAAGAGGTTATGCTGATGCCTTTGTCAGATCTTCCAAGAATAATTTTCAACTAGCTTATTTGGATAGTTTCCTAGTTTGATTCTAAGAAAGAAAAGACAAATTTTTGTTAAAATAAGAAGTAGTCTGGACCTCCACCCACCCTGACTATATTTGGACAGATTTCATAAGAATAGGCTCACTTTTTCCAAAAACTGTGTCTACAAAATGTTTTCGTCTGGGATTGAAAGCAGTATAACATGATATTGCCTTAAATTAGACAAAATGCATTTGGGCTACACAAAGGACAGCTTTAATTTATCTCACTGTTTTGCCCCGATGCCATCTTTTCTGCTTTGTAGGTGTTTCTGTAAATCTCACGTGTAAAACCAGACATCAGTTTCATTTTGTTCACGTGTTTTCACTTTGCATCCCTTGCTGTTGTGTTTAGCCTTGGCTCAGTGAAGGGGGCAAGGACAGCAAATACCCAGCCCGGTTTCACCTCCCAGCTCTGAGCTGGTTTTCCATGGGACCTGAGCAGTTCTTATTCCCAGAGGTTTTCAAAACCAGACGGGAAAGAGTCCTGAGCGATTTCTGCTGAATTCAGGGTGGGGTTTGCAATGGAGACCTCCCAAGATCTTCATTCTTGTGTGCTTCTATCTTAACACTTCTTATTATAAATTATGGTACAGATATGTCATGGGAATATGGTTCCATAAAATTAGAACTGTGTTATTTTTGGGATGCTGAGATCCTCCACCTGCAAATCTGGTACTCAGATTTATGTCTAATACTTTGGGTACATATTGCACCTTCTAAGTGCAATGTTCAATGTTCTTTACACTGTCCCGAACTCAAATTGCTAGCTAAGAAATGAAAGATGAGTCTATTTCATTGGAAAATGAAGTAATGGTTGGTTGTGTATAAGATTTGTGGTATTCTTAATTGCTAGCTTTCCCAGCCCAGCACTTGGAAATGTTTATTTACTTTGCTGTCCTGCTTTGGTTCCCCTCCCTCACAGATAGCTGTGCACATGGCAGCCAGCCCTTGCCATGGAGGCCCAGGACCAGCCCGGGTTCGCAGCGGCACCAGCAGATGGACCGGTTCCAGCCTCCTCTCTCCAGCCAGCCCCCGGCCCGGGCAGCACAGCTCCTCGGCAGGACCCAGCCCCGTCCCAGCCCCTCTACCTGAAAGCCCTCACCGTGCCCCTATACCAGCCCCTCCAGGCTGGGTGCTGGCAGCCCAGGGGCCCGCTGGTCACCAGCAGGAGCTGTGTCCACCTGGAGAGCAGCAGCGTCCCCCTCCTCCTCAACCCGCTTCTTCCTTCTGAAGCCACGGACCAGCCTCCCTCGCTCTTTCCCAAGCAGCTTGGGCAAACTCTGACACTGAACATAGTCAGCACTTTACCCGTGTTAACATCACCAAATTCTTGTGCAAATGCATCTACTGGAAGCCTGGGAAAATCAAAAAAAGCTGGGAAATACATCTGCAAACACTGTGGACGAGATTGTTTGAAGCCAAGTGTCCTTGAGAAACACATTCGCTCTCACACGGGGGAGAGGCCCTTCCCCTGCACCACATGTGGCATCGCCTTTAAAACTCAGAGCAACTTGTACAAACACAGAAGAACCCAAACACACGTCAACAACACCAGAGCACCCTCAGACTCTGACAACAGTGGCACATCTGAGCAAAATGAGAAATCAACAGAGAACGTGGCATCCCATCAGGGCAGCAAAGTGCTTGGTGGGACCAGTGAGGACAAGGGGGTGCAGATGGAACACGTGAGCTCAGAGACCAGCACGGACACGAAGAAACCTCCCACTGACCTTCCACCGCCAGCAACAAGCAATTCATCATTTGCTTCAGAAAATCAAGAAACCACCAATCAGTCCTCTAGTTCTAAGGCCAATCAAGGTGTTCCTGAAAGAGAACCTCAAAGTTTACCATCTCCAGGGGCTTTTCCCAACAGTCAGTGCCAGAGAAAGATCCGGGAGCAAAGAACTCCGAGTACCAATAAACACATTCAGCTGCAAAGGCAGCAAGCAACCTCCTGGGACAAGCAGTGGGACTACAAGGCATTTGAGTGCAAGCTGAAGAAGTGTGAGAGCACTGACTCAGGGTACCTGTCCCGCTCCGACAGTGCGGAGCTGCCGCTGGCGTCCCCCGGCCCACTGCAGGGTCTCTGCCAGCCCAGTGCCGAGCTGGAGAGCACCCCCAGCCTCCGCAGCCCCGCCAAGCCAGAGCCGGCCCAGCGAGCTGCTGCCTCCATGCTGGAGAAAAAGAGGCTGGAAGAACACATTTCAAAGCTTATTTCTCACAACAAAAGCGTGGTGGATGATACCCAGTTAGACAACGTCAGGCCCAGAAAAACTGTCCTGTCTAAACAGGGGAGCATCGACCTGCCTATGCCTTACACGTACAAAGACTCTTTCCATTTTGACATCAGAACCTGTGATGCAAATAGGAAGAAGAACTTTTCCCTGTGTTCAGCAAAATCTACCTTTGCACCCCTAGAAAAATGCAAACCGGTGTTTTTCCACTCGGTGCCCACCCAGTTCTCCACAACCATCGACGCTGTGCCCGTCACACGGAGCAACTCCCTGCCTGTGGTGGAGGGCAGCGGAGCGGTGCGGGACAGAGCGGGTGGCTCACAGCCACCCTCCCTGGCCGGGCCACCCCTCAACCCCGGTGCTGCTGCTCTGCTGCCCAGCAACAACCCCCCTGCAAACTCCCTGGATTTTCCTAACAGCCATCCCCGAGCTCTGGTCCGACAGGCAGCGGTGGATGATTTGCCGCTCAGCACCGCGGCCGAGCATCCTCTGCCCTCGGAGGAGCTGCAAGGGAGCAACAGGCTGGGGGCTGGAGCGGTAATCGGTGCGAAAAGCAAGAAACACAATCAAAGGAAGCTAAAGATGTTCTCTCATGAAAAATGGCAAATGTATGGAGATGAAACGTTTAAGAAAATCTACCAAAAAATGAAAAGCAGTCAAAATGCCAAGAAAATTAAACAAAGGGGAAATAAGATTACGGATATTACAAGTTTCATTCCTGATTCAAAGGAATCAGTCAGCAGCACTGAAATGGCTGAGGAGAGAGATGGCAGGAGCTCTGCAAGTGACAGTCTCCCCTCCCTTGTGACAAGAGGTTTAAGCCTGGGTAAATCAGAGACCTGCACTAATGGTAACCACATTGTACAGAACGTGTCCCCTGAGGACACTGGGGACAGTTCAACCTGCGCGATGGAGACATCCCATCCAGGACACACTCCAGCGCAGACTGTGACGGGCAGGACTTCCCCAGAGCTTGGTGACAGTGGCACAGACAAATGCAGAGGTGACAACAGTGCCTCCCCGACTCCCAGCGGCTGTGAGCTCAGGCTCAAAAATCCACGGTGCCGGCTGAACGCGAATGGCAGGAACGATGACCTGCTGCCAGCACAGAGTAGCCAACGGGGAGAAGCAAGCCCTGGGAAGGAATCCAGTCCATCTGAGCGTAAGAGCACCTCAAACACTGATGGAAGCCACAGTGGCAGTGAGGGGACTGGCCAGCCTGGCCTGAAACCCCTGGGGGCTGCCCACTGCGACAGCAACGGAGACGCCGCAGGGAAATCCCAGAATTTACCATCGGAGAGAAAAAAGCTGAAATTTGAAGTGGAGAAGACACACAACATTACTGCAGAGTCCTGCCCTAGCCTCAGTAGTGAAAACCACGCGGTAAATGAAGTAGAATGGGTCCGTTGCAGCAGCACCCAGTGTGTGCCCACAGCACCACTGGTGCTCACCAGTAAAGCAGAGGAGCAAAATCTAAGCACAGGAATTACTGAATCCACCGGAGGTACCAAGCATGTAGTGTATATGAAAACTATCAAACTCCCCACAAAAGCTCTTAATTATGGTGATATTAACCTTCTTTCATGTTCAGCAGGTATCTCAAAAGTTTCATTTGTGGGATTTTTAGGGCCTGAACTTAGGGGAAGTGATTGCAATTCTTCTGCCTTGCACAATGCAACCGATACAGATGTCAAAACATGTCTTGTGAAAACAGGAGCAAAGGCATCACTTTTCAGTGACAACGCTGTTGACGTGGCCTCTAAAATTCATCACCTGCAATCTGGTCATTTAGCTCCAATCCCACAACAAAATGCCTTTTCTCCAAAATATATCCTTAAATTGCCACAAGACAAGAGAGCCCCAGATTTGTCGCTTTTGCTTAGACCAGAAGAGAAGATTTCACCTTGTCCATCTGTGACAGACACCTCAGCCACCCCATCCTGCTCTTCCACCAGCAGAGAGCTCAGTTCGCATCTTAACGACGTGCTCTGGTCCCCTGCAAAACCTGAAGTCAGACAAAAAGCCAGCAATGGAGAGCTCCAGTGGAACCTAGATGCCAACTGGAAAACACCAGAGTTCTGTTCTCCAGTCAATTCAGAGACAACAAATACCTTAACCACAGCAGGTGACACCTCTAATAACCAAAACTCCAGGCAGCAGGATATTATAAGAGATGCTTGGAAAACCAAATGGAATAAAAATGAATTAAATTATCAAAGGCAAGCAGAAAAGAAGTGGATGAGCATAACTGCTTCCTCTACACAGACCCCCCAGAAGGAAATATGCTGTAATACAAGTGACTTCTTCGTATCAGCTGACATCAAAGAAGAGAGGAAGGTTTTCCATGGCCCTTGCTCAGTACATGAGACTTCGATAGGGACGTCAGTGTCCAGCAGGGTTGCAGAGCCAGCAGTCCTGGGGTGGGACAGAGAAGGAGCTCCCTGTGTTCTTAGGGACCCTTCCCCAGCGCTGCAGGACACACACTGTTCCCAGCGTGCGACAGACAACCCCGCTCACATCTGCCATTCTTTTGGGACTTGTTACTGCCACAGGCTTAGCACTCCCTGTAAAGCATTCCCAACCCCACCCCACAGCACTCCAACGCGCTGCTCTGGAGGTTCAACAGCACCCAGCACGAAGGGCACCTTCCCATCACTAAATGCCGAACCCCAATTAACCTGGTGCTGTTTAAGGGGCAGGCTCCCCCTGCCCGCTGAGCAGACGGGGGAGACGGACTCTGCCTGTCCCCCCACGCACACCCGCCACAGGGGAGCCAGCAAGGATTGCACTCTCTCAAAATACCATAGTTCTATTTTCAAAATGAAGACCATTAGCAGGACTGTGGCATATGGCCTAACAAACAGGAGCTTAAAAACACTGGTTTCATCCTTTTCCAAAGGGCACCAGACGCAGGAGGTAATGTTAACAATGCTATTTCCTTTCTCAAGAGGGTGGGATTGCCTGACACCTTCTCACCCCCAGTAGAAGAATAAAAGAATTCTCAAAAGTGTAGTCATGGACATTTAGAGGCTTTGTCAATACAGAATTTACAATTTATGTTCTAGTAAGAGAAGTTACATATTCACTGGATGCAAGAAAGATACATTCTTTTGTGTGAATATTTAAGTTTCTTTCACTCAGGAAGTTCAGTAGGAACGCTGCCTAGTGAGGAGTGTATTTCTATCTCTTGACTTTTCCCCTTATGTTTTATATTCTTCTGTAACAGCATGTGTATTCTACTATTTTCATTTTAATGAATATTTAAATTAGAGTAAAACCATTAGTGTCAAGACGTTATTGTACTTGGCAATACCTGGAGTCCAAGAGAGCCTGTGTACTCCTTCTCTCCTCCCTTACAGACACTGAAATGTCACACACCCACAGAGCATTAATGTCCTGTGAAGTGTTTAGGATTTGAAAGCTTTTCTTTTTCAGGTCAGTGAAGACAGACCAGTCTGTCTGTACAGATCCCAGAGCAGCTCTGGGACACTGAGCTTACTTTTTACATAGAAAGAAGAATATGAAGGCACATACACTAATTCTGCATAGGTCCAGAAAAGCAGTGAGTTGTTTCAATTTTATTTTACAAAAGTAGATGGACAAAGGGATTAGAAAAAACTAACACACAAATTCTAGGAAAAAATCAGAGTTGTGTTATTTAACTATTCAGTGCTATTCAAAAAGAGCAGGGATTTCAATCTCTCAGTCAATGTAACTCACAGTTTTCATGTACTTAATTTTTTTCCAATCTTCTCAACAGTTAAGTTCAGCAGCTCCTGGTGGTGCTTTCAGAAAAATTTCAGAGCAAAAGAAGAAAACAGCAGTTTGCAAAAAGGAAAAACAGGCAACAAATAAACTGAAAAGGAGCCACAAACAGAAAAAGATTAAAAGCACCCCAAAATGGTAAGGAATATGATTTTCAGCTTCCCTTTGATACAGACAGAATTTTGATAAAATGGGTATAAGAAGTCCACAGAAGATAAAAAGTCATCCCCCAAATTCAACTTGTCAAAATGGGAGGTGGGAAATCTCTCAGGAAGAGCAGCAGTTCCACAAAGGTAAACTATAAAAACACCAGTGGGTTGTTTACCATCAGGAACAGACTTTTCTAAGCAAAACAGACAGACACCAAAGAAAAACGAGGCCTGGTCAGTTGACTCTCACTATGCCTTAGAAATGATTCTCATCTACCAAGATTGTCAGCAGTTACTTTCATTTGAAGGGAACCAAAATACTTCTGGTTTTAATCCTGTTTGAGCTAAAAGCTGTGTGTGAGAACCTTCTGTCCCCAGAAGATCTATACCCTGAACTTGGGTTCACAAGAGAATGCAGAAGAATAAATATCAAATTCTAGCACAAACTAACAAAGCTGTCTGTAGTTTAAAGGATCGATTTAAATAAAGAGCAGGAGGAGTCAGAGAACAAAACTATCAAAGGCTCATTGTCTTAATTGGCAGTTTCCTCATATTTAATGGGAATTCTATCAGAGGAAGATTTAGCCTTGGCTCTTCCAGGAGCGCGAGGCAGCGCAATGGCTGATGAATGGCTTCAGTAAGAAGCAGGTATGGTGTGTATACATCCCTCTTACTATATTTCATCGCCAAAATCAGACAGAGTGACTCCCTTGAGCACAAACTGTCAGTGACTTAATCACCGTGTCTGCAATTCTGAGGGATCGCAAGAACCAAAATAGAAGACTGAGGCCTATGTTATCCAGTCCAGTGACATTCTTCTGGGACTTTGTTCTGGCTTGTTTTGGGGGTGTTGTTTTTTCTTTTGGTTTGGTTTCAGAATGTATCCATTTGGCTGTATCAAGTACAGGGACTCAATTAAGTACAGGTCTCTTGCCTAAAATCCTGATTATTTCTTTTTTTGTCAACATAATCGAACATCTTCACAGCAGTAAATTGTTGTTAGACTTAATTTTACCCAATGATGTGGTATCGTTCCACTCTGGGTGCTCTTCCATCGCACATACCTGTTTACCCTTTGGATGCCATGGCCATGCAGGTACAGAGGGAGGCTCGCACACAGATACGCTCAGTCGAAGAGGAACGGCCTCAGCAAGCGGCGCTGCTTTCCCAGCAGAGCACTGGATGCTTGGAAAAAGGGCTCTTCATCACAACCCTGCAGAGCTAATAAGAAGTACCATTCTCCTCAGTCAAAGCTGCAGGGTAAGTATTTTGAATATTTTTTAATATATTGAATGTACAAACATCTCGTGCATTTACAGAACTGACTGCTCGATTTTCATGTGCATACTGTGTATGTGAATTTGACAATTAGGAGGGCATTTTAAAAATGAAAAATTCAAAATAACCTTCTACTAGATGCCTAAACAGTTTTAAGATCTATCATTTTCTGTTTCTGAAACAAGACTGTGTGTTTGCAGTGGGAAGTGGGTTCAGTGTCTTGAGCTGCTTTCTGTGTTTCTGACCAGCACCCCCATTTAATTAGTGGTATTAATGCAAATGATGTTTTTGCCCCACCCATCTTGGAAGCAGGGACAATGCTTTGTCTTTGCTCCTATCAGGTATCAATGGTATTACGTTGCAGGACAGTAATGGCCAATAAAAACCCCCAAACCCAAACACACAGAAGTAAATGAGAAAATGTGGCAGGTTTAGAATAAAAATTTACAGCAAATAGTAAAAGCTTAGATGTTAGTTCAGTGATATGATGAGAAATTTAGTAAGTTCTAGCATGTGGGGGAATAAAAATCAAGGCAAAAGTTTTTTCAACCTCTTTTCAATAGAAAATTACCTATACGAGCAAGAAGACACATCTCATTCCACCTCAGACAAGCCACCTCGCAGAAGGAAAAAAGAAGGAAAGAATAACTCAGGAATATCTTCCCATACTGAAAATCTAACCCATGTTAAACAAAAAGACAAAAAGGACAAAAAGGTAGGTATTGTACCTTGATTCATGCATTGGGGTATTAGTAATTAAAATTTGAATTACATTGAGCTGGTTTAAACTTCAAGTTGAGACTACTTCGCATCACAGATTTTGCTTAAAAATGTGTTACAGGTATTTTGGGGGTTAACATATAATGAAAACTTACTAATATTAGAATTAGCTTTTTTAAAGGACACTCAAACTTGCATCAATTGAACAGGGTGTTTCCTGTCAGACCCGTTACCACCGAGGCCGGAGGTGCCGGCAGACACAGCACAGCGTGTCCTCAGGCGGGTTCTTCCTGTAGCATAAGCAGTGTCATATTTAGGAACCTAATCCTTAAAATGTCTTTTACTAAGTAATTTTATTTCCTACACGTGTCTCACTACCTCAGACACTGTAATAGTTTTTACAGATACATCACAAATCTTTCCCCCTCTGTTGGAGCACGTATATTGAACTATGTTAATGAAAGGAACATCATCCCAGACAGTACACAGGAACCCAGCTTGAAACCCCCAAGCCCTGTCATCCCTAAGTTATTAGTGTGGTCTGTCACCTACCCGAGAGAAAACTAACTATGGAAAAACCAGACCCTTCACTACACCTCCCCCACACACTGGGAGAAAAAGTTTTCTCATAAAAAGAGGGATGAGTAACTCGGTCTGCAGTAATGCAAGGAAAAAAAGAGTGCAAATAGAATCACAGTTGTACAAATAAAGGTTGACATTATGTTTAATTACTAAGTTGATATGAGTTACAGCAGGGCTAAATGTTTTCTACTGATGCAGTCAACTTAGATATCACTGCACTTTTATGAAGGATTGAATTGCTCTGGATTGAAAATTTAAAANTTTCTGGGCAAATCAGGGAACACACAAGAACAAACTGCTCTTTTCAGAACATCACAGCTCCTCTGGAAATCCCTGTGCCAGCTCATTCCCTGTCATCCCCCATGAACACAGCCAGCGACGGGGGGATCTGCTGCTCGGTGACACTTGAGCCATCGCTCCCTGGGGGGTCACAGCCAAACATCCCGAGGGACTCAATGGCACCTTCTGTTTGGTCTTGTCCCTCTAATTTTACAAATACAGGCAGAGGTGACCAACCTGGCAGCACAGCCTCAGAAGCTGCTGAGTCCTTACACCTGGAAGGGAGCCAGGAGAACGTGCTCAGTGTGGAGCCAGAGAGTCAAAGATCCGGGACCTTGGAGCCACTGGGCCAGGTCTTGGGAAGGGAGAAACCTCCAGGTGAAGCCAACACACGTCCACCTCCAGAAGACTCCTCCACGGCCAGCTCCCGGCCTGGACATTCACGTTTATTCGGCTCTAATGCAGAATCAGCCACAGGAGCTGAATTCCCCAGTTCAGAACACACCGAGCAGCCAAACTTCTGCCAAACAACCCTCGACCTTCAGGGAAGCGCCGATGGGAACGGAGCCCCCCAGAAGGTGAAAAGCCAGGGATGTCCCCCCCCAACGGCCACTGCTGCCTTCACAAAGGCCCCGGTCACTCTCAGGTCCCCCGAGTTCGAGACTTACTCTGCAACACCCTCCAAGACATACAAAAAGAGAGGGTTAGAGATGATGAGGAAGCAAACCAGGGTTGAGTACGACGACACTAGCAGTGACGATGAAGACAGGCTTGTCATAGAAATATAGCACACGGGCTGCTAACGAGATGCTCGTAGGATGGCCCTTTGCAGAAGGAAATACCTCGGATGTTTGATCTGTCTTTCTGAAGCACCTTAAAATCAGAGAAGCCATTCCTCTGTGCAATAGGCAGCATTCTCTTCTGAAGAGAGTCCTTTATTTCAAGGACTCAAAGATTTTTAAAAGAAGCTTATTTGAAGCAAAGGGGGAGCCGGCATCACACACGGAAATGCAAGTGCTTAGGAGGGGTGTCCAGCATCGGTAACATCCTGCTGGTCTTAGCTAATTCCTACCAGTCCTTGCATTAGTAAAAGGCAATCCTGAGCAGCAGCTCCCTCAGCACATGAGCTAAGATCTCCTGGATGGGTACAGAGGTGTTCTCTTCTAGACACTCCTCTTTTCTCGTAGTCACTTCCATCCGGGCTGGGAGCGACACCCTGGCATTAAGGGAAGATCTGTTCCCTATTGGAAGTGATACTGGAAGGGACTGGAAAAACACTGATCTTTGTCCATGTTGCACAAATGTCAATGCTTCTTTGTGACAAACGACACAAGCATGCTCTGCTTTGTGTTTTGTGCCTTTTATGCCAAGATCTACTCCAATATTCTTGATTTCTAGTTGGAGAATATGGGTGTTTGCTATTGGTATTTCCTTGTGGTAAAGTTTCTGACAAGGATTTTCTCATTCTGTTCATCACGTTGTGCTCCAACCGATGTAATCTGGAATGTTTCACTTTTATTGTACTCCTAAGTTTAACTGCAATGATGCTATTTTATTGAGAGTAAAGAAGCTATATGGCATAACTTGTTTTCTTTTTTTAACAAAGTTTTGTGCTACGAATCCTGAAATTTACTGGTTTCTATGTGAATAAATAATTAGATATTTTAAATTGACTAAGTCCATTCATTTGATTAAAATTAAAAACATTAAAAACATTCCACTTCTACATAACAGTCAAATTCTACACTTAAACTTCTATTGTTCTTATATTGTGAATCACACATAGGGCTTTAAGTGATGTATTGAATTAATCTGCAAGAAGCTGAACATCAAAGCCACATGAGGGCACTAGGCACAGAGAAAAATCTGTTTCTGTGTCCTTCAAAGTCAGCAGCAGTTCTGATGGATCATGGCTTTGCTAGAAGCAGATCTGAGATTCCTTTGCACATGAATGCATCTCATCAACTTTTTTCTCCTCCCGCTGAAGTAAATTAATATGAAATGCTGATGACTGATAAGATCCATATTCAACAGCTACATCTACTCAGATTGTAAATAAGAGGATGTTTCAGATTTTCCCTCTTTAGATGTGAGCAGACTATCTGCTATTGTTTCAAACTTTTAAATTAGATCTTACTAATGATTGACAGTTCACAGATCTGCCTGGCAAACCCCAACCCACACACAGAGGTGGACAAGAGGGGTGAGAAGCAAATTGAGCAAGCCCAGAAATCACCAATGAATACAAAGATACAGCTTGGATACATAACTGATGAGAAAAGGTAACAGGAGCTGGCTAGCTATCAGAAGAGAAAATTAAGGGAATATACAGAAAAAAGTTCAGTAGGAGAATGTGGGAAGACTTACAGTTATCTCTCTTCCACATCCATTCTGGGGGGGTATGAAAAGATGGGTTTAATTTGCTGCATATAAACCAGACATCAAGCAAAGCTTCCCATTTAAGGAGTAACTAAGCATGTAACAACTCGGAGGGACTGGAGACTTCACCTGGAACTTCAGTAACAGCTAAGGCAAGTATTTCTTCTTATAGGTACAATGTTATTAGGGCAGGAACAGACTTTCTTTGCTGTTCTATTTTTTTTTACCCATAAATTCTTGTTTGTCAATAGCTTCCCCAAAACACAGCACCTAAAATATTTCCTCACACAGAGTGGTACCTGAACACCTTGGGTTTGCATTCCTGGCACACTCCAGCTGGGTTTCTATGTTGCCTCTGTTTTATTTACACAACCAGATTTGTTCTGATTCGTGAGTGTTTATATTATAATCATTATCATGTAGTTAAGTAGCTTTGTTAAACCATTCATTTTACCTTAAGGATTTGTGTGGAATTATGGCTGCAGCTTAAGACTCCTGGCCTGTATTTTTCATTTACCATCAGCATTCCACAAAAGTCACATGGATAAAAGGGTCAATAGGGGTTTTGGATTTTTTTTTTCTAGAGGTTAAAATACTGTGAGATTTTAACAGCACATTTAAAGTGTCCGGGTGGAACCCGATAAATGTCACGTAGATGCTCTAAACTTAAAAGCTGCGTCTCCCTGGGAACTGAGTGTCACCACAGTTTGGTTCTAAGCCACTCTCTGCAGTTTAAGATGGGCTTAAGTACAAAAATGCAGTTTTCTTTCTCACAGTCAAAGTCAACGTACCTACTGACAGCTCACGACAGCTGCCTAAATATGTTCTGTATTTATGTCATGTGTGAGTTCAGAAGAACTACAAGAGCCAGTTAAACAAGGGATGAACTCACTTGAACATATTTGTGGGTGCTTTGCAAAGTAGTCGGAAAGGATTCTTGTGCCATGGTGTGTAGGCCATTTCATCTTTACAAAATCCATGATGTAAATCTCATTATCAGTCCCTAATGATTGTTAGGGTTTAAAAAACAAAACAAAGCCAGGTGATTCCAATACAGTCAATTAATCAATCCATCATCCAGTTTTTTAAGCACCACAAGTTTTGTGTATATGCATTTGTGGCATGTTTTTGTTTCACTGATTGACAAAACAAGCAATTCTAAGTGCAACACTGGATATAATATAATCCAGCGATGACTGGAAGTGTTACAGAGTGAGCTAGTTCAGATATATTAAAGTGATTCTTATCAGAGATTCTTATGCCATTAACAAAACGAGCACTTGGACAAAAGCCATGGGAGCTGTTTCATAACCTACTGTGGGCTTGTTTTCCAGATGCCTCTGGATGCTACTTGGGTTCAGCAGTGCTGCTGCGAGGTCAGTCCTTCACAGATGTGGGCAGCCTCTACGGAATCAGGCTTCAATGTGTCTTTCTGAATTACACTTCACTTCTGCAAAGCAAAGCCTCTGACACGTCAGAGAGGCATTCACTGGGCAAAACTGAGGTCACATCAACAGCCCTCCCTACTCTTTTTACACTGATAGACCTATAGTTACTGTGTGTATCTAAAAATCTTTCTAGGATTCTTTATTACACGTATCATATTCAGTTTTTTCCTTTAAAACACCCTTCTCATGTTACTATACATTCCCAAATAGAACATTTTGTCTCAAATACATGGCTGGGAGTATGCCAGGGTCATTCAGATGGAGCTGTGTTGTCCCACCTCCTCTGCAAAAAGGAGCCGTTACAGACAATTCCCCCCTCCCCCATCAAAATGCTTTAATACAACAAGAAAAGAACAAAATTTATTTCCATAGCATGCTCTGGCAGCAACCAAGGTTAGTGACTAAACGGGGGAAAGGGAGCCAGGGCTGTTCCCACCTATGGTAGGAAACCACAGTCTGAGGGAGGAATACTTGCCTGGGAAGCCACGCCAGGGCCGGAATAGCTCAAAACCTGTGTGTACGAATGCAATTAGGAGTTTGGCAGCACCGGGATGTCGATAGCCATGTGCACACACATGTTTATGTGTGCTGGCTGCAAGGAGGAACAGGGAAAATTACACCTCTTAAAAAGTAATTTGACTGTTAGCTCTACAAGGCTGCTTAATGCTCCCATTGCTCCCAGAGAAGAACTCGCACTGAGCTCCTCACGTGGACAGCGATACAGGCACAAGAGAGCTCTGCAGCCCACAGGCGGCTTCTGCTCCAGCTCATCCCTCTTATGAAGAAGCTTTGCATAACTTTGTTGATTCTAGTTACGGGTTTGCTAGCTCCAAATGGAGCACGTATTCAAAAGGGAAATGATACAAAGGTCTCAGACCTCAAATCTCTAGCTGTCCAGAAGCAAGAAAGGAAATACAGCGAAGCAAAGCACAAAAAAGCTGCCTCATCCTGTGCAATATTATAAAGCTTAAGAGATTATATAAAAAGGATTTACAAACTTTGATTTCAAAATAAGAACAAAAGCACAATGGTCATTATGACATGTTGGATTTCAAAAACACAAAACCTTTTTTTTTTAATTTGTCCCAGATGTGGATAGGCAGATATGAACTGTTGGACAATAGTCAGAGAAGCGGAATTAGGGAAATATCCATAATTAATAACATGCCTGCGGAAACATGTTCTGTGCTTCAAAAAGAATTCAGGTGCTATTAGAACAGGGAGAACCTCCTTACCCTGAAGATGTTGACAAATTTGAAGAATTTCCAAGCAGGGGGAAAAAACTGATTGTGGAAGTAGATTACTTATGCAGAAAGATTAAAGAAACCAATCTTCTGTTCTCAATTACACCAACTCCCATTAAATTCAGTGAAGATGTACCAATATAACCAGGGGAAAAGCTTGACTGAAACATATGATAGGAAGAATTTGCTTAGAAATGCTCAGGGAGAACTCCCTTTAGGAAGGAAAGGAATTGGTAAAATATTTTAAAGAAACAGTAGGTCCTGTAATAAGGCTTAAACTGAAAAGAAGGAAAATACAGCCAAAGAACGTTCCACTGCAGTTACATCTGCTAAATCCCTCCTCTGGGGTATTTCATGTGAAACTAGAACACAGCCACTCACTGTACAGAGTAATTACACGCCGGAGGTCACCAGAGAACGCAATCAAGCAGTTCTTGTCCATACCCCTGCCATTCACAGAAGGAGACACAACATCTATATTCACTGTTTCTGTGCCCACAGCCATTATTTCTCTCCACCTTAATTCACAAAGCAGTGACTAACGCGTTATGAAAATTCATGCAAGCTGGATCACTTACCAAAATGTAATTGCATTGCCTTCATGTGCTAACTCTACCAGATGTTCCATTTTGTATTCATCAAGAACACACCGTGTAAGAAGAGCTCCTCCAAAATAATGAAATAAATAAATAACCCCCCACCATTCCTGATTTAATTACAATGGCACTGCAAAATAAATGCTGGGGCTAGCAGGAGAGCAATCTTACCACTTACCCTTGCTGCCTTGACAGTATGATCAAGAGAGAGTTTCTACAGTAGAGCTGGAAATACATATATTTGCTGGTATTTTGCTTTCAGAAGCAACAACACTTGCCAGTACTTCTCTTTACTAACCACTAGGCAAAGAGATTCAGAGCACATGCACTTCACCTCAAAATGCATCAAAATTCTGCAAGTGGATAATCCAGATAGGAATACAGAAGGCAGAAAAACATTTGCAAACATTCCTATTGCTGTCATGTTCAGGGTTAACGACTGGAAATTCGGCCTCAGTGATAGAAGCACCCTGGCAGCCACCACTCCAACCTAGTGATGATTTACACTATCTGCCAAATCTATCATAGCTCAGGCGTGCAACTGTGTTCTGGACTGTCTTCTTCCTCTTCCAACGTCCAGATCTTGCCCTAACGATTCCTCCTTCCAGTCTCACCACTGAAATCTGTGTAGAGTCATCAGAGTGACTGAATCAGATCTACACGTGTGTGATGGAACTCAGAAACCGTATGTAACTGTCTCACTACGTTTCTGAGTAGAGGGACGTTCGAGACGCACATTCTGGTGGTGGTTTCTGTAGGCAGCATACAGCCCCCCACGAGGAGACATGTGCACCAGATTAGGTTTATTTGCTTAGATGTTATTTATTTTATAGAATCACTCAGGTTGGAAAGCACCCAAGGGCCAAGTGACCATTGCCTCAGCCTCACCTCCCAGATCATGGGCTGTAGCATCCAGATCACACTGGTGGTTACGCACTAACTTCCTCAAATTTACTATCTCTCTGGTACTGGGGAGCCTAGAACTGGACACAGTATTCAGGATGGGGTCTAACGAGTGCTGAGTAAAGAGGGATAATCACTTAGAATCACAGAACGGGTAGAGTTGGAAGGGACCTTAAAGATCAGTGAGTTCCAAGCCCCCTGCCCTGGGCAGGGACACCTCCCACCAGCCCAGGTTGCTCAAAGACCCCTCCAGCCTGGCCTTGAACACTCCCAGGGATGGGTCTTCCACAACTTCTCTGGGCAACCTGGGCCAGGCTCTCACCACCCTCCCAGGAAAGAATTTCTTTCTAGTATCTAATCTAAGTCTCCCCTCTTCCAATTTAAAGCCATTACCCCTTGTCCTATGGCTACAACCTGAGACAAAGTCCCTCCCCATCTCATCTCTCCTGTAGCTCCCTGCAGATACTGGAAGGTTGCTCTAAGGTCTCCCCAGAGCCTTCTCTTCTCCAGGCTGAACAACCCCAGCTCCCTCAGCCTGTCTTCACAGCAGAGCTGCTCCAGCCCCCTGATCACCTTTGTGGCCCTCTGCTGGACCCGTTCCAACAGGTCCATGTCCTTCCTGTGCTGCTGGCTCATGGTGAGCCCACCAGAGCTCCTGATCCTGGTCAGAAGAGCTGCCATCCAGCCAGCCACCCACTGAATGAGGTCAGTCCCTCCCAGGTGTGGGACTTTGCATCTGTCCTTGCTGAATTTCGTGAGGCTGTGGTCGGTCTGTTCCTCCAGACTGTCCAGGTCATTCTGAAGAGTACTGCTACCTTTGTGTGTACTGACTGCTCCCTCCAATTTGGTGTCACACAAATTTAATCAAGATGCCTTCCATTTCCTTCTCCAGGTCACCAACAGAGACATTTAATAAGATATTACACAGACATGTCCAAGAACAGACTCTCAGGAACTCCACGGGTAACTGGACTCCAGGTACAGAATCAACTATCAGCCGGCACCCCCGGAGCCCAACACTCCAGCTGAGTTTCACACCCAGCCAGTGCTTCACCCCCCTGCACTAACACCCCAACTTGGACCCAAGGGTGCCACGGGAGACCACGCCAAAACTCGTCCCAAAGTTGCAGCAGATGGTATCTACAGCAATCCCCTCCTCCACAGATGTCATCACTTCATCAGAGAAGGCGTAGAGTCCACACTGACTATTCCCAAATGACCCTCTTTGTCTGTCCAGGAATTTCTTCAGAATATGGCTGGGGTTCATGTGCCAAGCAAGAGACATGTTCTACACATCTCAGGCAAACAAACCTCAGCCATGTACATCTACTACTGTTTAAGTGGAACAAAGAACACGTGTAGCAAGTTAGTTTGGTGCTATCTCTCTGTTGTATCCGTATTGCAGGATTCAGGAATTCCGGAAACACTCTGTTCATCGTACTTTTAATTCAACTACACTGAAATAAAGACTAATACCAAACATTTTAAAACATACATAAAGCACACTCCCCATGCCAAGTTACTTGAGCCATGCAGATGACACTGCAGCTCTGTAATGTTTCTGGCTTCAGAAATCAGCAGAAATCTTAAGCCAAAAAAGTAACAAAAACAAAGCTGGTCTTTAGCATAGCAAAGAATCCATCTAAAATTAAATGGGATTTAATTTGCCTCTCAAGCTCTAGATGTGACAAATTTCAGAACAATGAGATACAAAACGTTTAGAAGCCGGTACTCAAAATAGCATTTCAGAGGGAAAGATTTCCCATCGGAGCGTAGCAACAGTCACTATGGTGCAGTAAGGCCAAGTCTAAAAAAGCCACTAAGATACACAAAGAGAGAGCACCATTTCTTCACCCGTTGTCACACGCATATTTCCAGCACCCTTGATCCCTTGCTGTGTGACAGTAAGAAAAAGAGAGCCCGAGTCAACACAGAACCATTCGGTCGACCATCCCTACGCTCTCCACATAGCTTGTATTGCTTTAAATATCTCTGCCCCCTGAACAGTCAAATTCATTCAACATTCTTCTGGGAAGACTCGGGGCCAGCGTTCCGACAGCCAGTTAACTTGGATGCTGAGCTCCCTCTTTTTAAGTGTGTCAGATAATTTTGTTGAAAAAAAGAGCATGTTTGAATTACCCATGAATGGATCTTTCTGTTATTCCCCATAACCTACATAAATGCTAACACAGTAGTAAGCTACATGCCTTGTTTCAAACATCTTCTCAAAAGAAAGCCAAAAAAGGCAGTTATATGCAATGGTTATTTAACTAGTGCCTGACTTTTGCTTAAAAAAGAACAGTCTTTTTAATATATATATATACACACCAGTGGCAGAACATGTTTATAGCTTGCTCTTCTTTTGCCTCACTAGATGCATTCTATTACTCTAAAATCTGCTATTTCATATTTTAATACAGTAGTTTCACTGGAGACAGCCAAAACATTTATTATTAAAAGCAAATATAAAACTTGGTCTTTCATAACTAGTCTGTTTATAGCATGTACTGCATCTTCTGGGAGAGCTCCTCAGGAAATGCTGTTTATTCCACTACCACCTGCCTTTTCCACTTCATTCCACTGTTCTCCCCTCCCGTGACCCCATTCACGTGCTGGGTGGACATTCCTACAGGCTTCAGGGCTCAGGAAGAACTAAGCTGGCTCCGTGCAAACTCTCTGAACTCAGGTTAATACTGGAAACATGGAAGATCAAAAAAGACATCAAGTTGGCTTGAAGGCAACTGATCCAGAGCCCAGTCGTGCTCTGGAGCTGCACCTTGGCCAGCAAGCCCTGAGACTTCTACAAGTGATAAAAACTGGAATTTCAAAGCGTGTAATGAATAGCTGTGAATGAACAGACTATTTCCAACATATCCCTGAAGACTGGTTTTAATGCAACAGTTCAGGCCTGAGCAGTTTCCAGTCTCCTCAGAAAACCTCTCACTCACCAAGCCCATCTTCGCTTGCCAAGCTGATGTTCTTGACAGCACTGGGGAAAGCAGCAAGGGGATGCACTCCACTCAGGTGGAGTTCTAATTCATGTGGTGGTTCTCTATTTCCAAATTCCAGTGGGTGAGGAAGGAAATGACCAGGCTGCGGGTGACTGTGGAAGAAATACTGGTATCAGGAAGAATATCCTGAGGAAGGATAGCCATGGGTATGTGCCACAAGACAACGAGAGGACTCGTTCTGGAGTAAAGGAATTGGGGACAGAAATGAAGCACAAGCAATGGGGTGCTGAGGGGTGACTGCAGCTGCAGAGCAAAGCTCGGACAGAAACACTTCTTATTCAGCCACGGATATCGTTTAGGGAGTTAATGCTGAAGAGCTGCATTTTGAGGGCAGAGAGCATCAAAGAGACCTCTGGTGCTTTCCCCACTCTCAAGGATGCAGAGGCTCCAGGGATTAGCTGATGAGCAGGTGCTGAAACCACCAGAGATAACAGCCTGAAAAATGGGCACGGGAGTGAGATCAGCAGCAAATAAAGGAAATCCACGAACATGAATTAGGAAGAACCTTGCCCAAACATGTGGGAAAGCGTAGGTTTGTGAATTCTCTCTCAGTGGCAGGATGAGCAGTGCCAGCAGGAGACTCAGCACCACAGCAGTATCAGACCAACAAGAGAAGTCCTTCTTCTCTCTCCCAGAGAACTCAGCAGCAAATATGAGCAGCCATTTGCCTGCAGCACCCGGGAGGAGCCCTACAGAACCGAAACGTATTCACCGGTACCTGCCCTTCCTCCACCAAGTGAGAAATCAAAATTATGCACTGCAGGGAGAATTAACATCGTTTGGGAGACAAAGGCTTCACAGAATAACCCAACTTAAAACAGACCACAACTCTGCATTGAACACGCTCAACCCCAAATAAAATACAGAAAGCAATAAATCGCTCCAAGGCTTTTGAAGCCTGCAAGTCTTTGGGTTTTGGGTTTTTTTCATTTTGCTATTGTGCAAAAACCCCCAGAAATATGAAGAAGTCTTAAAAGCGATGAAATCCTAATAGTCCTTTAACAGACTAAAAGGATGTAAATTCTTCCACTAAATCAATCAAGTCATAAAATTGTTTCAGAAAAATTTGTACTTTGTCACTGACAGTCTGCAGGCCTGTATGACCCTAACAAACAGTCAATGAAAATAAAACTTGTTCTTCTACTCAAAGCTACAGACCTGACCATGCTTCCAGCTGTTTGCAGAGCTGCTGTGCTCCGGTATGTTCTGCTGAAAGTGAGTCTGAACACAGAGCACAGGCTTCCAAAACTGAGGATTACTTGCAAATGACGATTTAGTGAAAACTCCTGGTTTTAAGCTTTCTATTTACCTCCTGTCTACATAGTGAATTTAGCATAAAGTGTCCCTCGAGGCACTGTCTGAAGGGGGTATAAGATTTTCAGACAGGAAGCAGGTACTTATCCATGTAACTAATAATGACCTTAATAGATCTCATCTCTCTGAGACTGCACAGAAGTCCTGCCTCCCTGGAAGGATCTCAGTCTGTTGGGAAGGTGTAACTAGGGAATGCCTTCACTTCCCCAGTGTCACTGGTGTCACCGCAGTTTAGGTGGCACATTCACAATAAACAATTTGATGCACTCTGCCTAATTTCCATTACATTCACATTTTACAAAAATCAGATGCTTTTCTACCCTTCTTTCCCCAGAACAGGGTTGAGTGGAACTCTGGCAACAGGACACTTCAAGAGAAAAGCACAAAGGCCATTGTTTGTGACTATTACTAGCCCCTTTTGTCCCTAGTGGAACAGAAATACTCCTTAAGTCATTGCAGCCAAACAGCTTCCCAACTGGCCTAGTCAAAACCAACCAGAAACCAACTCCTTGTGCCAGCTGCATAATTTCATTCACAATTACACTTCATCTTCTAAGCAATCTCAAAAGCCCTCAGGCCCTCCCCAGATGCAGAAAGAAGGAAGCCTGAGTTACTTTGTTTTGCGAACACCCTCAATTGCCAGCTCAATGCAACACCTTATGGATTTCTACACACCCCATGGTATAGCCTGCCATGGCAAAGCAGGTACAGCACTCAAGGAACAAAACTACCTGCGACAATGCAGGACGCCTGACTTGCACATCAGGTTGCAGAGTTCATTTTAAGATTTTCTATAAGTATTTCTTTACTGTACAACCTTTTCTTTCAGATCATGTGGAGCAGAGAATGGCTACAGTCCGTAATATTTCCAGGTGCTTTATCTACTCAGCACTTCTAGTTCTACCTAACATGGGCTCTTCCTTCCATGAACAGTTCAGGTCACACACACCAGCTCCCAAGTTCCACCTTTATCCTACTCAACAGGTCTTAGCATCTTCTACAGCATTTTAGTACGAATTTTAGGGAAGAGCATGATCCCTTATGAAAAACAGAAATTAATTACTTAATACTTAATTCCAGAGCTATTAATATGCTAAGAAAGAACACTCTTTTCAACTGGGGGCAAAGGTTTTAAGCTTCTTTAAAGGATAAAAGAAAAGAAAACAAACAATATGCCATGACTGTAATACTGTCCAACAGCTCACATACAAACCACGCGTTTCCAGTTTTCTGTTGACAGAGAACAGCCATCCACAGTGTTAAAAAAGCAGCTTCCCCATTAGGTGCCCTCACAAAGTTTTCAAACTATTCAAACACAGAGGCATAAATCAAGAAAACAACACTGGTGCAAGATGTTACATGTAAGTTATACTAAGACGTTAAAGAAAACCATCTGGGCATAAAATGTAAATACAGCCAGCACACAAAAATTAAGGGGAAAATAAAATCAACCACACATTTCAAATGCCCCAAATACAGAGCCTTTATTCTGTCAGACCACTGAATTTTAACTGCAAACATCCACCTCAAACAAAACATTCAGCTTTCAAAACATCACTGCAACAGCAGACTAAAGCTTATGTGAGATTCAGCTTCTCTCAGTGTTGTGGCTTACTTAACATGCAGTTCTTCAGGATGGAAAATAATCAGCCTATCTTCAGTGGTAGTTATTAGAGCATACTAGAGTGACCTACCATTACATATTTTATGTTTCAGTTGTACTTAGAGTCAAAGTGCAAACATCGAGGCAGCATTCACACCACAGACGAGGAGAACTGCCCTCAAAGGGCTTCCACCTGGAAGGGGTGGGCTGAGGAACAGCACTGCCCCGTTTGTGACACTGCCGGAAAGAGACGGTGAATTCCTAAATCATAATGGAGAATTTCTATCAGAATTAAACCTAAAGGGTTTGGTTTGGCTTCCAGTATTGCTGTGCCTTCAGTTTCTGAATGGGAAAGCAATCTGGCCATGCTTTAGAGACCCCAGAGATGATGAATAATCCCCAGAAACAAAAAGAATGAGGAAAAAGCAAATGGCTGGATACACAGCCCAAAGAAGAGACTGCAGGATGGGAAGAAGGTTAGAAAACAAACCTCAAAAGGCACCATTTCTGTAAAGCAACTGCTTTTCAGAGGTGTCTAAAATATATTTAAAAAAAATCTTTTTAAAATCCAAACCCAGAAGTTAAGGGAACAGAACACCAGAACTCTGGGTTTTTCATGCTGACTGAGTTCAGATCACTTGCATGAGCAGCGCACTTGAGATTTGATTACATAGCTACGTTTTTGTTTATTTATTTACTTTTAAACAGGATGCTTGCTTGGGTTTAACTTGGTTTGGGGAAGGGGAAGTAAGGAAGATTTTGGAAAACAAACGAATTACAAACAAACAAACAAGTTAAAAATCCAAATCTGTCCCACCAAAGCCCTCTCTCTGGAGGCTGGTACCTTCTGGTTCCCAGCACCTTCCTCTTCCTCCTCCTCCTCCTCCTCCCAGGCGGATGCAGGACTGGGCAGCGAGCAGCACTCTCATCCCCAGCACAGTCCAGCTCACAGATGATGGGACTTGGTTTGTCACTGGTTTCTGAGATAATTATTGAGACAGGGAATCCTGGCTTCAGTTCCTGGTTCAAGAAGGGAGTACGTGATCCCAGTTATAAACCATACTGGGAGCAGCAAATGATGTCTTAACAGCATTTATTGCTGAAGTTTAAAATACTCTTACAGTTTGTATAAAACAGATGTGAATTTTCAAACTAAACAACAGATTTCTACTAAGAGGAAAGAAATTGAATCAGGAGAGCACTGTGTCTGTCCTCTGCTGCTGAGGAATCAAAACGTGAATGATGCTTCTCTGACAGCTAATAAAATAAGGTTCAATTTTCCGGCTGATCTGTTTTTATTCTCCTTTTCCAAACCAGTTTTTCCTTTTCTGCTTTTCATATTTTTAGGAGATTCTAGCTACATGTGACTTTGTTGATAGGTCTCATCTGTTTATTTAAAAATACATGTTTTTTCCCCCCACAGATAGGATTTTTTATTAAAGTCTTCTGTGTTGAAGTTATTGTCCCAGATATTGCATTTACTTGGACCTTTTGCCTGGAATCTGCATTCTTTCTTAACCCATTTATTTTTCCATAAGAGCCCTAACATATCTAAGTAGGATCTCAAATCACCAATGTGTCAGGCTTTTTCTCCCGCCTCTCCCAGACCACAGAATGCAGAACAGCCTGGGCCATCCTCTACAAAGAATGTATTTTCTAGTGGACACATCAGTTTCTGGATTTAATTGCACTTGGCTTCATCATGCTTTGTGTAATACAGAGGGGCTGCTAGAGACTGCTCATATTGAACACTTTCTCCATAAAAAAAGTTACTGTTGGTTATTTATTCTATCTGATGTCAGGCAAAGGTGTTTTACAGTATTCTCCTTTTTTAGTCAATCTTTTCTAAGCCATTCCAGCTATGCAAACCTACTGCCCTGACCAGGAGCAATTAGAATGGAGGAGGCAGGAACTGCTGCTTCTGCAGGTGCAGTGTATCTAGCAATCACATCCCTCCTCTGGTTTGGCTCTTTAAGTTGATGCTACAAACCCAACATTAAAATAAAATAAAAAATAAAATAGCTTCACGTCATTTTCAAGGAGGGCCATGTAGCCAAGAGCTCTTACAGTCTGTTCTCAAATTCTGAAAAACAGATACTGAAAGAAACTATAGTGATCATTATTTAGCTGTGAAGTCATGCTGGGTGTCTGAAGGTGCACAGGATGCTGTGGAGAAGGAGCAGAAGAATCCAGTAACACAGAATGCAAACCCCTCCTTCCCCAAACCCATGCAAAACCGGCTTCTGATTGTTGCACTGAACACTTGTGGGGGCCTTACTGCATATCAGAGGTATATGGAGCATAAACAGTGCCGTGCCCTTCATCCCCCTGAGAGCAGCAGTGTTGGGACATGTGGCACAGCCGCTGTCCCCACAGGTGCTCCCAGTCTGGTAACGGGAACCACAAACATCGTAGCTCTGACAACTCTGCCTCTGTTCGGTTATTTGTGCTGCTGCTTCATAACTTCTCCTCCCTCATCTTGCTCTCTCTACTTATTTTACTGGCAGTAAAACTCACAAGATTAATAATGCTATTAATACTTTACTTTCTCTGCCAGATCTTCTTGGGTGGCCAGTTTCCAGCACTGTAACTATCTTTACTTGCTCACATCTCCTCACGCTGCCTGCCAACCCTTTTTAGCATTTTTATTATATTCTGTAAATGTTAAGGTCCCAGTGCACTTTCAGAATCCCAAGTATAAACTATTTGGAGCAAATACACTGAAGCAGTAGTTAGCTACAATTTATTAATAACTCATGCATCTTTTCACTAAGTAACTGAAGGCAAATCAAGCTGTCTGGATGGATCTCTGGCTGATCTGACGCCAAGAGGTTCAGTGGAAAACTACCCAGTGAAAAACTGCCAGTCATTGCTCCAACCATGCTGCTCCTCTCCCCTGCTGCTGAAGTTGTGGCAGGGGAGGTTTGAACTGGATACCAGGAAGAATGACTTTACTGAAGAGTGCTCAGGCACTGGAACAGCCTGCCCAGGGAGGGGGTCGAGTCACCGTCCCTGGAGGCATTTCAGATCCGTGCAGATGTGGCACTGCAGGGCATGCTCTAGGGGCAGAGATTGTAGGGAGTGGGGTGTGTTTTGGTGGGTGGTTGGACTCGGTGATCTCACAGGTCCTTTCCAACCACAACGACTCTGTGATTCTGTGAATCATATATTATGCTGTTTAACTGGAGCTTATAATAATATTCATCATCCTTGTTGCAGCTACCTTACAATATAAGAGTGAATTTCTGCCCATCACTATTATGGCACTATTATGATAGACATATAAAATCCTTGCCCTGGATTCTGATTCATCACCAAATCACTAGTCCCGTGTCCTCTTCAGCTATGTACCATTACAACAGTCACCTCCAATCTGACTTTAACTGGTATAGACATTAGGTTTGTCTTTGCTTTGCAAAATTGCAAATACAAAAAGTGGAAAGTCTGACTCCTAGTTCTCTACTCCTGGTCTGAGAAAACATAAAGGAGTAAAAGAGACAAATGTCAAAACAACAATAAACTATTTCAGGACCTGGGATAATAAATTCCATTAAGGCCCTTCTAAGATGTGAAGCCCTGTTATTCAAAATGCAAAAGGTATGGAAACAATTGCATCTCAGTGTGAGAGAAGTATGATCACAACTCTTCTGTCCTCCAGACACAGCCCTGGCCACCAGCGATGCCTCCTGTCAGCAAGGTACACCCCGCCTTCAGAACAGCCTGAAGCATCACTGTTTCTTTAGAAGTGAAAGTCAATAAAACTACTGACAATGGAATGCAGTCAGACTGTTACTAGAGTCACACAAATTCCAGTCCTTCTTCATTCCCTCTGTCATCAAATCCTTCAAGCAATAAAATAGCTTTTTGGACTTGTCTTTTGTTCTAGTTTCCCTCAGTACTATTTTCAATGTTTAGCACAACGTATCTTCTAAAATACATGAAAACTCACACTGTACTAAGAAATTACCTCAGAGTGTCTCTTTTCTCCCTGCCCTTAACAACACAACCATGGCCTGGAAATGTCTGCAGCTGGAGAATTTTCGCCAGAGCAGGAGCTCAACTGACAGCAGCTGCTCTGACCATGCTGGTGCCGGGCTATCGGCTGTACAGAACCACTCGGGTGAGAAGCAGAAGCAGAATCCTGGCCATGCCCTCAGCGGGATACACTTGACCCTTGGGAAGAGATTAGCATCAATTTTTCTTCCTCTAAGTCTGTTTCTTTAGTCCTTTTCTCTACTTCCCCCATTAAGTCTCCTACTACACTTTTTCATTTGTTGGTTATTCCTCATCCTTTTTCCCTTTGTTGTCTTTATATAGAAAAGATACTTCTGTGGAAAGTGAGTTAATTGACTCTTTCCTTTCCCTTTCCTTTGCCTGTTGTTTGCCCCCATTAGCTTTCCTATTTCCCCACAAAACACTGCTAACTTCCCTGTCCTACTTTGGTAACTGCCCCGTTACTCCTCCCCAGCAGCGAGGGGAGGACATTCCGTACAGTTCTCTACAAAACCTAAGGAACTCCTGCTGTGTCCAAGGTACTGCACTGCCATTATTCCCAGGCTTATGTCATTAAGCCAAACGTGAGGCTGAGACCCTCCAGAGTAATTATAATCAGGGCAATGAGAACAGCTAAATAGACTAACAATTCCCACGTTACATTAGGCTTACTTACCTTCATCTAGTAACTCTGTGTGTCTGTTTTGCAAATTTCTACCTCTTCTGGAAAGATCTGTTCCTTTTGAACCATCATGAAGGATGCTGCCAACTCTTCTTCTTCCAACAAATCAGACCCTACGTACCTGGAATCTCCTAACTCTGACCACCCTGGATGTCTGAGCCATCTCTTATTTACTAACAGCAACTCAGGCTGAAAACAACCTGGTGATCTGGGCCCAAACAACAATTATCTCTTTGCCATGAGATGTGCCAGGGCCCTAACACACACCTACATGGATTTTTGGAACACACAAAAATAGCTGTGCACCCTCTGTGCACTGCAGACATGCTCAGAACACGGAGCACACGCTTTGGCTCAGTGGTTACATCTGCACCAGCTCGTGGCCACGCAGCCTGCACAGATGACTGTTACCCCAGGCTTCACACCACAGCCCCCTGATCCCTCCATACAGACTGTCCGGGTACCAGAATGGTTTAACCCACACAGCCTCTGCATCCAGCCCAAGTGGTCCCAGGGGACCAGGGGACTGGGAGTCAGGTCACCCACAGCACCAACGCCCAGTGTGGCCTTGGTTTTGTGTTCAGACAGTTGTGGGATTTCACCCCAACAAACGCTCTGTAGAAAACACAGAAGATTACAAGATCGTGCCATTGCAAAATGCAGTGTATTCCCAAAGGCAGGTTCAGCAACTAAAGGTTGGGTCCAGCCACAGCTTATCACCAGAGCACGCTGCTCGCAGAGGGCAAGGTGTGAGCAGCACTTGCAGTTTGTCATGTCACACTGTTTAAATAATACAGCTCCATTTTTCATTTTGTTTTCCCTTTACTAGTTCATACAGGCAGACACTTGTTTATTTCTCTCTGAAAGACTTTTCTTAGTGAGAGATAAGTTACTTGGGGAGAGGAAAGGTTATATATTCAAACACAGTGTCAAGGTTGTTGCCAGACTGACGAGTCTCAGCTGTGCATCCTCCAGAAAAAGAAATGGCCAGACCTGTACTTGTATGTAAAACTGGATTTACCAAGAAGTTGCACTAAGGAGACACTAACTTCATTAGTAGCAGGTAACCACAGCACAACTGTTATTTATACTAGGCAGCACCAGAAACATCAGTTTCTTAGCAATGGTTTTAAGTTTGAAGAGGAGATGTGCCACAGAATAAAAGTAGTTATGATCAGGCTGCTTGGGGCGAGTACATTACTTCCTCACAGCACACTGACTGCTGCAGGTACATTAACAGTCTTGTCCACGTGGGTGTATCATATAAAATAAATTAGGGGTTTTTACTGATGTGCATTTTATTAAGCTTTGTTCCAGGCTGCCCTTGCTACGTAACAAGCCTGGCTGTTAGGAGACACCCATCTCATCTACGGATTTGTAAGAAGACACTGCAGCGCATCAGTGGTTTCACACAGGGTTTTTCAAGGTTCTGCCATCACCTGCATTTCCCATCACTGAGCCACACCAGAAACAGCCCGTGCTGTGGAATGAGGCAAACAGGAGTTGTCGCTGCTCAGAGGCCCAACCATTGCTGCCAAATCCACGCTCTCAAACGAAATCCGGCAGATGTTTTAAAGCCTTCACAGCCAGAAGGGCTACAACCCACAGGATTTGCAAGACAAACACTAGGCTTTATTCCACCCAAGCTGTTGCATCCCTGGACAATGGGAGATGTAGAAAGCAGGATCACTGCAGTGCCCCAGCATGATTCCTGATGCCCAGGAGCACAGCAGAGGCAATGACAGACACTCACCTCTCCAGTGCATCCCTCCCTCAGAGCCTGCTCCAGACAGCACGGTCGATCCAGGGTTTCTGGTCCTTTGGCTTTCCAACAAAGGCAAAACCTGCCCTCTTCAAAGGCACACAGGCATGCTTCAGCTCAGCACACTCCAAGAAGGGGAGCTCTCAAGGAGATGCTGTCAGAGAAGCACATGAATTTCACTTTTTATGTAACAGCCCGAGGGCCAGCCACAGCCTTCAGGACATACCCAGTCTCTAGTCACCTTCCTCCAGCTTATCTTTACATCTCCCTCCCCTCCCAGGAATACAGACTTCCCCAGTCACTACAATCAACTGACCACAAGTTTCCTACCAGGCCGCTAAGGAAGGAAACCCAGGCCAGAACCCAAAACCTGATCCAGGAACGCTCCAGATTGGCCCCTGCCCAACCCGAGGTGCTCTGGAGCTCCTGCTTTCTCCCCACAGCAGCACTGCTGCAGAGCCCACTGTCCCTCCCGAGTGACCTGCCCTCTCTGCCTCCCTCAGTGCCAGAGGTGCCAAGCTCTTTTGGTGGGACACCACCTCAGTTCCCCACCTCTAGCTCTTGTTTGCTGGCATCTCCCCTCCGTTCTTTACAAACACAAGAGTTGTTCAGATTGATCACATTTTGATACAGAATTCATTTTGTTCAGTAATATGTTCAAACCTGAATATGCATTGAGGAAAAGAACCATTTCACATAATTATTATGGAAAATTTTCTTCCTGTAAAATCCTATTATTTTGACAAAGACGGAGATTGTTTGGGTCCAGGAAGTGAGGTCAGGTTCAGATCCTTGGGAGAGTGGTGGGGAGTGATAACAACACTTAGGGGGTTTGCAGCATTCCTTATCCAGAGATCTGAGCCCTGTCTCCAGTATATTACAACAGCAGGATACGTTATCTTATGCAAACTCCTTCCTAAATTTCACAATAGCTGAAACAAGCAGGAATCATTAAATTTGCGTGCTATGGCTCTGCTGCTATGAAGGTTGAAAAACAGCAAGACGGTTCCTTCTTTACTCTGCTTTTATCTAAATAAACCGAAATGTGATCAGAGCAGAGGCATTTTATCCCCTTTGCTGATTGCCAAGTGCCTATGTTATTTCAATGGTATATAAATATTAAAAATAATAGAAAGAATGGGAAAACAGAAATGGGTAACAGAACTCTCCTCCTTTAAGCAAGTTACCCAACTGCAAGCCCTACAAAAGGCTCAGTTGCCCTTTTACTACATCTGGTTCAAAGGCCACTAAAAATGGGATTCTTTGCACTGACATCAAAGGGCCCTGAATAGGGCTGTCTGTAGCAGGAGGGGAGACAAGATTAACTTCAGCTTTCTGCCCACGGAACCCAAGCAAAAAGTAACTTTAACAATCAGAAGATAATGTTTTCTGGGGAATCTACTGATTTCAGCACATTTTTTCAAACATCAGCTACCACCTACTAAGTTGCCTGTTTTGTGAGTGATGCAGAGTGTGCTATTGAACACGGTGTTTGCAGCTTAGTATGATGGTTTCTTTCAAGAGCAGTAAGGAACACTGTGATTAAGAAGGAAGCAAGAGAGTGGGAAAAGAGATACAAATGGTTTATAAACGTAATAGCTAGATTGGTTGCCTTTACTCACTATCCCATCTGCATTGATCAGGCTTTCCTCTTGGCCCACTCTGAAGCTGTAACAATAGTGCCAAAAAATGCTCCACTGCTGCTGAAACCCTACTGTACCTTTTAAATACAGGCTTTATTACTAGTGTAAATATATCCTAGAATGTTAGCTTTTAAAGTGGTTTCTCCCAGTAACCAACCTTCTTTAAACACATCTGGAACTTCTTTATAACTCGTAACTATTTTGTGTAGTCACCTGTATGGTGGAGGTTAAACACTGTGGAATTACTGCTCTGATTGCTTCACAACTGCACGAGTGTATTTATACAGCAGGGATACAAGGGGCAGAGAAGGACTAAACACAACCAAGATTATGTTCCTAATTGAGATGGCAGTCCAGGGCTTTCAAATATAAAATGTGGAATCTGAGCTTACTTTTCTCAACATCATCAGCTTCGGCTGCTCCACATTCCAGGACTCATTCAGCCTTGACCTCATCTCTGAGCTACACACTCCCCTCAGTCAATTAGAAGTTCTCAAACAGACAGTACTTACACCCAGCACCAGGGCAGATCTGCTGATTGTCCTCCTTACGCTGCCTGGGTGGCCCCAAGAAGAGGAAGTCTCCTGGCCCAGAGGGTTCCCACAGGGCTCTCCCCTGGGCAGGGGGAGGTCTCCAGCAGGGGCCATGGGGAGGCAGGAATGAAGAGAAGGACTAACTCCACAGGCTGTGGCCAGGGCTCTCAAGACCCCCGCCAAGTACCCATCCACCCTGAAACTTGACTTTGCAGTAGAGAAAGGAACCTACAAAGTGAAAACATTTAAAAGAAAGGCTGTAATGAGTTGGATCTCTTGGCTTCCAGTCTGTACCCACTACCCCAACAGCTGCTACCTTTTATTTATTTAAACTAAATGAAAATATTGATCCTTTAACAGATTTACAAACCCATTTTGCATCACGTTAGTATCACTGACACCAATAGCCACACATCACCTACAACTACCCCACCTCTAAATGGACCCTTAACTTTTAAAAATGGATTTGGTGCTATTTGCTCAGCCAGCATTCTGCTTTGTGACTGCTGTTTGTTAAATAAAAAGCTCTCAAGTTGTTAGGTAATAGCTGACCCAAACAACTTGACAATCAGTGTAAATGAGAATCAGACCCAAAACATCCAGAAGGATTAATTCCTCTGATGGGAACCTCTCTCTTCCTGTAGAGTCTACGTCTTATCTTCTTCTAAAGGTCGTTTGACCAAAACCTTGCCCTTAATTTCTGAACCCTGAGAGCTAATTTCAGAATATATTGTATTACTTCTTTTGTTTACGCAGCACTCAGTATCAGTGCTGGTATGGCCTCCCCTGGCTTCTCAGAGATTAAACAGCCTGCTGAAGAAAAAGTAAAGCAATATGCTAAAGAAAGGACCTTTACAGTATTGTTTAAAAAAAATAGAATAACCTTTTTTTTTTAGAAAAATGTGGTTAAATCAATTCACAACACATGAGCATTTTATGCTGTAATGGACCTATACACATGAGACAGTTACGTATTACTTACACAAAACTTCTTATTACTAAGAACGTTTTACATCATTATTTAAAAAAACATTGCAATGAAGAAATTAAATTTGTAAATGAGAATTTGGACTCACATCACTGTTATTTATCACACCACCACCATGTAACCCGTGCTTCCTACCAACTGCAGTGACGAGTTCTGTTAAACAGGAACTGCACAGTAAGTCTCTATTTTTGCCTTTTGCAGGTAAGTTCAAATGCAATCCTGTATCCAACAGCACCAGGGTACGACACCTAGAGCTTCCTGACTTGAAGCAAATAATTATTTCTACATATATAAGTAACAGAAATAACTTCAGAACCTTTCTTTTTTCAGAGGTGTTTGAAAATAGCAGCAGCTACACAACTGCAGAGCCCGAGCACAGCTCTGCCGATGCTCAGGGAGTGTGACAGACCCCTGTCCTGCCACACAACTGTCACCGTGCGGGTCCCTGCAAGGGCTCATGCTCAGGGAGAGCCCTGGCTCCCCTGGGTCAGACGTGCAGGTCCCTGAGTGCTGCCCTCAGTAACTCACCTGGGACCCGCTGCAGCAGAACTGTCCCAGAAGAGAACTAAAACTGTTGTCTGTACCTGAGCAAACTGCTCACAGCTACACCCTCGAGAGCTGCACTTGTGTGTACAAACCCTAGAAATTTACTGAAATCTTCTCTTTTCTAACTGGGTTTTGGAGACAGTGTGTGATTAATGCTTCTGACATTTCCATTCTACACTGCAAAGTCTTGGCATTTGCACAAACTGTGCCAAACAAAGGCAATTTAAGTTTCTACAGAGAGCTGTGGTCTCAGCAAAGCTTGAGAAAAAGGAACTTGTTTGCTATTATCCTGCCTTTGATGACCTTTCGTTATTAGCTGGGAATACAGTCAGCTAAAGTCCCCCCGCAAAACTCGGAACCTTCAGAGACTGGCAAAAGACAAGGTTTGACCCAGTGACAAAACATGACATCTTAATGAGGTGTTTTGTAAGTGTTGGTACTGAATAGTCCACGGCAGAAGCTGGAACTGGGGGCAGGGCTGGAGAAGAGTGTGCTGTGGTAGAGAACAATATTCGGGTAACGTAACCTGAGTGATCCTGCAGCCGGTTTCCTACTCCCAAAACAGACTGTAGTGGATACGTCACACTGGGCATGATACACAAGAGCAATTTTAGCTGCAGCTCCTTCTGTTATCACTGAAGCATTCTTAAATAAAACACTGTGTTTTGATTTAAAATACCCACAATTAAATTTGCTAACCTTTCTCCACGTGCTATCTACACATGTTTCCTATAACAGGATACGTTACACGTACTACTGTAAGAAGAGGCATAGCCCTTCAACCCTTACCTATTATCACTTAATAGCTGATGTTGTGATAACAAATGGGGCCACACACAGGAGTGGGTTTCCAGGCACAAGTATGTATTTCACACAATAAAAAAAAAAACCCTTTTACCTTACATTTTGCACTCTAGGTGGGTTTGTCTGCAAGGAGGTGTTACGGTTAACTGGTGAAAAAGAAAGCATTAGCAAATTGGTGAGTTAATTTCACCTGGAAAATAACTAGCAGAGTCCTGGAGGGAAAAAAAAAGCCCCAAACAATTCCCAAACCGGCAGCCCAGATTTGGGTCAGAACTTGGCGTTTTTATCACACAAGCCCTCCTAGAGCTCATCACGGACTGCAGGCACGGATCACTTCCCAGCGATGGACCGGGTCCGGCCTCGGCCAGGACAAGGGCCGGGCTGTGCCGAGCCGAGCCTCCCGTCCCGGTTGGTGCTGGCCCGTCACCTGCCGGCCCTGGCGGGGGGCGGCGGCGGGAGGCGGGGGGTGCCGGCGGGTGGGAGGCGTCTGCAGCTCGGGTTTCTGCCGGGCTCCGGGGGTGGGGTGGGAGGTGTGTGTGGNGGTTTATTGTTCCTCTTTGGACTTACAGTTACGTCGACTGCAGGTAACGAGGGCTTCCCTCTCTCCGCGCCCCCGCTCGCGCACACGCACACGCACACACGCACACACANGTGTGGGAAAAGCCGCGCGATGGAGCTTCCCTCCTTTTGACACCGCTCTTCCGCCGGGACCGGCGCTGCGCCGCGGGAGAAGGAGCGCGGGGGCC